>CM032448.1:64402793-64492793 GCA_019049505.1 Pachyrhynchus sulphureomaculatus
AAACACTGAAATAGAAGTATATTATGACATATGCTCAATAAAACTTCTAACCCTCTATCCCATTCCTTTCCCCCTCTATATATCTTTTACTACAAATGATTAGCTAAAGTTTTTTAAAAGATCCCAACCAAAAACCAGGCAAAATTCTTATGACAATATTACAACTATACAGTATTTAATGATATGCACCACTTTAACCCTCTAACCCTGTTAATATTTCCCTCAAAGAACTCTGAATAATACCTATAGCTCAATAAATATCAAATCACCCCTCTTCCTCATCTCTAATACATTGCATAATTATATTAAATAAATAATTATGTTTACATCTGTTGACTATCGCAACCAAAAATCTGAAAAAATTCCCATAATACCATTGAAACCATCTAATATTTGGCCATTCCAGCTCTTTCGCCCCTTCCTCCATTAAAATTGAAACTAATGAAAAAATAACTTAATTTTCAGATTCCTCGACTCCACAAACCTCGAAAAAGCCCTATGACACCATATACAGGAAGCAACTCCTCCTCACCTTTTAACCCCATACATATTTTTCTATAAATTATTACATTTTACAATATTAAACTACCCCTGCTCCCTTCAGCTCCTTCTTGGGTTAAACTTGAAAACCTTGAAAAAATTTTTGGATTCCTAGACTTGAAAAACTCCGAAAAGGAGGGATAAATAGGAAGCAACTCCCTCTAGTCTCCTCCCCCACCTCTTTCACCACTTATACGTTTTACTAAAAATATTTATGAATAAAATTTATTTATTATTTATTAAAAGACCAGGAAAAACTTCCATATTACTATTAAAACTTTTAAAATGTATCGGCCCCCACCCTTTTCACCACTTTGAGCTGAAGTAATATCGTTCAAAAACTATAGGCTCGGACCCGATTTTTCGGAAATCCAAAAACAAAGATTTATTTTAATACTACATACAGGTAGTGAACAAGCTCTGTAAAATTCTCAGTTGATGTTAATTATTATAATTGTTATAAACAATACAAGATTTAGAAACTGAAATTTCTAGTTGAGACAAAAATGGCCAGAAACATGATTTAAATATATATATATATATATATATATATATATATATATATATATATATATATATATATATATATATATATATATATATATATATATATATATATATATATATATATATATATATATATATATATATATATATATATATATATATATATATATATATATATATATTACATATATTACAGAACTCACTTTATTATAAACAAATTGGAATTTAATAAGGTTTTTAACCACTTATCGACAATAGGTCTGATTCCGTAGATGCACCAATGTTTTTTGCAGAAAATGAAAAAAAATACTTTCGGCCCTCACTTGACCTTCAAATGGCGTTAGTTTTTATTTTTTTTTTTATTTATTACGTTGAGTGTGGCGTGGAGTGAAAAGCGGCGTGGCGCAGTGCAAAGTGGCGTGGAGCAGTGTATAGCAGCGTGGCTCAACGTAGTGTTATAAGACACACATATAATTCAAGATAATCGCATGATTATATAAATATTAAGGGTTAACAAACACAATAATTCTTTAATTAGAAATCGTTTAATTTTCATAGGAAAATACACACATACACACACACACACACACACACACACACACACACACACACACATATATATATATATATATATATATATATATACATATATATATATATATATATATATATATATATATATATATATATATATATATATATATATATAGTACTAAGTTTGAAACTGATATCTTATTCCGTTTGAGTGTTATCGTGCTCACAAACTAACAAACCGACAGAAATGGTTGATTGTATTTTTGGTGATCTAGGAATTCTAACACGTGAAGTAAAATTGTGATTTTTTTTCACGAATACAATACTTTTCTTTAGCAAGGAAAGTAAAATGTTGGACGTCACTTTAGTCAAAAATTTTTAGGCAAAATATGACAAATGTAAAATTAAAGTTAGGTGTACTTGCAGTAATTCCTAAAAGCAATAAAAGTCGAATTAAGGGCGATAGTAGATGCAAATCTACAAATGATTATTCGCTAAATGGCGCATTACCATTATTACTAAATTACTACGCTTTATTAGAAAATTTTATGATGTTATAAATTCAATTTTTCACAAAATTGCCCAGAGAAATGACTCCTCTGCTTTATGTCGCTTTTATTCTTTTATATTTCCGCGAGAGCTGGCTGGCGAGACGCCTTTACTCGATCGAACCTTATTAAATCTAAGGCTTCTACAGCC
This sequence comes from Pachyrhynchus sulphureomaculatus, assembly GCA_019049505.1. Classification (NCBI taxonomy): domain Eukaryota; kingdom Metazoa; phylum Arthropoda; class Insecta; order Coleoptera; family Curculionidae; genus Pachyrhynchus; species Pachyrhynchus sulphureomaculatus. The sequence goes on from CM032448.1 coordinate 64,405,074, forward strand.
ATAAAATCAGTTTATAATATAGAGACCATTTTTCTAAAAAGTGTTGCTCGGATTCCAACGGTTTTCCTTTTGATATTGTTAGAGGAGTGTCACTTGCGATGTTATGAAATAAAATGGAAGATCACTTGGAAATAAAATGTGCGAGGCCGTTAGGGGAATATAAATTTATTAGTATTTTGAGTATTTCAAAGACATAATAATAAAATTGAACGCTATAAATTAAATTATATACAATATATAGATGTATATATATATATATATATATATATATATATATATATATATATATATATATATATATATATATGTGTATATATATATATATATATATATATATATATATATATATATATATATATATATATATATATATATATATATATATATATATATATATATATATATATATATATATATATATATATATATATATATATATATATATATATATATATATATATATATATATATATATATATATATATATATATATATATATGGGAGGGACATCAGGTCCTAAAAACATCAATCCTTCACCACATACCATGCTTCCAACTTCTTTATCCTTTGTCAACACGTTTGACCGGTGGGACAAGAAAATGTCTAAAAACCCCAAACTAAAAATTAATATGTCGAATTTCCAAAACGTAGTAGAGGAAACTCAGAATCTCGCACTGCTCTAGCATTCAATCCCATGGATTCTGGGTGAGACAAAAATTCGAAAATAAAACACAGCCGTATACCCGCAGCACATAAACCATCCAAAAGAACAGAATGGTACATAGCAACTTATAACACAAGAACTTTAGGACTCGAAGAAAAAATGATAGAATTGGAAAAAACTAAAAAACATAAAATGCAGTAGACATGCAGATCAACAGAAGATGCAAGTGTAATATTATTCAGGTATATGCACCAATACCAGACAGCGAGGCAGAAGAAAATGACCAATTCTACGAAGATATAAACAAAGCATTGCTACATCATAAAACAAGATATATCAAAATCGGCCACTTTAGTGCCAAAATAGGGAAACCAATGAATACAAATGAGAAGAGTGTCGGGAATTTTGGTCTGGGCACGAGGAAATGAAAATAACTTGTACGTTATGAACACATTTTTCCAAAAGCCAGAACATAGACGAGGAACGTGGCAAAGCCCAGATGGTATAACAAGAAACGAAATTGATTATGTTTTATCAAATGACAAGAATATTGTTAATGACAAGACAGTCCTGAACACGATAAGCATTGGCAGTGACCATCGGATGCTCAGAGCAAAAAGAAGAATAAATCTAAAGCAGGAGGGACGTAGATTGATATCGAATACAAAGATAATGACACCAACAGAAATAATAAAGCAAAACACAGACGAATATCGACAAGCACTAGAAAATCATATAAACATAAACTACCAAACAGAACTTGATGAACTAAACGCACATATAACCAACAGTCTACTTATGACTACAAAACAAAGAGGCAACATCGAAAAAAGAAAAAACACAAAAATTAAGTAAAGGGATACAAAATCTCATGAAACATAGACGACTATTAACAAACAATCCAGCAAATTGCAGATTAGAATTGACAGAAATAGACAAAAAAATAAAGAAAAAGATCAGAGAAGACATCAGACAGTACAGCAAACTGGAAAATAGAAGAAATTTTGAAAGAGAGTAAAAGTCTGAAAAACTTAAAGAACCAAATAAATGAAGGGAGATATCAAATAATAAAACCTATAAATAACGATAACTAAGGATACCCAAATATGCAAAGCGCATATATTGCATATTATATGCATTTTTCTAAATATTTGCATAAATGCTTTAAAAATAGCATATATGTGCATATTTGAAGGAATTTATAATAATGTAGGTTTTTGGCAGGCGTTTTTATTCCTTTTTCGGAATAAGGGTCAATGTTTAGGCCGCCGCCGCCGCCGCCGCGCCGGTGGTTTTCCCCAAATAAATTTTATTATTTTATGGTCAGTAAAAACCAGTCAGTAAACCCCAGACGGCCATCAGAGCATACTTGTATTATTAATTTATTAGATTTCATTTTTGGTTGTGCTTTTAAAGTGGTTACGTCGATTTGGGCTTTTTATCTTGTGAGTCGTATTTTACTACAGTGAAATGCCCAAAGCCAGTAGTGTGTCAGTGTGGATTAAACCATACAAAGAACTAAGAATAGATATGGGAAAATCTACTGTTCTGCATGTGTTAAAATGGTAAGTATAATTTTTGAGTACCTATTGAATATACAGGGTATTTCATTTTCGTTTAATATTTAAACATAACGAAATTTTTGTCAGGATTTTGCCGTTGATGCTTGTTGTTGTAGTTGAAAATTTATCGTATCATGTAATGTGAAACAATAAATTTACATTTTTCAAGTCTATTTCGATTTTTTTAATACATATTTACAACATGTATGTGCATATTTTGAGAAAATTATTTGCATATTTATGCGCATATTTTAAAGTTTTTCACTTGCATATTTGGGTTTCCTTAACGATAACTAAGAGATCGCACAAATCAAAGAGATAAAAGAAGCTACAGAGAAATATTATCAAGCACTATATGACACGAAAATATCGTCACCGCCCGAGAAAGAAAAAGGAAAATAGAGTCATAGTAAGAAATGTGGGATATGAAGAAATTCCCGCTGTAACAACGGATGAAATATATGCACAACAACAAAGAACTAGGGGATGACGAAATAATTATAGAAGTGATAAAAGATGGAGGGGCATCGATAATACAATCACTTCAAGCTCTATTTAACAGGTGCCTCATAGAAAGTAAAAATACCAACATCTTGGGTAAACGCTTTGATTGTGCTTTTATTTAAAAAAAAAGGAATAAATTTAAATTGGAGAATTACTGACCCATCAGCCTGTTATCGGTACTATACAAAATCCTCACTAGAATTATAACATGTAGATTAACGAACAAATTAGACAGTTATCAACCACGTGAATAAGCGGGATTTAGACGGGGATACAACACCTTGGACCATCTTCAAACAATTGGATTACTAGTGGAAAAAGCAAACGAATATAAGTGACCTTGTGGATAGCAATGGTTGACTGCGAAAAAGCATTTGATTTGGTAGAGATATGGGAAGACTTTAATGCCTTAGCTAATAGCAGAGTCGATGAAAGATACACAACACTTCTTGAATACATATATAAAAATGCCACATCACAAATAATGCTTGAAGAAAAAACAAATAAAATTAAAATTAAAAGAGGAATTAGGCAAGGCGACTCGATATCCCCAAAGTTGTTCACATTGACTGTAGAAGACATGTTCAAATCGTTAAAGTGGGAAAATAAAGGAATATTAATGGACGGTGAACGATTAAATCACTTAAGGTTCGCAGATGATATCACTCTGTTCGTCAACTAAAAAGAATAATTACAAGAAATGCTGATGGAATTAAATAACAAGTCTCGAGAAATAAACTTCACTAAAACCAAGCATTTGAACAACGAAGGTGAACATAACAGCCAGGAACTATTAATAGATGGCGAAAGAATAGGAAAGGTAAAAACATTCATATATTTAGGACAAAAAATCGAAATGTCAAAAAATAATTTAAAGGCTGACTTGAATAAAGTCTCGTTAGCTTGGTCTGCATTCGGAAGGTTACAATCTACATATAAATTGGACATCTCAAATACAATAAAAGCTAGAGTATTCGATCAATATGTACTGCATTAACATATAACACTGAGACGTGGGCTTTAAATAAAAATATAATAAATAAACTCCAGGTAATCCAAAGAGCAATGGGGAGGAGAATGCTAAATATTAGACTTCAAGATCGTATTCCTAACATATATATATATATATATATATATATATATATATATATATATATATATATATATATATATATATATATACATATATACAGAATGACTCAAAAAGTAACTTATGCCTTTTGAAGGCTGATAGGCCAGATTATAACTCACCAGAATATATAAATTGACCTTAGTGCAAAATCGTTAGTTATCGAGATATTGACACTTTCATGAATTTCGTGAAAATCTACATCTTAGATCGGTTTATCAAGTGCTAAAACTACAAATTTTCGTATTCTAAGGTTCTAATTATTGTTATGTAATCTTGAATAACCCTGCTGATAGTTCTAAGTAAAACGAATTGTGCTAAGACTGAGGAAAAAAACGTTTTTGCATGTCTCATGAGTAAAAACATTTTAATTAGCTAATTTTAACTATTCATACCCTTAAAAAAATGTACCAAGCTCGCCAGTTATTTAAAAAAATTGCTAAAAAAAATAGAAAAGGATTTTTCACTAAAGTCTGGTGAGTTATGAGCTGGTTTATCAACCACTGAAGGTGAGTATGTTGGTTTTTGGGACACCGTATATATATATATATATATATATATATATATATATATATATATATATATATATATATATATGTTACCATAGAGGTTTTCATAGATGGTGGAATATAATACATTAAAATTCCGGGTTTCAATCCGTTCATCTAACAATGAATTTGCAGGACGTTTCGACAAAATCTCATTTGGTATTTTCAAGTGCTCTTGCTGCTGCTACTACTCGATACTTGCTGCTGCGGCCGCTCGAACCTAACTTCGAGCTTCCATACTTGTCGATTTAAATCCTAACAGCCAGATTCCTTAAAAAGGTCTGAAAGTTAGACCTGGTCTAGGCGTCATGGAAACTAAAATCTCTAGCTGTCTAGCTGAGTTTTGTTTTTGACAATGTAATATTTTAGATTGTAAATGTCAAACAATTGGGGCTTGAACAGCTAAGCACTGTAATAAGTAGAAATTAAATACAATATTTCATTTAAATCGGTTTTAATCATAGACGATAACGATTTTTTTAGTCTTTTACTGAGCAGGTTCGAAAGTCCAGTTATCTTACTGGTGCTCCTGTCAATTTAAACCCTTAATTAAGAGTACTACATTAGACCAATTTTAAAGTAAGATCCTTTTATTGAATAAGGCAGTAAATTGTTAGGTGATAAATACTGTAATTATATGTGTCCGAGATAGTTCTTTTGTGGTAGATGCGATTCTAGCGATTCAACAAAAAATTGGTAGAGGGAACCTTTGTTGTTGCTGAGCGAAAATCACGTTGCGAGACGGCTCGCTTGGGCCCACGATGAGATACTACAGTGGCCCTCACAATCGTCGGGCGCCAACATTATTGAAAACGTTTGGTTACTTGTAAAGAGAAAGCTCAGAGGGAAGACTCTGAGGATTTTGACCCAATTGTCTCGCGAGATTCGAAAAATTTGCAGAGTATGCAGAAAATCTCGTCGACAGTATGCCTCGAAGATGCCAGGCGATTATTGATGCAGTAGGCGATTGGACAACTTACTAAGGTAATTGCGCCGTTGTTATCACAGCAAATGCCAAAAAATGTTCTCGAAACACATCTTTTTTTAAGATTACGAGGGTTTTTATTTGACAGTCTGTAAATAAATCAAAGTTTTAAGTATAAATTATAAATATACAATAAAGACTAGTAATAGGGATATCGATATAAATGGAAATTCAAACCCCAAGTGGCTCTAATGCAATGTTTAAAAAAATACGGCTGCAAAAAATCTGAGAAATAATGCAACTGCACATATGTTTTTTTTTTTATTTTCTGCTAATGCAACAGAAAAATATATTGTATTTAAGGTATTTCTTACGAGAAGACATCATGTTAGAGAAAGAGAGTTTTCAGGGTCTAGTGAACGTAGCTTCTCGCTTGCTTCCCTCTGCATGCAATCATGTGTTATTCATAACAACTTTGATACTATTATACGATATATAATAGGGATACTTTGAAGTATTTATTAAAAATATATCGATTATTAAGTATTGATAACCGAATAAATGCGAGAGCGAGTCAAGCGTTTATCCTAGTATATTTTAAAAGAAAGTTCGATCAGTGGAATGCATATACGTGATTCAAAATTTGAAATAACTGCGCGCGCAGTTTTCTTCAAGCTACGTTGCCACAGCGAAAATTCACTTCATAAAATACAACAAAAAGTAACATACTTTTACAACAACTAGGAAGTAAACTGCCTTCACATTTTAACAAACGACAGCAAAGTAATTATATATATATATATATATATATATATATATATATATATATATATATATATATATATATATATATATATATATGTATGTACATATATACATGTATACATATATATATATATATATATATATATATATATATATATATATATATATATATATATATATATATATATACATATATATATACTTTTTTGTGACCTTTTACTTTTTAATGCACATACGGCAACAAAAATTGTAAAAAATAAATACTCTTGATTGAAGGAAAAGTATGGATTCCTATCCATTTTCCTTTTACGAGTTAAATATCTGAAACTTTTATTATTAATTATGGCAATACGGCGTGGTAAGCCATCTTTATATTAAAGCAGTGAATGTATGATGCTAAAATGGATTATTTCTCAAGATTTCAAACAAAACTACTTTTAACAGTTACTCATGAGAAATACCTTAAGTATTGATAAAATGTACATTATATTAACCCACAAAAATTAGATGGAAGAAACGCGTTACTATCCATTTGATTAAATAATTATTGATTTAGTTTTTACTTACCTATTTCCCGCCGCACACCCGTAAAACCTTAACCTCATGATATACTTTGATATAAATTGATAGAGCCGTTTTTGACAACTTGACAGCTTACGCCGAAATGATTGATAACCTTGTGCTATCGCCGACGTTCACTTGTTGTCGGGACAGCTTTTTGTTCGCTTCTTTCATATCGGGCCTTCTTGTCGGTCGTATGTAATTTAATCAGAGCTTGCTTAGTTTATTGATGAAAGATGCATTGATGTTGACAGATTTCGTTATAGCTAACTACCAGATATTTTTAATTAAAAATTTTCGTTCAAAAAGGTATATTTTCCAGATATTTTCCAAAAAGATATTTCTACAATATTAATAAGAACATTTATTGTAAATTAACAAGTAAATTACTTATTTTCAGCTAGAGATTTACTTATAACTAACAAGGGGATAGAAAGGGTGCTATCAAATTCACTGCATATATTGAAACAGGTGACTCGTGGGGCTATGTAGAAGCATATTCAATACTTTTTTCAAATTCGAAAATTTTTGAAAAATTAATAAAAACTTTTTAACAAAACAATCTTCAAAAAAAAGTACACAAAATTTTGCCACTATTAAGATGTTTCTGAAACACTTTTTGTTAAAAAGTTTTTATTTTTTACTTTACAGTGGCAAAATTTTGTGTGCTTTTTTTTTGAAGTTGTTTTTTTTTTGTTAAAAAGTTTTTATTCAGAAACCATAAAACCAATTTCAATAAAATTTATACGGGAACATCACAAATGTATACTGTCTCGAATCATCCAGTTCGGTACATACTTGCCAGAGTTATCGATGTTTCATTACAAAAATTTAAGTTTTTTAGAATTTTTTCAGAAACTACATAACCAATTTCAATAAAATTAATATGGGATCATCTCTAATGTGTACCGTCTAGAATAAAAAAAGAATAGTCCAAATCGATACATATTTGCCAAAGTTATCGGTGCTTTATTACAAAAATTTAAGTTTTTCAGGATTTTTTCACAAACTACATAACCAATTTCAATAAAATTTATATGGAACCATCTCGAATGTTTTACCAAAGTTATGCGGGAACATACATTAAAAAAAATACATAAGCGTCGAATTGAGAACTTCTTTCTTTTTGAAGTCGGTGAAAAAAGGGGTAAGCTGGATTTTTCTTCCAAGCCAACCCGGACCTAAAAGCGGTGTTGCCAAACATACAAGTTTCTTCAACAATTACACATTTTCAAATTTTAGGTACAATTAATCTAGAGAATGAAAATAATATTAGATAATACACCGCTCACTTAGTAAAAATAAAATTTAACCATAATTAAAAAATGTTTCATCTGTTATTGAGTGAGAACGACTAGATCACTGCTGCATTAACAGCTGATTTTGACTTTTATGTTAACAGCTGTTTGGGTTTGGGCAAAATAAAAATAGAATTTCAAATAAGTTTTTCTCTTAACTTTTAAAATATTAATACCGAAATGGTAAACGATTTTCTAAAACTTTTTAGTACTAAAGTAAAAAAAACAAAGTTTAAAAACGTGTTTATCTTTTTATGTATCTTAAAAGTACAATTGATCTCTATATAAAATATTCTAGGTTGCGAGTGACATATTTATAACTGAACCAACTGTACTGAAGGATACGAGCTATTACACTTGCAGCTATATTCTACACTTTCTATAAGTTTCTTAATTAACACGACTTTATTAGTCTACCTTTAAAAAATCTGCAATAACATTGAATATTTATTTCGCCCGGGATATATTGCAAAATTTGTAAACGTTTGCTGTAAATAAACGAACTAAAAGTGAGTTTGATGTTTTGGTAAAGGGCGTTGTCCCTTAGCCACCACCAAGCAGAGAGAGCAAGTAAAGAGCTACCGACAAAGAAGCCGGCGCCGAACACAAATCCTTTATTGTTTTTGGAATAAAGTAAAGCACAATATTGTGGAGTTGTGTGGTTGACCAGTGGCAACATAAAGAAAATAATTATGTCATTAGTACTTTAGTGTAAATTTTTTCCTTTTTTATTGGGATTCGCTATTTCAGTTGACTTTTCTGCTATCGTTTTGCTACAAAGAGGCGCGAGTTCCAATATATCCAGTGAATTCCACTGATATACGCTGTATAATGTAATATATATATTGGTAGGTAATTTTAAAAGTCAAAGAGATATGGTGCACTACTTCTTTAATCGAAGATGAAAATTAATACTTTATTATGAATCGAAATTCCTAATTTCGAACTTGTTATTTATTTGAGGTTTATTCTGACAATAAATTAAGAAAAAAAAAGATTCTTGCATATTTCAGTTACAATTTTAAAAGCATACTGTAAAAACTTGACCATAAAATCCTTATTATTTCGGCTTTTATACCCATTTAACGTCAAATATATACACAAACTTTCCATTGTAATTAAATTTTTAACCTTAAATTCAAATCTCTTCACTATAGGAACTGTAACAATGCTTTTGTTTGAGAACCTTCCCATTCCTAGTACATCATACATAAATTATAGGACTCATTAGGCGGCTGGACTTTATGCATCCTAGCTATTAACGATTCGTTAAAGAGCTGGACTTGTCGCAGTCCAGCTTTCAGAACGGAATCAGCAAAATGCATTTTATTAAATTGCATCGCTGCTTGCTGAGATATTTTGACAAACCTTTTAATTCTAAACCAAACGTGTAAATTTTTTATTCAAACTATAATTTGATAGTTACGAGAGGTTATGTATTATTTGCAAAAATTTTTTAACTTCAAAACCTTTTCTGCTATTGACCTTGCCTGTCGGAATACTTATAAGATCATATAGGTGTCTGTCTGTCTGTCACACCCGATTTTCTCCGAGATTATTTGACATAGAAAGTTGAAATTTGGCACTAATATAGGAATTGATGGTCTCATCAGAGCCGTATAGTTTTGAAAGTTAAATTTTGACTTAAGGGGTTAGTTCTGTGGGGTTTATCAGGTCATCGAGTGGGGTGTCAAATGAAAGCTTGCGCACACTTTTCTATCACCCCCCTTATCTCGAAAAGTGCTGATCGAAATATTTTGAAAAAATTTTAGAATATTTTCCACAGGGTGTAGATTGAACGAAAATTATCACGAGTGCATTACCTTTAATAATTTATCTGCCATATAAAGAAAACAAAAATTTCAAGGTCTTCAGTTTTTAGTAAAGATTGGAAAAAACTTTGTTGGGAACTCATTTGGGGTGTATTTTGTGAAGTCATTAGTGATTTTAGAGCTCCGTAACAAAAATTTTTATTTTGAAGGCAATCAACGTACGGAACACTAATTGCGCAAGACTGATTTGCAGTTGGCCGACTGTTTTATCTGTTTTATTAGAAAGCCTACATTCTTGTAATGTATATCTTTTTTTCAAATATCTTTAAACGGTTCACCCCATCTTAATGTGTAAGATATTATGCTCCTAAAAATTTATGAAAAATATTCCATATTAAAAACACCACAAAGGATGTATCGCTCAATAATTTTAAAAAATAAACATTATTATATAAAAAACACGTAGGCTGGACAGTTTTTAGTCTAGCTACTTAAAACACATTTTTTTGTTGCGAAATTCGACTTTATTTATCATTATAGTATCCTTCAAGAGCGATATAATCAGTCCAATGCTTTTCTATCATTTCTATACCTTTCTTGTAGAAAGATTTGTCTTTGCCTTCAAAATAGGTCTCAGTTTCAACAATAACTTCTTCACTGGAGCCAAATCTCTTTCCCGCGAACATTTTTTTGAAGTCTACGAATAGATAATAGTAGCTGGGGGCCAAAACTGGAGAATACGGTGGATGAGGAAGCAATTTGAACTTCAATTCATGTAATTTTGCCCTCGTAATCGTTGACACGGTGCATTGTCTTGACGAAAGAGCAATTTTTTCTTGTTCATTTGGGGCCGTTTCTTTGCGATTTCTGCCTTCAAACGCACCAATAATATTTGCTATTGATGGTTTTTCCCTTCTCAGCATAGTCGATGAAAATTATTCCATGCGCATCCCAAAATGCAGAGGCCAAAACTTTCCCAGCCGACTGATGTGTCTTTGGTCACTTCAGGCGGTTTTCACCGACTGCTGTCCACTCAGCTAACTGCCAATTTGATTCCGGTGTGTAGTGATGGATCCATGCTTCATCCATTGTCACATATCACATGAAGAAATCCTTTTTATTGCTCTTAAATAAGTCCAAACAGCGCTCAGAATCATCAACACATTGTTGTTCTTGGTCCATTATGAGGAAACGCAGTACCCATTTCGAACAGAGTTTTTTCATGCCCCAATGTTCATTTAAAATATGACCAATACGTTCTTTGCGTATCTTTAGAGTGTCACCTATCTCACGCAATTTTACTTTATGGTCATCCAAAACAATTTTGTGGATTTTTTAAATGTTTTTCTGTGTAACCAACTCCTTAGGGCGTTCAAAGCGTTCAGCATCATTTGTATCTGTACGACCACGTTTAAATTCAGTATACCAGTAAATGGTTAGTGATTTTCCAGTGGTAGAGTCTTCATAACACTTATCAAGCCATTGCCTTGCTTGAACGGTATTTTTTCAGTGCTTAATAACACACGAAATTCGATTTTTTCTATTGTTTTGAAAATATCAAAAGTATCGTCATTAAAATCATTGTAACTTGTGAACTAATAGTCGAAATTTTATGACATTTTGACACTTAACGTTTGAAGGTTGGTACTTCCTAAAATTAATATGAATTTTTTTGAAAAGGGCAATATCTATGTGTCACACCAAAAACTTTTCAGTGTTAAAGTGTAAAGTATGGGGTACTGAAAATGTTAATTTAGTCAATCTAATGCCAATGTCTAAGTAATAGGCAGGTCATCCAATAAAGAAAAAAAACAGTCAAGTGCAAGTTGGACTTACGCAATTAGTGTTACGTACCGTAATTGCTTTTAAAATAAAATAAAATTCTTACCTAGGCTAAGTTAATTAGGTCTCTGACATCTTAAGGTTCATTATGCATTTTCATGTTTTTTCTTAGTCAATAACGTATAATAATTATGCATCTTAGCTACCTACTAGCCAATAAATCAGTATAGCTCAATCTAGAATCTAGTAATAAAAGTGTAAAACAAATATTTACCACCTAAATTTTTGTTTAATTATAAGCAAATAAAATAAAATTATCTTTCGGTACAAGAGCGATTCGTCACTCGATTACAGTAAAGTATATTACAAAAACCTCCACCACACGTCAAGAAACATATTTCTCATGTTTTTTTTTTATACCAGATAAATTATCAAACGTAATGCACTTATGATAATTTTTGCTCAATCTGCCCTTTATGAAGGCTATTCCAGAATTTTTTCACAATTTTTTGATCAATACTTTTCGAGGTAAGGGGGGATATCGACTTTTGGCAATTTTTTAAAAATAATACAAAGAAAAATGTGCGTAAGTATTACCTCATATATATTTTTGAAGTCGTGTTTTCAGAAACTCTCATTTGACACCCCACTCGATGACCTGGTAAAAAATTTTTCTTCATTCATTTTTGGGTTTCAAATTTCCACAAATGTGGATAATCATGATTCCTTTAAAATTTATTATCGATGTCTGACACAGTTTACAATGCAGACCTTTTGTTTAGACGTTGCTGATTGAAGTGGCCCGATAAGGTATTCCGATGTCCTTCACTGTATGGCCTAGTAAACGCATTGTACATATATCTACATCAAATTTGAGTTAGGTGAATCGAAAGTTAATAATTTAATCACATGAAAAAGACACTTTCAAGCCAGACATTGATAATGATCATTAGTATCATTAAAAGGTAATATTTTATTTTATTATTCTACTCAGGATATATTACCACTACACCAAACACTTTATTTTGGTGCTCGACGCGCGTTTTGCTACCCATGTTAGCTTCATCAGGAGCGATGACTGACTTTAGTTAGTAATTAGTCAATAATCGTTTCTGATGAAGGAAACATGGTAGCGAAATGCGCGTCGAGGTCAAAAATAAAGTGCTTGGTGTAGTGGTGATATATACTGCCTAGTGTCGTTATGCCAAAGATTCTAAATTCCCAACAGAATCGGTTCGTCTGATAGGGTGAATGTGACAGACTAGTATGTGAGGATTATATCATAACATATATCAGCTAAAACTGAATATTAATACTTTAAAGGAACATACCACCAATGTAAGAGAAACTAAAGTTCTGGCTTCGATCTTTCATATTTATAAACAAAAAATTAGAGATTCAAGTGAAATGTGTCTCTCTGTCTCACTAGGTGTTCTAGTTTTAAAGAAAAAAAACCTAAACACATGTAATCCTAAGAACCATTTAGTTCATTGTTTCTATATAAAGCTTAAAGATTCGCGCTGGCAGTTTTCTATTATCTCTACTTTGGCCAACACCCTATAACCCGAGAATATGCGATCCAATACATAGAAAACTCTTGAAGTAAATAAAAGTTTTGTCAACAAACTGTACTTTATCAAAAGAATCCTATTTTCTTTCTCAAATATAATACTGTCAACGACAAACCAATTTAAACTAATAAAATGACCCTTTCGCTCGATCGGTCCCTTGTCATTGTCAAAAAACAATGATCTACCCGAAAAAAGTCTTGGGGCATGTCAAAGGTTTTTACATCAATCTCTTTTTCCAGCCTATCTTATTCAGAAGTGGGTTTTTAAATTTGTGAAAGGCTCTCTTTGAATTTGCTGTAAATTGAAGGTAAAAGTGAGTTCGACTTAGAGCTGTTAACTTATTTAAACTCTTTCTTGGGTCATCTTAGGTTTAAGCATTTGTGTTAAAGAATATAAATTAATTTTCTTAGAGATTACGATTTGGCTATACCCGAATATCAGATATATACCGAATGGTTTAAAATACTGTATTTAGACTATTAAAGATTTAATTTAGGAAACGATGGAATTTATTATCAACATATGATTATCGAATTGGTAATATTCTTTTTACAAACAAAATACTGCAGTAAATAACCACTATAAAATATGTGTTGCAAATTAAATGGCTGTATAATCCAAATGGCCCATTTAAAGCAAAAAAAAACTGTTTCTATCTTCGTAAAGGTTAGTTCAGTTTGTTTTAATCTTTCATAACACTTTACATAATAAAATTTTTACCGGAATTTTATGTATAAATTTTTATGCATTTATTGAGATCTTGGCCAGTTCGTGTTTCCCATTTTTATCTAACATTAGCATGAATTCCATTTTTATGACGCATTCTTTTAAAAAGGTTCTTAACGCGTTTATAACGCCTAATGGTTGGCAATAAATCAGGTAGATTTCTGTGAGAAACCCGGGGAATAACCAATTTTATAGAAACCCGGGGAAAAACCCATTTTATAGTCGAGGCCTAGTAATTCGCAAATTCAGGTTCAGTTTCTTTTTGTTTAAGAATCAAGTAAGATGTCCAAGCGAGTGTGTTTAAGTTTAGCTGAGAAAATTAAAGTTTTGGAGGAAGTTGATAAAGGATGCAAAAAAAATTGATGTTGCTGCAAAATTTGGTGTTTCTCCAAGTTGCGTCTCTCTGATAATAAAAAGTCGCGACAGTATCATCAAGAAACCTAGTGTTCCAAGCAGTCGAAAACGAGTACGGGTGAGTACTTACGAGGATGTAAATGAAGCAGTTTTACGATGGTTTCAAGTGGCCCGTACGCATCAAAACGTACCAATATCGGGAAATTTAATAAAGCAAAAGGCTCTACAATTTGCTAAAGAATTTAACTGCGTTAATTGTCAAGCTAGTGAAGGGTGGTCGAGTGCCTGGAAGACTCGCAATTCAATTGTTTTCAAGACGGTGTCTGGCGAGAGTGCAAACGTTAGTCAGGAGGACTGTGACATTTGGACTGAAACTGTTTTAAAAAGTGCATTGGAAAAGTACGAGCCAAAAAAAAAATGTTTTCAATTGTGATGAAACCGGTTTGTTTTTTAAATGTTTGCCAAATAAAACTTTTGCTTTAAAAAGTGATAAATGTTTTGGTGTTAAAACAAGTAAAGAAAGGGTGACACTTATGGTTGGAGCAAACATGGATGGCTCAGAAAAAACTGAAATTACTTCTCATAGGTAAAAGCAAAAATCCCCGTTGGAGTTAAATCTCTGGAGTTAGATTACGCCAATAATAAAAAGGCATGGATGACTTCTGAGATTTTCAAAAGATGGATCAAAGAACTGGACACGGAAATGAAAAGCAAAAAGCGAAAGATTGTGATGTTTATAGACATCCAGTTACTGTAAGTAAAAAATTAAGGAATATTGAATTGATCTTTTTTCCATCAAACATGACCTCCAAATTGCAACCTATGGACCAGGGTATTATAAAAAACATAAAACATCATTACCGAAACAGAATTGTTAACAGAAATGTTAATGCGATTGATAAAAACCTTCCAGTCCAAAAATTGATTACCCTTAAAGAGTGTATAACCGAAGTCGCTAAAGTATGGAGTGAAAATGTTTCTCAGAAAACTACTAAAAACTGCTTTTCGAAAGCAGGTGAATGGGAAGGAGAAGACGAAATGGATCTCGCTACCTTAAAAAGGCAATGGGGTATTCTACAAAAAACTGCTACCGCCGACGCAGATTTTTTACTTGAAGATTTCTTAGAAATCGACAATGATGTTGGCACGACAGATCTCCCAACTGACCAAGACATAATTGACGATATAAAAAGTATAGAAGATCATGAAGAAGAAACTGAAACCGGGGAATGTCCTGCTAAATTTAGTGAAAATAAAATAAGAAATGCATTTGACATTGTGCGAACCTGATCAAATCTTTATGCATTTGAATAAATGCCAGAAAGAAAAGCAACAATTATTTTTCAAAAGTAATGTTCAAAAGAAAATAACTGATTATTTTCCCTAGTACGTATGTACGTAGTATGTACATATGTATTAACAGATTTTGTATTATTCTTTTTATTTCGTATGTAGTACGTACATACATAAAGTCCGTACGTTATATCTTTATACGTGCGTCATAGTTTTTAGGCAATATCCCAGACGACTATTATATTTTTTATCTCTTTTTACCAATACCTTCGATTTATTGGTGAAAAGAGACAAATAATATAATAGTCGTCTGTTATATGGCCTGAAAACTATGACGCACGGGTAAAGATATAACGTACGGACTATATGTATGTATTTAGCCCTGTACATGCTATGTACTATTTAAACTTTCAAATGTTTAATAAAATCTTTTCTAATAATTCAATTTTGCAATTTTTTTTGTTGCTTGTACCTTATAAAATACAAGTAAATGATTACCAATATAAAATACATACATAGCAATATATACGGATTTTTTCTTTATATAGTGAAAAACTTTCTATAGTGAAATTTCGGTCAACATTTTGGTCTTTCACTATATAGAGTGTCGACTGTATATATATATATATATATATATATATATATATATATATATATATATATATATATATATATATATACATATACTACCATAAAATAAAATGAAGTTCCAAACAATTTTTCCTAATACATGTTCTCAATATTTTGAACAAACAGAGTGACTATTCAATACTCCCGCCAAATGAAAAATGACCATCGGCAGTGCAAAATCATTTTTTGGATGATGCAGAGTTCACTTACATGTACAGTGACAGGCAGAAAGTGTGCGATATAAAGGTGTTTTTTTTATTATTAAATTTAGAAGAAAGAGTTTATAAGTGGACTCTGCATCACTTAAAACCCAAAAAATGATTTTGCGGTGCCGATGATCATTTGTCGTTTGGCAAGAGTATTGAATAGTCACTCTGTTAAAATATTGAGAACATGTATTAGGAAAAATTGTTGGTTATACGCAAAATTTTAGATAGATTGGATAAAAATATTTTGTCAGTTTTTAATCAATAAAAATATTAACAAAAGGATTTTTGTAATTTGAATTACATTTGTTAGATTGATATAAGAATTTGAACATTTATTTTTTGATTTAAAGTTATGTTTTACTTGATTTAAAATCACTAAATAGAAGATTGTGATTTTTCGTAAAACCGAAACTATCGCACAGACAATTATCGAATATATTTTTAGCCTGTTCCTTGCAGCCTGAGGTTTTTGCTTTTTAAAGAACACTCTAGCGTGATAATTTGTTACAAAGCATAAAGAAAAAGATTTACGTTAATTATTAATGAACAATAAATTTCTTTCAATACTTTGAATGTTTTTAAGATTATCAGTACAAAATTGTATTTACGTATATTGATATGCTATATGTATATACAATTACACAAAACATATTACCCAGTCCATCTTTTAAAAAATCCAAGTGAAGACTTTTTTCGGGGTTTTTCTTTGCTTCGGTCGTGAAAATCAGTTTTTTTCAAATATCTCGTGAACTATTAGTTTTACGTGAATTTTCATTATTATAAAATTTGTTTATCATCAAAATCTACATAAAAAAGATTCTATACAAAATTTACGTGGGACTAATAGTTCTCGCGATATGAGGCTATACAATTTTGGAGAAAGGCGCATAATCCACCGTACGTTTACTTATAGTGGTGTATACAGACAATATGACGCATTTATGCGTAGAAAAGCCATTTAATACACTAATAATTCTTCCTCTCTGAGATGATAGCAACGACCTTGAGTTACAGTTGTCTAAAATTCCATTGTAATCTCAAGAGTCGATGTATATCTGAAAATATTTGACGAAATATTTTTAAAACCCAGTTTAACGCCAAGTATCGTAGAGTTTGGACGTTTTGTTCATATCGAAACATTTTGTCATTCTATTACTATGGCTGACAACACTTGTTTTATTTATAATGAAACTTTGTCGAGTGATGCGATCGTGGCTGTTTTTCGCGGTTTAGAAACAATTAGAAATGCGAGTGTTGAAGGGGGTGATGAACATATCGAATATTTACAAAGCGTAAATACTGTGACTGTGCATATTGAGTGTCGTAAAAACTGTAGGAAGAAATTCAACATTGAATCGTATAAGAAACGTCGTATGAATAGTTCTCCCTCAACGTCTCAATGCTTTCTTCGTAAGCATAGATCAACCTCATTTGATATTGATACGTCATGTATTTTTTTGTTGTGAACTAGCCCAGTGAGAAAGTAGATAAAAAAAAAGATAAAAAATATCGACGAAGTATTCGACATGTAAGTACACTATTATTCAAGGATACTGTAACACGAGCAGCAGATGTGCGCAAGAATAGTTATGAGAGCTGTAAAAAATCGTATCAATTTTGAATTCGACGTTCTGCTAATGCTATCTAACATAATACATGTTTTGATCATATTATTTTGTCTCTTCTGATCGGAAGAAAGGTCATCCAGCAGACGAGGATATTTCCAATGTAATGAATGAAATTTTTTATTATATAGAAAATAATGATGACTGTCAATTCAGGAGAGCTAAAAGATATACTTTAAAGTCATGTTTCTGCCGATAAAACAATAATATCTAAATTGATTGGACGATATGGTCATGATATCATTATTACTCCCAAATCTAAATCGGCGACAATTATTTACTTTCGCGATACTCAAATAAATGCTTTATGCGCGTCATGGTATGACAACAGGAAAAAAATCCCAAAGAAGAACGACTTCGGATTATTGAGACTACTGCATTAATTATCAAAGTTATAACTTCAGCTGTCGTCAATACAGAGTTTTATCCACCTTCAAATAAAATATTTGATAACATGAACACAGATATTCCAGAAAGTTTATCTTTTCTTATAGAAGAAATTATTTTAAAGAATAAAAGAGGAAATAACGAGAAACTGAAGTCTAAGTGCACGGTGCTGCTATTATGGCTGCAGATGACCCATAATTAAAAAAATATTGTAATATTCTGTAACCCATGGATTAGGCCTACAGGGGACACAATGTAAAAAAAACGCGCCTTGCATTCTACCTCAAAGATGGTACGGAAACGAATGCATCGTAACGCCCAAGTTTTCCCAGTCTCATATCTCGAGAACTATTAGTCCACGTAAACTTTGTATAGGACCTTTTTTATGCAGATTTTGATAGTGAATAAATTTCATAATAACCATAAGTTTACGAGATAGTTGAGAAAAACTAATTTTGATTGATAACTTTTTTGCCGACACGATTTCGCATTGGACTATTGACAAAATATTTCTGATACAGAAACAAAGAAAATCATGAAGGAAAATATGGACTAATACAACCCATTCACAATATTTAAGTTAGTATTTTTTCCAGGAATTTAAAATCTTTTTAGGTCTCGAAAACCAAAGAACTAAATGAAAGTAAAATGGAATGTAAGAGCGGTCGACCTGGCGAGTTTTAGTACAAAATAAATTTCGTACTTACAAACCAAAATTTATTTATGTTTTACAAGAAAGGGATTATGATGCTCAAAGTTTATGTTCAGAGACATTTCAGAAATATTGAGCATTTGGAAAATGTAATAAGTCAGTGCGTAAATAACGTTACTCCACTTTAAAAAAATACATTCGCGAACAATTGAGTGCATAAAACTGAGCGGTGAACACGTCGACATACAAGATTTTTGTACGTTTATAGTTTCTAGTTTATTTAATTTGTGACATGTCTGCAATTTATTTATTTTTTGTGCGATGTATAATCAATGGCTTCGTAAATGTTAATTCACTGATTTATATAAAATCATTAATTTTATTAAAAGAAAGTTTACATAAAAAGATTTTTATTTATTTGGTTTATAAAACATAAGAACTGAATTGGCTTAATCACTTTCTTCTACTGCATTTATTTTTATAATAGCATTTAAACAACTATCACCATAGCACTGTGAACACGCTACAGGGCAATATAAACTACTTTTTCGATATCGGCAAGCAGATCCACATCCTGTTTTACAGTTACAAGACAGCATTTTCAGTCAATTATCGGGGCTTATTCATCGTTATTGGCACAAACTTATTAGAAACATACTTTTACCCCCAATTTTCAATAGAAATATCATTACCTAACCATTTTTGTACCTGTACTCTTTTTAGATGTTCAATGATGCATCAGATGTAGGCACTAAAGATGGCAATTGAACACAGGTATTTTTAGCTGTACCTTTCATAAAATAATTGAATCTTAAAGTATTTAAATCTCTTATTTTTTTGGGAGCACTACATAAAGCCAGAGTGCGTGCTACACCAATTTGAAAAATTTTATCAGGTTGTTCAATAGCATTTTTAAATACTTCAGTAGCATCATGTAAATCCTTGCATTTCTAGCAACACAAACCTTCTTTGAACAAAGCTTTTAGACAAAAAAAAATTTCTGAGCAACATTCCTCGAAGTGGCTTTTGAAAATAAATTTCACGGTCTTTTGGAGTTAGTGCCGTTAATAGAATCAATAAGTCAATGTCTTCAGAAACTACAGCAACATGTGCCGACTGTAAATTAATTGCTGTTTCAACAATCAATCTATCTGCATCACTTTCTGCTTGACACGTACAAATAATATTGTGAGATACTTTTTTCTTCGATATTTCTATGAGTCTACTTTTATTTTTGTAAGAAATTTTTATTGGCAATTTATAAGCGGTATATTTTCATCAAACTCGATATCTGTAGATTTATTTATGAGCGCACGAGGATTTTTCTCGATTTCTGCCCTAAATATTCTTTAAATATCTTACATAGTGATTACACATTGGCCTCATTCTTTTTTCTAACTGCCATTTACATCGCTGTAATAATATACCTCTATCAATTACGTAACAAACATTTTTTACATCGAGAAGAATTATAGTCTTTCGGATTTGGCCATCTTCAAAGAGAGCGAGAGGATAAAGCCCTAATTCATAATTCATATAAGTTAAAAAATCTTCATCGGTCGTTTTTTAAAACGCAAATACGCTAAAATAGCGACAACGGGTCAACTGGAACCAAATTATTGTTAATTTTAATCTTGTGATTTTTTTGCCAGTAAAGAATTGAGTTTTGTCTTTTTTTTTCGATAATTTAAGACGTTTTAAATTTTGTCGCTCCATTTTTTTACTATCTTCATGAGTTAATACGATTTATTTTTTCAGCAACAGTTACTCCGGTTGCAACCGACAAAATGGCATCTGTATGGCATTTCTATCCGAGCATCGGCTGAATCACTATGTTAACAGGTACATATATACATATATATATATATATATATATATATATATATATATATATATATATATATATGTAACAGTATCATTATCGGCACTAAGAAAGAACTATGGTTTAAAAATTTTAACCCAATTATCGTCGATCTTAAAAGATGCTAATATCAGAAAAATTTCAAAATTTATTCATTGTCTACTTGGAAAATAAAGTAATTTTTAATTAACACAGACATTTGGTTCTTGCTAATAGGAAGTTGTCAATCCTTAAAAATTCCATAATCATCATTCTTCTCAAACAAGAACAAAAAAAAAATTGGAACTTAGGGTATGTTTAGTTTAGTAAAAAACTTACCACTTACAATTTATCATAGAAGGTAGAGAACTCGAGCTTACCTAGAAAAGAAAGAATAATCTATACTTTCGGGTAAACAGGTCCGTATTTGTTATATTCAAATAAATTATAATAATAAATTGCAACTCATGTATAAAAATTTTTGGCATTGTAAAAAAAGCAAAAAACTTAACGAAACTATAGAGATGGTTATAATTATTTCATAAATTAATGATTGGGAATCTAAATAATCAAAATAACATTTATCATTCCAGGTGAAGTCAGCTGCTGAATTTATCATTCAAAATGAAATCAAATGTTAACACTCGAATTTACCAAATAAATTTTGGGCACATGTATAAAATACGTTGGTAATATATCTTTTAAAATATTTTCTCCTCTGTTTTAAGTAGCGCAACGGGATGAAATTAGTGTAATACCAACTTACAAATATCTACAATAAATTAATTAATATAATTTATAATCGGTTCTGAACACCTGAACTTATAATTATATCAACAGTAACCTATTGAGGTTACTTTTGGAAAAATGGTTAGTAAGAACCATTTACAAAGTATAGTGATTAGCTTATGGTAGGTATTTATAAAAAGCTGTTAATTGCACTAATTTGGGAATTTGGAATCTTTGGTGAAATGACCCTAAACAACAGTTATCACCACTACACCAAACACTTTATTTTTGCACTTGACGTGCGTTTCGCTAACCATACTAGCATCATATCAATGAACAATTAAGTTTTTGCGCAAAATAAGGAAAAATATATTTCATTTGAAAAATATATCAATGTAGACATATACTTGGATAAGCAAATAAATAAACAATTTGGCATAAGTTTTATAGACTCTTTTGAGTTTTTACCATCGTCATTGTCAAAATTATCTGATACTCTTGAAGACCATCGATGTCAAGAAATTTTAAAATTTATCAATTGAAAAGAACAGTTTGATTTGATTCGTCAAAAAGGGGTTTTTCCTTATAGGTGATTATACAAAATTAGATGAAAACGTACTGCCAGAAAAGGAACAGCTTTATAACGTTTTAACAGGAGAATATATTACTTGTGTGGAATTTGTTCAATTGTAATTCGATAGATGAATATCCTGATATTTATTTAAAATCAGATGTGCTGCTTTTAGCAGATATTTTCGAAAATTTTAGTGCTCCTTTAAGCACATATTTTCGAAAATTTTAGAGAAACTTATTTAACTATTTATAAGTTAGATCCAGCACATTATTATACTTTTCCCGGATTAAGTTTTAATGCTTGCAAAACACGCGCGAGTGCAAAAATAAAATGTTTGGTGTAGTGGTGATAACTGTTAGGTATTGTCAAAAGTAACTTGAACAAATTTGTAAATATATATATACTTCCATATTATATGATGGGTACATTATCTCAAAAGAAAAATCCTTTAAATATATTCTAACATGTTGAAAAGGTATTTAAGGCCTAATTTAGTAACACA
Organism: Pachyrhynchus sulphureomaculatus; assembly: GCA_019049505.1. Lineage (NCBI taxonomy): Eukaryota > Metazoa > Arthropoda > Insecta > Coleoptera > Curculionidae > Pachyrhynchus > Pachyrhynchus sulphureomaculatus. The sequence continues at coordinate 64,427,676 of CM032448.1, forward strand.
GCGTAATTTCAGGACTTGCCTAAATTAACAAGTAGGGGTTTATTAATTTGAACTAAAAACTAAAAAAGCTTTAAATTTAAACCTAAACTGATAAAAATAAAACATTAAATTAAAATTTAGAAAACTACTAATTTCTTTACCTTTTGAAAGACTTTAACTGTAGGTTTCCAATTTAAGTGTTCTGATATAAACATTTGCATTACAACTTTTAAATTCTATTTCAACTACACCGAGTTTAAATTATGAATATCTCAAGTAGCTAATAAAAACTAAAATATCCATCGTGGCAGTTACAAATAACAAAAAACGATTATTCAATTAAAACGTTTGTATAAAATACGCTTAAAAAATATTGTAGTTACGATTTGGCCACTGCTAATTTAATCTTCAACAAATACTGTTTGGTAGCTAATATAATAAGAATATCATTATCATCAATCCGGCCTTTTATAGCGTTCTTCGCCTTCCGGTTTCCAGTTTCCATTCTCTTCGATATTCTCAATCTCCGTGTCTTAGATTGGCCTCTAAACACTTCCAAACAATGTCGCTCTTGGTCTTCCTCTTCTCCTCTTTTCGCTTGGTACCCACTTTAGAACCATCTTTGGTATTCGGTATCCCTCCATTCTTTCCACGTGTCCGTACCATATAAGTTACCATTGTTGAATTTCCTCCATACTCGTGGTTTTTAATTCCATTACATCTCTTATTCTTTTATTTCTAACTATCCATTCTTGACACTCCAACCGATCTTCGCCAGTAATCCCTTTCGAGTACCATTAGTTTCTGTTCCAATCGTTTCGTCAATTACCAAGTTTCAGCACCGTATAACACGCTGCTCTTAAATAGTTCAATATAAATGAGATGCTTTCCCAGTGATGTTATGTTATTCGGCCACAGAACAGAGTTTAGGTGTCTTATGATCGCCTTTCCTTTACTTATTCTACTCTCCATTTCTTGTCCGTTCTACCGTCCTCACTTTAGTTCTGAGATATATATATATATATATATATATATATATATATATATATATATATATATATATATATATATATATATATATATATATATATATATATATATATATATATATATATATATATATATATATATATATATATATATATATATATATATATATATATATATATATATATATATATATATATACGCTTCACAAGCATCAATGACCTCACCGGTATTTAGAGTAAGGCTTTCCTGTTTTCCTCCTATACACAAATATTTGGTGTTTTTGTAATCTTCAAACAGTTTGCTTGTCATAAATTCAAGATGTTCCTTGTCCTGAGCAATAACCTCCTGATCGTCAGGAAAATGTAGAGTGTACAACGTTGTTTCGTCGGTCAGCTGTATTCCAATTTCTCCACATGATCTTCGCCTTCTCTCTAATGCCTCATTCAGATAAATTTTGAATAATGTAGAAAACAGATAGCAACCCGATTTTTACAGAAAAATTTTCGGAGAGAATGTTTCCCAACTTTATTTGGGAACGTTTTACTGCGTTAATCAAAACATCAATTTTAACCCTTTCGATTCTTCAATAACTCTTTTCAACAATCATTTGTTGTTGTGTAGGTAAAACGATCAGATGTAGACAACGAAAGGCAAGTGAATTGAATAGTTCTCTCTTTCTGTACACTTATTAAATATTTCGCCCAATTACATTACTTCAGCTGGGCTTGAGGCGATTAAAAGAGAAGCGACCGCTTATAATCGTATCCCCTGTAACACAATATTCAAATCATTGTCTTAAGGGCATGGTCTCCAAGTTTTTTTTTCATAGTCACATTGCGAAAGTCTTTGGCAGATAGCGAGAAAGAAAGTTGTATAATCTGGAATTTAGTGATATTAATTACTGTAAGCTACATTATTTCATTTAACACTCCTTTCAACATAATTAAATCTTTGAAGAAACAAAAGCTAGGACTAATAAAAATTAGCATTAACAGTTTTTTCCAGCCTTTTAAACTCAATATTTGTTGATTAAGTTGATTATTGAGGATTAATCCGAAGTTTAAGTAATGATTCAATCAACACCTAGATATTTAGGTAAAGCCACCAAAGCTCAAACGTTCTTTTTTAACAGCGCACTTGAAAAGTGTAGCTAGTAAAAGATACTTCTTTATTGTTCGTTGAATTGAAACGAAGGAAAAAGTAAATAGATAGCTGCATCCAACTATCTGAAAATTATAATATTTTATCACACATTTTACTCAATATTTGTATCCTTTTCTACATAACAGATTTTGTGAAACGCTACTGACCGAATAGCATGTATGAAAATTGAGAATAGCAATACAACTAAAATTATATTTAGTTTTAGTACTCTAAAATAAGAAACAGAAAGATTTAAAAAAAAAAAATAGATAATGTGTTACGGATTTGCAAAAACTTTTATTTATATATAGCAAGTAACTCGGTAGCAGCAGAATATTATCGGTAACCTTTACCATTGCTTTGAAAGGACAGAGTAAGTCAACCATAGAGTAAAGTTTATTATCTCATTTGTTTCAGGAATGACGAAAAAAATATTAAATAAAATAGTTTTTGGGGAATGTTAAGGTGCACTGTTTGAAATTATTTTTGATTAAACAAGGTATTTCAAAAAAGTGTGACCGATATAACATATATTTTTTTAAATGGAACACCCTATTTTCTAATTTATTTTTAAATTCTGCATAAAATGTTATATCTTTTTTATTAATATTGTTATATACCTAAACCTTGTTGTAGTTTTTCTAATATTTCATTTTTTTTTTAAAATACTAGTTTTCAGTTTTGTAAAAAATTGCCAGTAATGCCATTGTTTCTGAAGGTGGAATACTCATAATTGGTATGAGCGTTCCATAGAGATGAAAAAAAGATATATGTAAAGAAATTTGAGTTAGATGCTACAGAGTGTTCAAAATAAATTTACACATTTCGACTATTTTAAATTGAAAAATCTCAAATTTTTTAAATGGCACACCCTGTATATTATTAATTTTTCTGATAGATTTTACAAAACCCTCCAACTTTTATTAAGTATGTCATATACCTATTTCTAAGAGTTTTTCGACTTATTTTGAATTGCTCAGTTTTTACCCTTGTTATTAATACACTTACGCTATTGTGAAAACATAAACAAATAGGTAATAATAATTTTAATATAGTTTAACTTATGTAACGATTAATTATTTTGAAGTAATAAATGTTCAAAAATATGCCCGTCTACTTGAATACATATGTTTAGTCGTGTTAATAAATTTTCCTTCATAATGGGCGTTATTGTCCTGCATGCATCCCGTATCCTATTTTCCATATCTACTGGTGTTGTAGGGGGATTCACATAAACACGATCTTTAATGCAGGCCCACAAAAAGAAGTCTAAAGGTGTTAAGTCACATGGTCGAGGGGGTCACTGAATGAATCCATCCCTACTGATCCATTTTTGTGGGTAACGATCGTTTAAAAATTCCTGAACTTCCCGGTGGTAATGAGCAGGAATTCTGTCTTGTTGAATCCACATTTGTTCCCTTTCAAAGTTTTTAACTTCTTCAAGAAGCTGGGGTAATTCGTTTTGCAAAAAATTTAGATATCTAGGCCCGTTAAGGGGTTCGCGGAAAAAATATGGACCAATAATTCGAAAATTTAATATTCCACATCATGCATTAAGCGACCAATGGTTTTGGTTTTGACCCAAACCCCATTAACTGTTGAATAATAATGCATATTATGGCTGTTAACTGCTCCATTACTGCGAAAAGTAGCTTCATCAGAAAACATTATTTTGGATAAAAAATTTGAATCGGTCTCTATTGCTCCATTCATAGTGGTACAAAAGTTTACTCATCGTTCAAAATCACGGTCTTGAAGTTCTTGGTGTAGATCCATATGAACTGGATGATACTTGTATTTTCTCGTGGTGCGATTAGCCGTAGATTAGGATGTGTTAGATAAGTCAGCTAGTTGACGGCTGCTGACCTGGGGATTATTTTCAACATGACGTAAAATCTCCATTTCTTTTTCTTCATTGGTAGCATTCTGGTTTACTACTTTCCGGTTAGTACATTTAACGCTACCACTACCATCAAACCGTGCCATTAAGCACTGAAAAGATTTTCTAGATGGTATACGTCTATTAGGGTACTTCGCTCCGTAAAGCCTTACTGCCAAAAGACAATTTTTTCCCGCCTCGCCCAGTATATAAACCATATCAATTAATTCATTTTTAGGAAAATCCATAACTGTTACCTTTACACGTCACTTACTACAACAAATTAAACTATTTTTACTTGCTTAACAGACATGTCAAAATTTGACAATGCCTACATTTTTATGTTGTCTTGGCAACTATGATGTTAGAGTAGATATGGAAAATAGGATACAGGATGCGTGCAGGACAATAACGCCCTTTATGCTAAGGAAAGTGAAGAAAAATATAGTAAACGACTAAACATATATATTCAAGTAGAGGGGCATATTTTTGAACATTTATTACTTCATAATGATTAATCATTAGATAAGTTAAACTATGTTAAAATTATTATTAACTATTTGTTTATGTTTTCACAATAGCGTAAGTGTATTAAAAAACAAGGGTAAAAATTGAAAAATTCAAAATAAATTGAAAACTATTAGAAATAGGTATATGACTTACTTAATAAAAGTTGGAGGGTTTTGTAAAATCTATCAGAAAAAATAATAACATACGGGGTGTGTCATTTAAAATATTTGAGATTTTTCAATTTAAAATAGTGGAAATGTATAAATCTATTTTGAACATCCTGTAACATCTAACTCAAATTTCTTTACATATATCTTTTTTTATCTCTATAGAACGTTCGTACCAATTATGAGTATTCCACCTTCAGAAACAATGGCACTACTGGCAATTTTTACAAAACTGAAAACTAGTATTTTAAAAAAAAAAAATTGAAATATTAGAAAACCTATTAGGTTTAGGTATATAACATTATTAATAAAAAAGTTTAAAAAACTTACGCAGAATTTAAAAATAAATTAGAAAATAGGATGTTCGATTTAAAAAAACATATGTTATATCGGCCACACTTTTTTGAATTGCCCTGTATTCTCAAAAGTAATTTTAAACTGTGCATCTTAACATTCCCTAAAACTACTGTATTTAACATTTTTTTCGTCATTTCCGAAACAAATAAGATAATAAACTTTATTCTATCGTTAACTCACCCTGTACAAGATAACAAAAAACGATGCCCATTTACCAGTTCAGTACGTGCATCATTCTAATCGAAGCTCACCACCTGACTGTCGACCTGGGTGTATTAGGCGTTGTGAGATGACAACATGAAATCATGTAAATTTAAAATACAAACGTGGAATCGTAAGACGTCCGAAATCATAATTCTTTAGTGTAATAGCGCAATAGCGACTGGACACCCGAAGACATGGTGAACCTTAAGTTTCAGAGGTGATTATACCGATATAATGATTAAGTATTAAAAAATACGTAAACATTACTTGAAATAATAGTAAAATGAACCGTAAAACTCGCACGAAGTAACACAAGTTGAGCACTGCACTCCCGGTATGGAGAGTGGTGATCTTCCCTTTATGTGTTCAACGTGACTTTTTAACGTAATTTTTACTTTGTTTTTAATGTTGTTTAATGCCATTTTCACGTTTCATTTTTACGATTGTCTCTAATAATCTATTTCTATTCTATTTGCAACTTCGTTGATATAATTTTCTGCTGCATTCAAAGTTCGATAAACTTTTAAGGTTATCTATTGTTATCACATGATCATTATCTTACAAAAGCTAACATCTATTTTGGATGGTTGTAGCTTCTACTTGATGTAAATTCATCTATAATATATATAAAATGCAACGTCTCTCTGTCTGTCTGTCTGTCTGTCCATTAGTGTGCTTATCACTGGAGAACCACTTATCCGATTTACGTACTTTTTTTTTAAAACATACATATGTTCTCTGGCTAGGTTATAGGCTATATTTTATTACGATAGGTAGCATAGGGAATGAGCAGTGACGATAATAGTGAATGAAGTCGGAAAAAAGTTTGCCGTTAGCGCGTTTCCTTGCAGTACACAGCCGAAACCATTAAATTTGAAACAAAATTATGTAGCAGAGAATATCCATAATCTATAATATATATAAAATGCAATGTCTCTCTGTCGGTCTGTTTGTCCATTAGTGCGTTTATCAGGCCAGAATCACTTATCCGATTTACGTGTCTTTTTTTAAATTCATACATATATTCTTTGGCCAGGTTATATAGTAATAATAATAATCTATATCTATAATATATGTAAAATGCAACGTCTCTCTGTCTGTCCGTTAGTGCGCTTATCCCTCGAGAACCACTTACGTGATTTTTTAAATTCATACATATGTTCTCTGAAGAGGTTATATAATAATAATAATAATCTATATAATATATATAAAACGCAACGTCTCTCTGTCTGTCTGTCTGTCCGTTAGTGTGCTTATCATTCGAGAACCACTCATCGGATTTACGTGATTTTTTTTAATTCTTAATTTAATATATGTCAAAAAAAATTATAATATATATATAAAACGTAACATCTCTCTGCCTGTCTGTGTATCCATTACTGCGTTTAGCACTCAAGAACCACTTATCCGATTTACGTGTTTTTTTTTTATAAAATACAAAGGGAATAAACAGAGACAAAATGCTAATATGTAGGAAAAAAGATGGAAGTTTAGCAGTAAGCTTCGCAGAAAGACTGAATAGATGGGCGGAATACTTTAAAGAAACATTAAATGAAGATGAAAATGAGGAGATGAATGAGAAATAGGAAGCAAAATTAACTGAAGGGCAGGAGGCGACAAATAAACCCTGCAAAGAAGAAATAAGAGAAATACTCAGAAACCAAAAAAAATAAGGCCCCGGGTGGAAATTGTCGAACTGATAAAAGCTGGAGGAGTAGATCTGGAAAATGAAATATGCCGGTTGGTGCAAGAAATATGGGAAACAGAAAAGATGCCAGTGAGCTGGAGAGAGTCGCTCATTTGTCCAATATACAAAAAAGGAGAAAAAAAATTATGTGTTAATTATAAACCAATAGCCTTACTGGATGTCGTGTACAAGATAGTAGTGTTGACTATCAAAAACAGACTAGCAGAGAAAGCCGAGTCTGTTCTGGGAGAGTACCAGTGTGGATTCAGGAAAAATAGATCGGTTACAGACCAGATATTTTCGATTAAGCAAATCCAAGATAATACCTTAGAACAAAATTTGGCACTACACTTGGTCTTTGTGGATTTCAGAGAAGCATATGACTCTGTAAATAGAGAAGGACTCTATAAGATAATGGAAGAACTAAAAATTCCAAGTAAACTGATTCGCATGGTGAGAATGACCCTGAATGACACAGAAAATAGAGTGTTGGTTGAGGGCAAAGTATCAGACAAGTTTAAGGTGAAAAGAGGATTAAGACAGGGGGAACCAGTGTCGACATGTCTATTTAATTTGGTACTAAAGAAGATAATCCGGGAGTCAGAAATAAAAACAAATGGAACGATATACCAGCAAACCTGCCATTGCTTGGCCTATGCGTATGATGTAGCAGTGATTGCAAGAGCAAAATAGAACCTCAAAAAAGCCATAAGTAGTATAGAAGAAAGGAGAAGGATGAGAGGACTAGAGATAAATGAGGAAAAAACAAAATACATGGAAATTACAAAGAAGAAGGATATTAAAAACAACAAAAGTTTAGATATAATACAACAACTTAGGAAAAAGATAAATGTTTAAAAAAGTAGACAAATGTAATTATCTGGGAGTAACAATAACATAGAGTGGACAAGAAAGGACGGAGATACAAGAAAGAATAGCGAAAGGACAGAGATGTTTGGGGGCAATGAATCCAATATTGAAATTAAAGAATGTATCAAGAAAAGCAAAAGAAAGAATATATACGACAATTGTCAGACTCACGGTGACATATAGATGCGAAACGTGGAAACTGAATGCAAGAGAAAAGGAGGCGTTGGAGGTGTGGGAAAGGAAAGCTTTGAGAAAAATCTACGGAGGAAGGAAAGAAGAGAGACTGTGGAGAAGAACAAACTACGAATTAAAATGCCTATATACGAAACCCCTTATAAACCAAATCATAATAAACCAGCGATTAGGATGGTTGGGACACATGGCAAGGATGAAGGAAGAAAGACAGGCAAAGCAAGCCCTAATAAGAGGAGTGGTTGGAAGAAGAGGCAAGGGTAGACCTCGATCTACATGGATTCAGGCAGTAAAGCAAAATCCGGAGTTGATGGGAATCCCGCACTGGGAAAAGTTAACAGGAGACAAAAAGAAGTGGAGACAAGTATCCAACCAAGCCATGGACCTCTAAGGCCCCTTGAGCTATATAATAATATAAACATAACGAATAAGCAGTGACGATAAAGGTGAATCAAGTTCACGCGAGCGGAGCCGCGGGCACGGCTAGTTATAAATATATAATAAAAGACTGTTTTTAGTCAATTTCCACTGGTTTATTTAAATTGCGATGACGCGTTTCGCTGTCGATGCAGCTTCTTCAGATCTACATTTTACACTGCCAAGTTAGGTTTAATGTTCACAAATTTATATAATTTCTTAATTATAATATTACACCTAATTAAATTACATTGATAGTATTGGAAAACCCACACAGATATGGAATTAGGAGAATAAATTCAATAATGGTGAATTGTTTAAATCTACCTGGTCGTTGAGCAAAGTACCTGTAGTCCTTAATTGATTTATTTGCATTGTTAGTTTTAACCTTTTTGTTGGGTGTGTAAAATTTTAAAATTCTTGTTAAATGTGTGATTTTCTGTTAAAAGATGATTAGCATATGTTGAATTAGACTTTCTATGGATGAAACTTTTATCGTGTTCTATAATTCTTTGTATAAATGTACGTCCAGTTTGTCCTATGTATGTTTTAGGACATGACCTACATGTTAATTGATAAACCCCCGATTATAAATACAATAAATCAGGGGTTTATCAGTTAACATGTGGGTCATGTCCTAAAACATACATAGGACAAACTGGACGTATATTTTTACAAAGAATTACAGAACAGGAAAAAAGTTTCATCCATAGAAAGTCTAATTCAACATATGCTAATCATCTTTTAACAGAAAATCACACATTTAACAAGAATTTCAAAATTTTACACACCCAACAAAAAGGTTTAAAACTAAACCTTTTAGAGGCAATGCAAATAAATCGATTAAGGACTACAGGTACTTTACTCAACGACCAGGTAGATTTAAACAATTCACCATTATTGAATTTATTCTCCTAATTCCAAATCTGTGTGAGTTTTCCAATACTATTAATGTAATTTAATTAGGTGTAATATTATAATTAAGAAATTATATAAAATTGTGAACATTAAACCTAACTTGACAGTGTAAAATGTAGATCTGAGGAAGCTGCATCGACAGCGAAACGCATCATAGCAATTTAAATAAACCAGTGGAAATTGACTAAAAACAGTCTTTTATTATTTAGTTAACATCTAATTTTTTTAGGTTCTATACTGCTATATTATTATTGTAAAAGTGTGGATACTATTTGGAATATATCCAGCTAATTAGCCCCAATTAGTCTAAAATATGTAATCAAGTACAGCTTTTGGGCAGTAAACGCGTCTTGAAGCAATTTTCATATCGCACCCCGGCGGGAACAGTGACACAAATCGAAAATGCAGTTTTCCTAAAATAATGCAAATAAGAAAATTATTAACTTTATGTGGACATAATATAGGCTTCTTTTACCTTTCAGATAAACATTTTTGGGTAGTAAATTTTATCATATTTTATAGGATAATACTATGAATCTGTAAAAACACTAAAGCGACATTGTTCTTGCCGTGATAAATAAGAACTAGCCTAAAAGTAAAACTGACACAACTGCCCCCTGGCGGATAATTTGTGAGTTACATATGTAATATTTTTCGGGCTAGAAGAAACATAAAATACGCGTTTAAAACTGACCTAACCTCAAAATACACATTTTTGAGTTGTGTCACTCTTCTTGCGATATGCTAAGGTACTTAGAGTGTTTTTATTTTTTTTTTTATATTATTATTGGGTAAACTTATATGTTAAAATATAGGTTTCGGGTTTAGATCCTTAAAATGTATAATTGAGCCAATTTTGATAATCCTTACTGATATGTAGGGACACATAATATGAAGTGTAATTAAAATTGGATACCGTTTACCGTCTGTCAAATAAGAACGTGTCCGCGATAATTCATTTTTAGCAGATGTGATTCTAGCGGTTCAAAAAAAAATCGGTAGAGGGAACCTATGTCTACGACTCATTTTAGTAAAAGTATCAGTTGATTTCGAACCGTCATCGAAACCACGTAAAATCCAAAATGAGTCACTTATTTGAGCGTCGGTTCGAGGTAGTTTTTCTTTTTTCCCATCCAAAAGAGCCTAAAATGAAATATTCCGCGGCTGCTAAATATATTAAAAAGTCGATGTCGTTTGTGAAGAAGTGAGTAAATCATTTTAACGAACCGAAAAATGTCGACGACTTGTTAAAACGTGGCTCGGTGGGCAAAGTCACTCCGAAAGTCAACAAACGAATCGGGTCTTTAATTTCACAGGACCCAAAATTGACGCTCCGTCAAGAAGCGGCAAAAATGAGAAAATGTCAAATTCCGAAGCACGTTGAAGAAACCTTTGCTGGACGAAAATCGCGTCACAAAGCGGCTCGCTTGAGCCCACGATAAGATACTAGAGTGGCCTTTACAATCGCTGAACGCCAACCCCATTGAGAAAGAGAAAGCTCAAAGGAAAGACTCTGAGGGCTTTGACTCCGTTGTCTTGCGAGGTTCGAAAAATTTGGAAATCATTGCCGTAGTATGCAGAAAATCTCGTCGACAGCAAGCCTAGAAGATGCCAGATGATTACAAAGGCCAACGATGAAAAACTGAGTCCGATAATAATAATAAAAAAGTCGTATAATCCACCAATTTTTCACATTTTAATATTCAAAATGTGAAAAGTTTATTTTTTATCATTCGAATGTTATTAGGTTGGCAATACAATGAGAATTTTATAAGGTTGGCAGTTCCGATAAATGTCAGAACTGTTTGTTTTCTTCCAGTTAATATAACCTCGCATTGCAGTGTTTAACCCATGTGCTTTAATTCACACTCAAAGTAAGGCTAATCGTGGTTGTAAAAACACTTTTTGTTGTAAAGTTGGTGAGTCTGTAGTTAAAAAAACATCAAAGAAACATTACTGACTTTGTAAAAAAAAGTATACTTTGCATATTTTGGTGTAGAAATCGGTAATCAAGAAAAATGTTGGGCTCCTCACAAAGTATGTTATGTTTGTGTCGAGGATTTTAGGAAATGCTATAAGAAAGAAACGAAAGCTTTTAGATTTGCAGTACCCATGGTATGGAGAGAGCAAGAAAATCACTCAAATGATGTATTGATGACGTTTTACAGTCCAGTCCCGAATTTAATGAATGTCGACCGGATGATGATGAGTTTAAATGTTCTCTAGAAAAATTAAAACCACAGTTGTTTATGTAAGCTGAGTTAAATGATTTAGTGAGAGATTTGGGTTTGACTAAGGAAAAAACAGAATTGCTTGGTTCTAGGCTGAAAGAAAAACATTTATTGGAATCTTTAACATCTATTTCCCATTATAGAACAAGAGATCAACAGTTTGCTCAGTTTTTCAAGCACGAAGAGGATTTGGTTTACTGCCATGATCCCTATTTTGAAATTTAATCGATGTCATATTGTGAAAGAACTGTAGGTGATACAAAAAAACTGACACCAGATACGGTTTCAGCACCCAAAAATACATCACATTTAGATGTATTGGTTGAAAAACTTTTTACAAATATCTTTTTTGTTGGCCTGTGAATTATTGATGCAGGAGGCAATTGGACAACTTACTAAGGTAACTGCGTTGTTGTTAGCACACCAAAAAATACATTGATGGCACGTTCTTATTTGTCAGACTGTATGTTGATGACGAAAATAAAAATGAAGTACTCTTCAGGTACTATATTCTTCCACTGAGAAGATACTATACTCTTCCCCTAAGAAATGAACTACTCTGTTAAAAAATATATCAGGACTCATGTAAAACGAGTCTCTATTACCGACAGAGAAGTTTATTTACATTTGCATAATAGTATTTAAGCTACAGATTCATGTATTTAACTAACTCTAACAGCTTCTATATAGTTTTATAAAATTCAGACCTAGATCAAAAAATTATTAATCCGCGTAGACTAAATGCCTGAATTATAGTTCTGAATGTGAGAAAGCATTGGCTACAGATAAAATGCAAGTAAATGATCAACAATTCACGCACCTGACACTACATAACGGAAGTACAAGAATTTACTTTTTCAGCTCTAGACATGTCATTGTACTATGACCGTTTAAAGTAAAATATGCATGAAAGACATAGATAATAAAGCATCTGCATATGAAATTTGACTACTTTTACAGCCTTCTAATTATGTTTTATAAAGTCTTTGACGTAATTCTCCTAAAAGCAGTGCGGTGAATAAATTTTGTTTGATGTTTTGCTAAAGTGTAGCTAAAAATATCTTTTCTGAAACTTAATAAGTGAATATATAGTGAAAGCTTGGAGAAATTAAATACATAGAGTATTTTTTGTTACAAACTGTGTATCTTAATAAACCGTCATTTTAATATTAATAAATAGTGGATCTACTAAAAGTTACTTTACGAGATTCCTTTAACTTTAACGGAATATGACTTTACGTATGTGTCAAAAATATTTAATACTGCTTAATTCTTCAGACCTATATGTTTTTCTAAAGCACACTGTGGGCCAGGAATTTGATTTTTCGTTGAAAATTGTCTAGAACTCTCAATTATTAACGAAATCAGACAATTTTTTTTAAAATACTCGTAAGCGAATTCCGGACAAACGTAAGGAAGCCGATTTGCAAAATATAACCTCAAAATTCTTTAAAATTGCGAAAAGCAGCATGGAATCAGGAGGTAAAATTTCGAAGTTCACATAATTTCAAGTTTACGCGTTGGAAACTGGTTCATCGGGGGTTTCTGGGGTCGCTGAATCTATTTTCGCATCATCGCATCATATGCATCCTCTTGAGGTGTGAAAATGGGGGTTGGAGGGGGATAAATTACGTTATTCACCTGAATTAGAGTTTCGCGTTCAAAACTGGTTCCTCGGGGGTTTCTGGGATCGCTGAATCTATTTTCGGAGTCATTTTGATCATATGCACCCTCTTGAGGGGTGAAAATGGGGGTTGGGGAATAAGTTCAGCGACCCCAGAAACCCCAAGGAATCAACTTTAAACGCAAAACTCTAATTCAGGAGAATATCGTAATTTCTCTCCCCCCAATCCCCATTTTCACCACTCAAAAAGGTGCATATGATCAAAATGACCCTGAAAATATCATAATTTCTTCCCATAGAACCCCCATTTTCACCCTTTAAAAGGGTGCATTTGATCAAAATCGGTTTCCTTACGTTTGTCCGGAATTCGCTTACGAGTGTTTTAAAAAGAAAATTGTCCGATTTCGTTAATAATTAAGGGCTCTAGATAATTTTGAACGAAATATCAGATTCCTGGCCCAATGTGCAGCGGTCTGATTTGTGTATGCAAAGGTTATTAAGTAGTTTAGGCTGTTTGAAAAAAAGAAAGTAATGTGATATTTCAATGTTAATATTATTGACATAAAAATAAAGGATGCTTCAGTGTCAATAACGGTAAAGTATGTCAAAAATAACTAAATAATTTTAATAGAAAAAAAGATTGTAATCTTTATAGGAGCCTATCTGCTCTCTAACTGTTTTTATGTGGTTATGTACCGTGATTTTCGTACCTGAAAAAAGATAGGAAAGGTTATAATTTTAGCAGTCTATGTACAGTTTGGCAAGAAGAACGTGTCCGCGATAATTCATTTTTGGCAGACGCGATTCTAGCGATTCAATAAAAAGGCGGTAGAGAGAATCTTTGTCTGCGACACATTTTAGTAAAAGTATAAGTCGAATTCGAACTTCCGTCGAAATCACGTGAAATCCAAAATAAGTTACTTGTTTAAGCGTCTGTTCGAGGCTGTCTTTCTTTGTTTCCATCCAAAGGGGTCTAAAATGACAAATTCCGCTGCCGCTAAATATATTAAAAAGTCGGCGTCGTTTGTGAAGCAGTGGGCAAATCATTTTAACGAGAGAAAAATGTCGACGACTTGCCAAAACGTGACAGGCAAAGTCACTGCGAAAGTTGGAAAACGAATCGTGTGTTTGTTTTCACGGGACCCAAAATTGACGTCAAGAAACAGCAAAATTAAGAAAATCGAATTTGAATTTGTCCCAAGAGATCATTCGACAACATCTTCGTGCTCATGATGTCAAATTCCGAAGCACGTTGAAGAAACCTCTGCTGGGCGAAAATCAAGTCGCGAAAGGCTCGTTTTAGCGAATGATAAGATACTAGAGTGACCCTTACAATCGCCGAACACCAACCGTATTGAAAGCGTTTGGTCCCTTGTAAAGAGAAAGCTTAGAGGAATGACTCTGAGGACTTTGACTCGCGAGATTCGAAAAATTTGCAGAGTATGCAGAAAATCTCGTACGCCTCGAAGATGCCAGGCGATTATTGATGCAGTAGGCGATTGAACAACTTACTAAGGTAGTTATGCCGTTGTTAGCACACCAAAGAATACATTGATGGCAAAAAATGTTCCCGAAACACATTTTTTTTAAGAATTCGAACCGCCATGTTTTTACTTGACAGACTGTATGTTCCGTCGAAAAGCCTAAACTACTGGATCGACTTTGATTAGTGAAGTGTCAATCTTTATAAATCAAATAAAATAGACAAATTGTTGAATGTTTACGTCCTATTTTGATCAAAATTTGGTGGATATGTTTTCGTGATTGAACTGTTTTAGTAATTAATCAGCAAAAAATTATACAGTTAGGATAATAAAAGGGACGGGTTTAATCACTGGGCTATCAATTCATGTAATAACACAGTTCATTGAAGTTGCGTATATGCGAGAGTCGTTTTTAGTAATACTTCTTGCTTCGACCTTTATTAGCAAAAAATCTAATAAGAATTTTTAGTTTATGACTTTGTTTTCATCAAATAAAAAGTCAGTTCGTAAAATTTTTACGATGCTGTTTTTCATATGTGTAATTTAGAGTAATATATAGATACCTATAAAGTTTACTATCTCTGTTTTCCTAACGTAACATCTTTGTATATGTAGAAAGATATGTAAATATTTCCTAGATAATAGCTTAAGAAGTAATAAATTTGATGAAACGATTTACCCAATATCTTTCTTACAAAGATGCAGCTCTAAAATAAACACTATCTACTGACGAATAACTTAATACTTGATAGTCACATATTAATCAAAAAAAATTTGAAATTTACTTTGTTTAAATAATAAAAAAAAGTATTTAATGAAGAAAAAAGTAAAATCCTTCCTATTAAAAATCACATCGAACAAAATATATACTCTCTGCCAATGAAGTACGTGCGTACGTTAAATAATATAATTCAAAAGTAGACAATACACATCAAAAAACTGTCAGGTATGTTGAAAAAATAAAAAAACTTTTTGTGATGTGTGGTTAGATGATTATTTTTGATATATTTAATATTATTCATTCCCTGTATATTTGGTCGCTGAACACGATCCTGATGTTGGATTTGCCCCGTTACAACACAGTTTTTTTCTAACCTAAAAAGAAGTCAAAAATAAAAATAATTCTGTCCGAGATGACTGAGCCCCCTTCTCCCTGTATTTTTGGCTGCTGAACACGATCCCGATGTTGGATTTGCTTCATCACATCACAATTTTTTTCTAACCTTAAAAAGACTTAAAAAAAAATTGTCCGAGATGACTGACCTCCCCCTACCCGCCAGTATTTTTGGCCGCTGAACACGATCCCGATGTTGGATTTGCCCCATTACATTACAGTTTTTTCTAACCGTAAAAAAAATCCACGAGTTCCACATGTCATGTTCCGCAATGTGGGCGCGAGTTTATAGCGACTGAAAATTGTTTCAGATGAGAATCATGCTGAGATACGAGCTATCAAAATCAATATTTAATTCCCGTTCAGCTACTTCGAGTCCTTAGGAATACAGATCAAAAACATATTTCAATACAGATTTCCAATTTCTGCTCAGCTATATTCACTTGGTGCAAAATGATATGAGCAATTTCTGGATTTCTTGCCCTATTTTTGAGGTCACTAGGAAACTGTTACCTCCAAGTAAAACTAAACTTTTCTACCTTCTTCAGCCACTTGAATTGCATCAGAATAGGGATGAAAATATGTCGAATCATACCATCAATGACATCCCGCATCAGCGTTGTGGAAAAGGATATGTGCAATTTCTCAGTTTTCTACAAGTTTCAGAACCATTTACCGGCTAATTTATTATATTCTCTATTGAGTCAAGGTTCAGTGACTCGAAATAGATCGGTATATAGGTAGTAATATATCAAAGTGACCATTTTCAGTTTCTGTAAACCCGTACCCACATTGTGGAACATGACAAGTGGAATTCGTGGATTTTTAACCTATTTTTGAAGTTAGAAAACACTGTGATGTGATGGTGCAAATCCAACATCGGGATCGTGTTCAGCGGCCAAAAATACAGGGGAGCAGGGGGGTTAGACATCTCGGACAGATTTTTTTATTATTTTTGACCTCTTTTTGAGGTTAGGAAAAAACTGTGATGTGATGGGGCAAATCCAACATGGAGATCGTGTTCAGCGGCCGGGGGGACTAGGGGGGTCAGTCATCTCGGACAAAACCTTTTTTTGTGTGCCTGTGTAATTTATCTGATATAAAAAAGCTATAGAAACTAGTTCCTTGACAAATGGTAGAAATATTGTTAATATACTGTTCAGTATGCTCGCACGTCGCTCCTGTACTGAGGCAAAAGAATTTTATTTTATTTGTTTATAATTAAGCAAATATTTAGGTAGTAAATATTTGGTTTATACTTTTATTACTAGATTCTAGATTGAGCTAGACTGATTTATTGGGTATTAGGTAGCTAATATGCTGTAACTATTATACATTATGACCTAAAAAAACGCGAAAATATATATTCATGTCAGAGACGTAATTAACTTAGCCTAGGTAAGAATTTTATTTTATTTTCAAGGCAATTACGGTATGGGACACTAATTGCGCAAGTTCAACTTGCACCTGAGCGGTTATTCTTCTTACGTCATGATAATATAAAACTACCGTAGGGTTCGTGTTAAAAAATTAAACCAAAAACTTTGATATTTAGATTTTGCGTAACATCTTCGTAGAGATTACTGTACTAACTCATGTCAAGAGTAAAAATGTTGGTGCTTTCACGATATCATGAATCAAAATTATTAGAATTAACATTGCTTCTTTGATTTTTAGGGCAGGAGATTTTTCAGTTAGAAATTTAAAATGTAATCTTATTTATTAAAAATAAATAGTGCATCTTGGTTTGGGTGAAACTGACAGATATTCTCAGTTCGCTTTTTATCTTAAATATCGCATCGCCTTCATTTATTCTAATGTAATAAACTTTACTTCTGTACACAGAACAGTCTAATTTTGGTCTCGCAAATAGTGACTTACGTTATGGTCACCCAGTATACTTATTCGTAATAAAATAGTTTGATCATTATTTTCAGAGACCGTTTAATACAACATTATCAGTAAATAATATCGCAATAGTGTCACCTGTCGAGAAAAAAGAGAACATTTGGAGACACGATTACTCTAAGTAGTATTAAAGGTTTAGTACCACTAATAGTAAATCTGAAATATAGACTAAAGTAACTACATTTTTTTTTTTTTTTTTTTTTTTTATTGGTCTAGCACACGTGCTGCAGGGAAGTCCCTAAAGCGCTCCAGGAGCGGCACGAGTGCGGAAAAAGCGATTCACGTTGTTCTTGAATCGCTGTAAATTGTACTCGGTGGGAAACACAGCGCTGGGCAAATTATTCCAAAGGGATGACGTTCTCCATATAAAAGATTGCTTGAAAAGCGTTGTACGCGGAGTAACAAGCTGAACCTCATACGGATGCGAAGCACCAGCGCGACGTGTATTTCCAACATGCACCGCTTTGGGAGGAATTAAGCGGGCTACATCCTTCGAACACTTTCCATGAAAATACTTGTAGAACAGACTCAAGTCGCCAACCGTTCTTCGATGTTCCAGCGAATCAAGGCCGCCGGTCAATTCCGGGTCCCCAATCAGACGGACCGCTCTTCTCTGAACAGAATCCAACAAATGCAGTGTATGTTTGGGAGCGGAGCCCCAAACGTGGGAGCAGTATTCCATAGTTGGTCGAATTTGGGCTTTGTAAAGAATTAACAGTTGTTGTGGGGTGTAAAGCTTTCTGGTTCTAAATAATATTCCCAACTTTTGAGAAGCTCTCCTTGCTATGCCTGCAACATGTTCATGCCAAGACATATTTGCTCCTAAACTAACGCCCAACAAATTGAGCGACGATGCTAGGGGAATGGAGTGCCCTGACATAACTATGTCGGGTTCAGCAACGTTAAATTTTTTAGAAAAAACTGCCGCTTTGGTTTTTGTAGCGTTAAATTCCACTTGGTTACTGTCACCCCAAGATAGAATTTCTTCCAGGTCTTTGTTGAGTTGAACGACCTCCTGCTGTCTGCGTTCAAGGTGAATGAAGAGACAAGCGTACTGTCATCTGCAAAGCTATAGATTGGATTCCCGGTCTTTTCCAGCAGATCGTTAATGTAAATGAGAGAGAGAGTAGGAGACAGTATGGAGCCCTGGGGCACACCAGCGTTGATAGTGAGGGTGTTAGAAAGAAATCCGTCGACCGCCACTCGTAAAGAACGCTCTCTGAGGAAACATGAGAGCCACAAACAGAACCTTTCAGACATACCATAAGAGCGCAACTTAGTCCATCGTGCCAAACACGGTCGAATGCCTTGGATATGTCAAGAGCAACCGCTCGAGATTCTCCAAAATGTTCAATTGCGTTGTTCCAAACATATTATCACATATTATCACAAATTGGTATTACGATTGTTTACCTCAATGATACAGATTTGCTTTTAAACAGGAACTATTATTGGAGATTTCGAGAGAATAATAGTCATTTTGAATATGGTAAAGAATAAAGTTTGAAAATAAACTAAGTACATCTGGCGACGTACATACATTAAAATCTACTATTATCTATGAAGATAACTTCTTTAACAAAAGTCAACATTAAGTTTATGGTTATGTTTAATATTTCGATGTACATTAGCAAAATTTTCGTTAAACAAATACATACAAGAGAGTTTACTAACTTTATTTGTGAGTTTGTTCTCGTTCAGCCTGTCAGGAAATAAAGGGTCATAAAAATTCTCTCTTAGTATCTCCAATATCTAGTACTGATTAGGCCACATACAATACAATTTTATTAGGCAGGGTGTCTCTTTGGTACGAGGTTTCAATAATAGCATTTATATTAACAAATAAGAAAAAAAATCATGTGTCGTCTACCAACAAATTCTATCAGTACTTCAAATGCAAATATTAGAATGGAAATTTAATGCAACAAAGTTAAAAAGCACCTATTTAAAAGTTACATTAATTATGCTTTAAAACGACATGGACCTATGAATGTTTAGAATATTCATGGATGATAAATCGCAACTTGTGGATTCTAATTTGAACAGTTATACTGACGCCTTTTTTTCTAGGGACTCTATGCCTCGGTGTCTCTTTCGAAAAACATTTTTTAGGAATGTCACGGACCTTAGTCAAGTTGGATCAAATCTGAGCTACCAGAATACCAGGCATTAGCTTCAATAACTAATGTAACATTGGTTTCCAGCCAGTGTTGTCGTGTTAGCCTTAGTTTTTTTATTTTCTATAATTTTGTATTATTAGATGATTAGTTTATAGGTCTACGAGTATATGTCCAAATCTTCTATAATAACCCTTGATGATCATTTTATTGCCTCCATTTCTTATTTTCTCAAAGACATTCTGTCGATAAGGAAGGATAATGTTTTGGTAACTTTTGGGTTCAGAAACGACGAAGGTGATCTTATTACGGTCTATTAAACATTCTGAGCTCATTTATACCGTTTCACAGTACTATAAGCGAACTTTTTAAAAACTGGCAACGCTTTTAATAATGAAAAATCTCCCGACGACAAAAGGTGTACCTTATCTGCGTTCTTACAATGAGTGACATAACACTTTGCAATATTACCACCAATTTATATGTAATATTCCTGACTAGAGTGAACTGATAGAATTTGAGGCCAGACTGTGTATATTTTATATCATGGAATAATTTAATTTTAATTAAACCCTACAGAGGGATAGTACATTATTGATATATTTATGGAACAGTCACCACAGTGCACTAAACAAACATTTCTATTTTTAAAATATCTCAAAATTATTTTTATGTACTTTCATCTTTGTCCATATACCTACAGAACCAGAAAAACAAACATGTTGCTTCTCGAACTATCTTTACATGCTCTTCTACAAACCAGGTTAGACGACCAAACACGAATTATAGTAGTAGAAGATGAATGTAAAATAACTAAAAATGGACAAGGCCCATATTTCAGCAGTTTACCCACTGTTCTCTTATTCGTCAAATCCATCCAAAGACGCGTTTCGCCGTATTGCGGCTCGTCAGTCAGGCTGACAAAGAAGAGAACAGAATTTACTGGTACTTATCCAAGTAGTTATGGAACACGATGGTAAGATTTGACGAATAAGAGAACAGTGAGTAAACTGCTGAAATATGAACCTTGTCCGTTTTCAGTTATTTCACATTCACCACATATGCCTGAGGAGGATCCTTCGAAATTTATTCTATAATCGTGTTCCGTAACTACTTGGATAAGTACCAGTAAATTTGTTCTCTTGTTTGTCAATCCTAGCCCGACTGACGAGCCATGATATGGTGAAACGCGTCTCAGTATGGGTTTGACGAATAAGAGAATAGTGGGTAACCAACTGAAATATGAGCCTTGTCCGTTTTCAGTTATTTTACGTTCACCATATATGCCTGAGGAGGATCCCTCGAAAAGTGCTGTCTGCTTTTGAGTGTTAACAGTGTCAACCACTCTATCGGCTTGTAAGCTGCTGTATCAGCTTTCGATGGAGTATTAGGTCTGCGTACTTATTACAATTCGTAGTAGTAGAAGAATAGCACATAAAAAAGGTAATATTCCAGATAATTTTCCAATTCTAATTCTTTTTATTTTAAAAATCGCACCCAAACAGTCGTTAAATTGCAAGTCTATCATTATATTCACTGAACTCCTAGAAAAAGAATTCTGTGCAACATATGTAAACTAGGACGATTTATGAATTCGTTTCGTGTTACCCTAGTATCACGCTCATATAATTGTCATTTTTAAACCCACTGATTACCCAACATTCTATTAACATGCTGAGTTTATTTTTACTTTTACATCTCGGCACATCACATTTTGAAACCAGATTTTTAAAACTGATACTTGCAAAAATAGCAAAATATCATTAATAATATTCGCCATTAACTATACATTAATAAAGAGATATAAATGCATCAGAACCCGATGTTTCAATAAATAGAATGTCATATTTAAACGCATACACAAACACATGACGACAATAATTTAAATTGATTCTGGCGCCATCTGTAACCGAAAACCATTTGTAAAATTAATTAAAATCGTCCACATAAGCGAACAAATTCAATAGATTTATTAGATAATTTTATTTAATTTACGGGTGACAATAAATCGAAGAAAAAATTTAATTACTACGTATTATGCGTCACTCTAGTTGACAAACTCATTGCAATTGGATTTGTGGTTTACAAATTATTAGTAAAATTTGCAGTGTGTGACACCGCAACCTATAAGGTAATTAAGGAATTAAATAAAATTAATTAAACTACATGTTCTCCAGTCACAGTGACTGTCTGATTTTTTAAATATTCGTAGGTAAAATAGAACCCTAGGGCTAAAAATCTAAATACTTACCAAAGAATAAAAAAAAATTAAATATAATTTGCTATTACGATTTATTATAATTTCATGAGAAGTAGCTATCAGGACATTTTTTATCATTTACAAATCCTGAACCTTCCAAAACAAGTTTAGACAATAGGAATATCCGCAAAAATAATAAAAAAAAACATTACTTCAAAGTAATAAAATGGCACAAATAGTGTGTAAAAAATTTTGAAAATTTGCTCTATAGAAAAACTGAACAGAAACCAACAAATCTGTGTCCTACGTGTATCTGTTATATTTTAGTAGAGTGGTAATAGCGAATCGCATAAATATTCTTTCGTGTGACGTCAAGTTTAAAGACCCCTATGCAACACATAGGTACTTTTTAATCTCGTTAATAAACAGTTTTGAGTTTGCTCTTGTTTCAGCAAAAAATATTGAATTAAAATTATACGAATTCTATGTATTCTTGTAGCATAACATATTGATTTTTTAACAACTAAAAATTGATGACGATGAAAATGTTTATTTTCAGATTATAATTAAACTGTTAAAAAATTAAAATAGTAGTAAATTTAATAAAATTTCACATGACTCTAACTAATCAATAAAAATTTACTATGAACCATCAAAAAGCCTAAATCAGCGACTGTTAAGTTAGAACTTAGTACAGATCACCATGGAAATTGAGCAAGTGCGTTTTCACATTTTCAACTAATTCTCAATCTGCAATATTTTTAGCGATTTTCAAGTCTAACCTTGCAAGTAACAAAAGTGCAATTAGTGACGTGACTCTTAAGGCCACCGGCCGGATAATTAAAACAGAGTTTGATAAACCGTGCCCAAAAACCAAATCAATATACAAGTGATTATTTTATAATACTGTAATATAGTAACTTTCTGTCATTAAAATTATATAAAAACAACACTATGTTTTAATTTCCAATATATTTAAAGTCACTTGACAATTGTTTCACCATACAATGGCTTCTTCAGAAGTAAATAAGAAAGAAAAATATTTGGTGGTTAAATAGGGCTTAAAACTATCCTTAATTACATAAGATTATGCTAATCATTTTATTATATTATTTACAGACAGAATTATTTTAAGAATGCAAATTTGTGGTACTATTTCCGAGAACTAATAAAGACTAAGTAAGGGTGAATGGTTTAAGTCTACCTGTTCGTTTAATAATTGATTGGAGTTTTTCCGTTTGTTCATTTCAAGACATTCAAGAAAATTTAATTTTTTAGATTTATTTTCTACATATAGGATTTTTAACGTATCATCAAAATTATGAGATTTGTTTATCATATGAGTTGCGTAATGTGAATTGTTCTTATTTTTTAAATAACTATGTTTGTTTATGTTCTTTAATGCGAGTTTCAACAGATCTACCAGTTTGTCCTACGTAGGTTTTAGTACAAGATCTACAATTTAATAAGTAAACTCCTGATTTTAAGGAATTCTTAGATTTGGTTTTGTTATTCAAAATTATACTCCCTAAGGAATTACTGGTTTTGAATGCTATTTTATTGTTCTTTTTTATTAAATGTTTGGAAATTGTTCTAGTTATTTTCCCTGTGTATGTGAGTGTACTAAATTTTCCTTTTTTGTCATTAATTGTGGGATAAATTAGAGAGATTGCTTGTTTAAAGGATTTTTTATTCAAGATATTATCTTTAATGTTGGGGTCATATCCATTATTAATTGCTATTTGTTTGATTATGTTGAATTCTTTGTTAAAAATAGTTTTAGTCATAGGGATATGTAACAATCTATGTATGAAAGAGTTAAAAGCTGCCATTTTGTGAGGATACGGGTGGGATGAGCTATTGTGTATGACTGTGTCAGTATGTGACGGTTTGTAAAAAATCGAGAAATCGTGTTTATTGTTCACTTTTGATATAGATATGTCTAAGAAATTTATAGAGTTATTGGTTTCTAATTCTATGGTAAATTTAATATTAGGATGCAAATTATTTAGGAAGTTAAGGAGGATTGTTAGTTGTCTATCTGTTCTCGTGAAACAGGAAATGATATCGTCAACATATCTATACCAGTAAACAATATGTTTGCTTACCGCGTTTTGATGAATTTTTAGCTCTAAATGATCCATAAAAATTTCCGCTAGTAACGGACTTAAAGGATTACCCATTATTAGACCTTCTTTAGATGTATAAAAGTTGTCGTTAAATTCAAAATAGTTTTGATCCAAGCACGTCGTAGGTAAATCTAAAATATCCCGTTTAATAATTTCGTTTACTTTATTCTTGATTAAGAGCTTATCTACTAATTCTATGACTTCATATGGTGGGATACTAGGAAATAAGTTTTGTACAACAAATGAGACAATTCTAGAATTTTCCGGTAAGTTAATATTTTTAATTTTATCGATTAGTTCATAGGTATTGGCTATACTATATTTCGGTTTAAATTTGCAATGTTGTCGTAGTAAAGGGCTGAGTTTTTGTGATAGTTTGATTGATGGTGCCGTAACAAACGATACAACTGGTCTAATAGGGAAATCCTTTTTATGTAATTTAATTAGGGAATATAATTTTGAAGCCTGTGGGTTCATTATTGTTAAAGTGCTTTTTTCAAAATCATTGAAAATTGTGAGATCTTTTAAAGTAGATTTTATTAGTTTTTGGTAGACTTTTGTTGGGTCATTATTTAATACTTGAAATTTGTCTGTGTTAAGAAAAGAAAGAGTTTTAAATATATATTGTTCTCTAGAAATAGCTACCACAGACTTACCCTTATCAGCTCTAGTGAATATTATGTTGTTTTCTTTGGCTTTGGTTTTGATCGATACTGCTGTTTTCTGTTCTCTAGCTTGTCTTGGTTGTGGTTGTTCAAATAATTCTTTTTTAATCTCGTTGGCTGTCATGTATTTAAATTGTGGGTCTTCATTAGATAA
Source organism: Pachyrhynchus sulphureomaculatus (assembly GCA_019049505.1). Lineage (NCBI taxonomy): Eukaryota > Metazoa > Arthropoda > Insecta > Coleoptera > Curculionidae > Pachyrhynchus > Pachyrhynchus sulphureomaculatus. The sequence goes on from CM032448.1 coordinate 64,452,615, forward strand.
CGCTAATTCACATTCAACTCCGAGGATTTCTCTTGATTTTTGGGTATCCTTAGGTTTTAAATTGTACTGTAATCCTTTTTCAAGTAGTCCTGATTCCTCTTCTGTAAATGTTGAGTTAGTAAGATTAACAAATCTCTTGTGAAATGTATGGTCCGTAAAGTGTTTGGTTTCTGGCTCTATTGTCGGGATTTTTCGTTTGTTGGTTGTTCTGAGGGTTTGAAGTTTTTTGTTTTGTGTAGTGCATTTTTTGGCAATTATAGAATTTACTTGTTCTCTGACTTTCCTATCGAAGATATCAAATTCAATATTTGTTGATCTGTGAGCAATTTCAGTATGTATTACTTTGAGATATATGTTGTAGTTATCCCTTTTACTGCATTATATTTTCATATCCTCCATCTCTTAAGTCCAATTTGTTGTGCAATTTTAGCGGCTTTAGATTGATTATTTGTTTTAAGACACATATATTTAGGATAAACTCTGAACTGTGTACACTGTTTTAAAAACCAAATATTCTGTGTGCAGATTCTAGTTTTCAGTAGCAGTTTAAAATGCCATAAGGCTAAAAAGCTCGTTGAAGCTTCAATAACATCTTTGATTGTGTTAGCCGGCTAACACAATCAAAAATGTTAATGAAGCTTCAACGAGCTTTTTAGCCTTATGGTATTTTAAACTGCTACTGAAAACTAGAATCTGTACACAGAATATTTGGTTTTTAAAACAGTGTACACAGTTCAGAGTTTATCCTAAATATATGTGCCTTAAAACAAATAATCAATCTAAAGCCGCTAAAATTGCACAACAAATTGGACTTAAGAGATGGGTACTTGAAGATATGAAAATACAATACAGTAAAAGGGATAACTACAACATATATCTCAAAGTAATACATACTGAAATTGCTCACAGATCAACAAATATTGAATTTGATATCTTCGATAGGAAAGACAGAGAACAAGTAAATTCTATAATTGCCAAAAAATTCACTACACAAAACAAAAAACTTCAAACCCTCAGAACAACCAACAAACGAAAAATCCCGACAATAGAGCCAGAAACCAAACACTTTACGGACCATACATTTCACAAGAGATTTGTTAATCTTACTAACTCAACATTCACAGAAGAGGAATCAGGACTACTTGAAAAAGGATTACAGTACAATTTAAAACCTAAGGATACCCAACACTCAAGAGAAATCCTCGGAGTTGAATGCGAATTAGCGTTATCTAATGAAGACCCACATTTTAAATACATGACAGCCAACAAGATTAAAAAAGAATTATTTGAACAACCACAACCAAGACAGAGAACAGAAAACAGCAGTATCGATCAAAACCAAGCCAAAGAAAACAACATAATATTCACTAGAGCTGATAAGGGTAAGTCTGTGGTAGCTATTTCTAGAGAACAATATATATTTAAAACTCTTTCTTTTCTTAACACAGACAAATTTCGAGTATTAAATAATGACCCAACAAAAGTCTACCAAAAACTAATAAAATCTACTTTAAAAGATCTCACAATTTTCAATGATTTTGAAAAAAGCACTTTAACAATAATGAAACCACAGGCTCCAAAATTATATTCCCTAATTAAATTACATAAAAAGGATTTCCCTATTAGACCAGTTGTATCGTTTGTTACGGCACCATCAATCAAACTATCACAAAAACTCATCCCTTTACTACGACAACATTGCAAATTTAAACCGAAATATAGTAGAGCCAATACCTATGAACTAATCGATAAAATTAAAAATATTAACTTACCGGAAAATTCTAGAATTATCTCATTTGATGTACAAAACTTATTTCCTAGTATCCCACCATATGAAGTCATAGAATTAGTAGATAAGCTCTTAATCAAGAATAAAGTAAACGAAATTATTAAACGGGATATTTTAGATTTACTTACGACGTGCTTGGATCAAAACTATTTTGAATTCAACGACAACTTTTATACATCTAAAGAAGGTCTAATAATGGGTAATCCTTTAAGTCCGTTACTAGCGGAAATTTTTATGGCTCATTTAGAGCTAAAAATTCATCAAAACGCGGTAAGCAAAAATATTGTTTACTGGTATAGATATGTTGACGATATCATTTCCTGTTTCACAGGAACAGATAGACAACTAACAATCCTCCTTAACTTCCTAAATAATTTGCATCCTAATATTAAATTTACCATAGAATTAGAAACCAATAACTCTATAAATTTCTTAGACATATCTATATCAAAAGTGAACAATAAACACGATTTCTCGATTTTTCACAAACCGTCACATATTGACACAGTCATACACAATAGCTCATCCTACCCGTATCCTCACAAAATGGCAGCTTTTAACTCTTTCATACATAGATTGTTACATATCCCTATGACTAAAACTAATTTTAACAAAGAATTCAACATAATCAAACAAATAGCAATTAATAATGGATATGACCCTAACATTATAGATAATATCTTGAATAAAAAATTCTTTAAACATGCAATCTCTCTAATTTATCCCACAATTAATGACAAAAAAGGAAAATTTAGTACACTCACATACACAGGGAAAATAACTAGAACAATTTCCAAACATTTAATAAAAAAGAACAATAAAATAGCATTCAAAACCAGTAATTCCTTAGGGAGTATAATTTTGAATAACAAAGCCAAATCTAAGAATTCCTTAAAATCAGGAGTTTACTTATTAAATTGTGGATCTTGTACTAAAACCTACGTAAGACAAACTGGTAGATCTTTTGAAACTCACATTGAAGAACATAAACATAGTTATTTAAAAAATAAAAACAATTCACATTACGCAACTCATATAATAAACGAATCTCATAATTTTGATGATACGTTAAAAATCCTACATGTAGAAAATAAATCTAAAAAATTAAATTTTCTTGAATGTCTTGAAATTAACAAACGGAAAAACTCCAATCAATTATTAAACGAACAGGTAGACTTAAACCATTCACCCTTACTTAGTCTTTATTAGTTGTCAGAAATAGTACCACAGATTTGCATTCTTAAAATAATTCTGTCTGTAAATAAAATAATAAAATGATTAGCATAATCTTAGGTAATTAAGGATAGTTTTAAGCACTATTTAACCAAGATTACTACCAAATATTTTTCTTTCTTATTTACTTCTGAAGAAGCCATTGTATGGTGAAACAATTGTCAAGCGACTTTAAATATATTGGAAATTAAAACATAGTGTTGTTTTTATATAATTTTATTATGAATTTCCAACAAGTATCGGCTAACACAATCAAAGACTTTCTGTCATTTGCAAGTTAGGGTTCGACATGTTACAATTTTTGATCAATTATCGTTTCTTTTTCCATCGACGCTAGGTGCCTAAGAATATTTGGACTAAATTACAGGTTAATAGGTGGTGACCATGATGTATATAATAATATTGTGATAACACATATTAGGTAACTTTGGTTGCAATTGAACTTTATGCAGATTACTGAGATAAGCAAATTGGGTTCAAGTACTTCTTTTTACAGTTCTGTCCGGAAATCTATACAGTATAAACATTTTGTTTTATTTTTCGATGTATCGATCCTTATGTATGTTAATTTTGACTTGGATAATACACCGTAGTGTAACTATGCTAATAAAGTAAACTCTACACGGTCTTTGTGATGTAAAAACGTTATAATAAAAATTTCGTGTGTGTGTGTGCTTCAATCAAAAAATTTTCCATTGAATACTGAAAGAAAAGAAAGAACCGAAAGTTTAAAACCTACAACCAATAGACAAGAAAAAGATTAAAATAAGCGAAATCATGTATAAGCAATGAAATACCGAGCCAAAATTTTTACACATAATAAGACACTGTCTGAAACCTACATCTGAAAAGGTAATAAAAATTACTTGAGCTATATAAAAACTACAAATAGAGAAAAATAAAAATAGGAGTGGTTATCCTTTTTTTTGTAGACTAGCTTATATCAGTATTAAATTTAGTTAGATACAAAAATAAAAATAATCATAAACGAAAAAATTAGGTTTAGCACAAGGAAAAGTTGTTCATATATCTACGAATTACGATTCATTTAACATGAAAGCTGTATCTTACATCTATACATTGCTCGTAACGGTCTGTCACCAACAAACTATATCTCTCTTTACGATTAACCTCCAAAACCGGATTAGTCGCGCCTTGCATAAATCAACCCGATCTAATTACGGATGTTTAGTTGCCCGTCAATATCGGACAATTAATCACTGAACAACGGTGTAAATGACGCCTCGTTCAATACACACCTATATAGAACATTTAATATCGGTACAGTTAAATAGACCCATAGGAGTGACAAGTTATGTAGTGACGACTAAAATGTCAACGCCATATTTTCGTTACGCTAATTTTTAATGGACACTAATTAACTGGTAATTAATTTATACAGGGTTTCCTTAGGAGTGAAACTGTAATATATTTATATATATATATATATATATATATATATATATATATATATATATATACATATATATATATATATATATATATATACATATATATATATATATATATATATATATATATATATATATATATATATATATATACATATATATATATATATATATATATATATATATATATATATATATATATATATATATATATATATATATATGTATATATATATATATATATATATATATATATATATATATATATATATATACATATATATAGAACGTAGGCTGAAACGTTCTTGGTCAGACGCATAGATGTAGCCCTTTTCAAAAAATCCATATCATTTTTAGGAAGTACCAACCTTCAAACAATATGTGCCAAAATTTCATGGCATTTCGACGATTAGTTTACCAGTTATAGTGCTTTTAGTGACGCTGCTTTCGAGATTTTCAAAACAATGGAAAAAATCGAATTTCGTGCGTTGATTCAAATTGATGGAATATATATATATATATACATATATATATATATATATATATATATATATATATATATATATATATATATATATATATATATATATATATATATATATATATATATATATATATATATATATATATATATATATATATATATATATATATACATATATATAGAACGTAGGCTGAAACGTTCTTGGTCAGACGCATAGATGTAGCCCTTTTCAAAAAATCCATATCATTTTTAGGAAGTACCAACCTTCAAACAATATGTGCCAAAATTTCATGGCATTTCGATGATTAGTTTACAAGTTATAGTGGTTTTAGTGACGCTGCTTTCGAGATTTTCAAAACAATGGAAAAAATCGAATTTCGTGCGTTGATTCAAATTGATGGAAAAAAATACCGTTCAAGCAAAGTAATAGCTTAATACGTATTACGGGGACTCTGCCCCTGGAAAATCACTCATGTTAACTGGTATGCTGAATTTAAACTCGGTCGTACAGACACAAATGATGCTGGACGCTCTGGACGGCCAAATGAGGTGGTTACACCAGAAAACATAAAAAAATCCACAAAATTACTTTGGATGACCGTAAAGTGAAATTGCGTAAGATTGCTAACACCCTAAAGATATTAAAAGAACGTGTTGGTCATTTTTTACAGGAAATTTGGGCATGAGAAAGCCCTGTTTGAAATGCGTACCGCATTTGCTCACAGTGGATTAAAAACAACAACGGGTTGATGATTCTGAGCGCTGTTTGGTCCTGTTCAAGCGCAATAAAAAGGATTTTTTCATGCGACATGTGACAATGGATGAAACATGGATTCACCACCACACACTGGAATCAAATCGGCAGTCAGCTGAGTGAATAGCAGCTGGTGAAAGCCGCTGGAAGCGACCAAAGACATAACACTTAGCTGGGAAGGTTTTGGCCTCTGTATTTTGGGATGCGCTTGGAATAATTTTCGTCGACTATGCTGAGAAGGGAAAATCCATCAATAGCGAATATTATATAAAGTTATTGGTGCGTTTAAAGGCAGAAATCGCAAAGAAAGGGCCCCAAATGAATAAGAAAAAAGTGCTCTTTCTTCAAGTCAATGCACCGTATCACAAGTCAATGGGTAAGATGACAAAATTGCATGAATTGAAGTTCGAATTGCTTCCTCTCCACCGTATTCTCCAGATTGGGCTCCCAGCGATTATTATCTTTTCGCAGACCTCAAAAATATGCTCGCGGGAAAGAGATTTGGCTCCAATGAAGAAGTTATCGCCGAAACTGAGGCCCATTTTGAAGACAAACACAAATCCTTTGCAAGAAAGGTATAGAAATGTTAAAAGCATTAGACTGATTGTATCATTCTTGAAGAAGACTATGTTAATGAATAAAGTCGATTTTTTGCTATTACGTTTAACTACATTTAATTAAAACACCACTGTATTAGTCTATGGATATCTTTAATAAACCAGACTTTGATATTCATCTCACTTTATCTAGGCCCTAACAAACAGATTATTTTAAAATCTGTAACACTTAGCTGTAAATAATTTCAACTAAACGTTTATTCGACGTTTTAAGTGGGAGTGGCTACCACCATCAGTCATAAAGCCCTCTACAAGTAAAGCAGGGGAGAGTTGGACTAACCGAACCTCAGCATTAGGCAGCCAAACATATCAAATATAGTATAAGGGTTTTATAGATGTTAACGGTTTTCATAAACTGCTTGAAAAAATCATAGATAAAAATGCAATAACGTCTACTAAAATATTTAACGTTGATGTATTTTCCACCATTCTGATTCTGATTTAAAAGTTGAAATAAAATTTGTGTCCTAAGTATATAAGTAAAAATGAACTCCTGACATTTGTTAAATATAAAATATAAAAGACTAATATGTTACATGGCCTGCTCCGAATCTTCTCATTCTACTCACAAATTTTCAACTTATTGACAGAAACGTTCTGAGCCACTTTAACTTATTTTTAAAGGAATCACTTATTTACTCATAGTTCATATAGAGTATGTCACCCTACTCTGCCCCTGCCAGATTTTTTTTTTTGATTTTCTATCCCCGCAAAATGTTCAATCCTATGAAAAAATAAAGCCGCCAAGTTTTTAAAAAAATATATTAATATTTAGAGGTCGCATCGACTGAAAATATATTTTTTCTTCTCAAACGTTTTTTTCCCCTTCAACAGACTCCCGTTAGACTTCTGATTTGAATTTGAGGATTATGAAGGTGTTTCCTTGTACCTTTTTTGATGTTGAATCCCTTCCAAAGGGCCGTTTCTCTCTAAAATCCTTCAGTTTTCCGCAATTCTCATGTTAACTGCCCATTAAGGATGAACAAATGCGTTTTCTTTTCAAAAAAGTTCTGCAAAATTTACGGGAAGCATTGTAGATCAAGTTTTATGATGCAAAATCATAGATATTGCACAGATCTTTGAGAAATTGTCATGGTGCGTCAGTAATATTGAACAAAGACAACGAAAACGAAGCACTTTGTTAGAAAAAAGTTTGACACATCTAAAAAACTCGGCGGGGATGCAACTTCAGAAAAAATTTTAGCAGTTTTTCCTGTAAATTGAATGGGCTTATTAGATTTTAGTCCCAACATTCTGTTGAGACTCTAGAAGTCCCAAAATTAAGAATTTAAGTGGAAACTGAACACCTTTAATATATATTTGAATTCAGCGAGAATTTTACGTTCGAGTAAACATTGAATTTTGGTTGGGCCTCATTGGAACTGCAATAACCTGTAGCACTCGAAAATAATTATATCCGTGTTAAAAGCTAATAACTAAGTTAAAAAATCGAGTGACAAGCCAATATTTCGCGTCGTTCCAAACGCATTTTGAAAACATAATAATTATGGGTGTTTAAGTAATCCGTGATTTAAAAATGGCGTGTAGAAATCACAAAAGCTGTAACGTGTCCAAGGAAAAGATTACTGATTTTTGGTTGGTGGAATCATGTCTGGAGGATTTTTCCGGGTGCATTTGTGCAAATACATTGCTGTCGAATAATCATGAAGCGTACAATTAGAGAAAGTGCTGCCATTGTATCATATATTGGACTACCTATCAGAGATAAACGAAATATTCTCGCGAATATTGAAAAAATATATTCAGAATATTGATCTCATAAGAAACAGAAGAATGTTCATTCTATTTTTGTAATTGCGAAAAGAACTAATTTTATAGACAAATTATACGAACTGTTTGAATTGTGCAATGAGAATAGTGCGCAATATTCTGTCTATGCGAAAGCGAGGGAAACATCACTGGGATGAGTGAACATTTCATCAACAACTTCGGACAACGAAAGCGATATCGCAGAAGAGAAAGATGGCAATTAAGAAACAGCGAAAAGCTCGTTTGCCCAGTGTAGATGCAATCTATTCCATTTTATCCGTAAAATTCTCGCTGAATTCAAACATGTATTAAAAGTATTGGGTTTCCGTTTAAATTTTCAGAGCGTTGGGCCCAACATCTAATAGGCCCATTCAATTTCCAGGAAAAATGCTAAAACTTATATCTGAAACATTTTTTCTGAAGTTGTCTTCCTGTCGAGTTTTTTAGGTGTGTCAATCTTTTTTCCAACAAAACGCTTCGTTCTTGCTGTCTTTGTCCCATATTACTCGTGCGCCATGAAATTTTTCAAAATCTATGTCATACCTATGATTTTGCATCATAAAACTTGACCTACAATGCTTCCTTGCGGAACTTAAGGCACCTAAAAGTACTAATCTCCCCTTTCAAAATGTATTTGGAGTTTTTCAGATATTTTATTTCTTCTCGGAGAAATCGTTTGTTGAAATTAATTAGTTTGGCAATATCAAAAAAAAAGTTGATCTGGCAGGCGAGTGTAGTGTAATTATAAGATTTTTGGGACACTGAATCTTAATTCGTTGTCAGTTTAACTCTATCGAGTCATGGTTTGTCCCTAACCTTAAGAAATTCAAAATGGCGGATCCGATATGACGGGTCGGAATACTGAAGAGTCTGAATTACTATCGAGAAAAATTTTTCCAACAAAAGTTGTGTATTTGTGCTAGAAAAATATAATGCCGTCATAAAAAATATGGATTATCATTTAAAAAATCAAAGTTGACCTTGAAATGACTTTCAAAATGATCTTCCAAGGTCATCACAATTATACCATTTTATTGCTCTCCAAAACCCTCCAATTTTTGTCTGACACCTTCTTACTAAAATTGAGATAAAAAAATTAAGAAGCCTGGTACATTAATATGAGACCATGTATGATAACAAATAAAGAATGTTGCTACTAGAAAGATGATTTCTCCGAGAAGAAATAAAATATCTGAAAAATTCATGCGCGTTCAAATGCGTTTTGATGAGTAGTAGAGTAGTACTTTCATATGCCGCAACGAGTTTTGTGAAGAAAAATTAATTCGTGGTGTAATATAATCCCGAATATAGCGAAATACCGTCTTTTTTGCATTTCTAGAATAGGATATCTCGAAAATCTGATGTGATGCAGCAATTCTAAGGTCGGATTCGGATTGAGCGCATCAAAAACCTGATTGGAAAGGTATACTCTGGTCTCAGGGTCTGGATTTTTTGTCAAATTTTGTCAGCCTGTGGTATTGAAAAAGACGGTCAATACAGCCATAAAAGACGGTAATAATAGTGCTACAGTATTATTTCGTTGTTCAAGGTATTAGATAATTAACATTCTTTAAATACCTGACTATAAATAGTATGTCTTAGCAATTGCTCAAAGGAATCGTTATTAACTACGGTTTTTCTGTCTAACAGAGACAAATGAATTACTTGTGAAACTGAAGTTCTTATCAAGATATGCTCACAATATGACATAATTAATTCTGATTTAAATTATCGTAACCATCTGTGATTAATATTTTTCAATCGATTTCTAACTTATCACATAACTCCAGTAAAGTAATGAATAATTATGTCGTTTGTTATTTGTTATTTATATTGGGTATGTGAATTAATTTTAAGGGATTTTTCGGTACAATAAAGCGATATGCTTTATTGAAAAAAATTGTTACAAATAGACTATTGAAAGTATACCAATCGCTAGCCATTGCTTTCTTCCATCTTTGTGGCAGCATATGAATACCATATTGAAAGAACGACTCATCTTTTGAGACTATCCACAATTTGATCCATTTTCTGGTATCCTCATAGGAATGGAAGCGCTGTTCAGACATGACGTGCGCCATCGATCCGAATAAGCAATAATCAGAAAGAGTGAGTATGGTGGATGAGGTAGGACAGCCCATCCAAGTGCTTTTAGCGTTTCCTTGATGGGTTTTGCAACATGTGGCCGAGCGTTGTCATGTTGAAAAATAACTTTGTCGTGTTTGTTGGCATATTGCGGTCGTTTTTCCTTCAATGCTCGGCTCGATTACATCAATTTTTGTCGGTAACGTTTCCCAGTAACAGTTTCTTTGGGTTGGAGCAGCTTATAATACACTAGATCCAGCTGCTCCCATCAGATACACAACATAAGCTCGGAGCCATGAATATTCGGCTTTACCGAAGATGTTGATGGTTCACCGGGCTTCACCCATGATTTTTTGCGCTTTCAATTATCTCATTGTATCTATTTTTCATCACCAGTTACGATACGATGCAAAAAACTTTCCAATTGTGTCGTTGAAGCAGTTGTTCACAGATGAAAAAACCCGGTTTAACATCTCTCGGTTTTAATCGGTACGGCACACAATTTCCTTGCTCTTTATTCATTCCACTTTCCAATACAATATAGTTTCATAGTTTCTAACTCCATGTATGTGTCAGGCCGAAAACTTTTCAGACAGCCTATGTACTCAATAAATAAATCAGGCGCATCATAACAGATATATCAAGTGTCAATTTAATTACAGAGGGATTTAGATAAAAGTACATTTTATAAGCATCTTAAAAAAAAATAAACAAATAAAGGAGAAAAGAGGGAGAAGAAAAGCTTGCTGATGACCAGTTTGGATTTTCATACAATAGAAGAACGCGGGAAACGATAGAAGTTTCAGGTTATCACGTCTGCAGGCATAGAAAAGGTAAATTAGGCTTTGGTAAATGAGGATAAATGTTTAGCATAATGTGGGAGGTAGGAGTAACGTTTAAGGTTGAACCAGTTATCAATAGGCAATACGGAGATCAGGAACAAAAAACTAAAGTTAGCATGAAAACATTAAATTATGACCGTCGGATCCATGTTTTTACCGGTGGAATATAAGCACCATAGGTTTCCTACAGCAATCGAAGACTTTCAGCACCGCTTTTCTTCTTAAACATGAAAAGTAACGGTTCCCGCAAATGGTGTTTTGTTGGCACGTAATTCGAGGTATTCAACACTCAAAATATGTTGTTACACTACGGCAAAATAACATTTACTAAAAATTAAAGTCTAATGATGGTGCTTCACCATGAATATAGCAACAGTATGCGTCTTAGAAATCCCTCAAAATTAATTCACAGTACTTATAGTAAAAACAAGAACCCTTGTTATCAGCATGTCATGCCAAATTCAATTATAAATCATAGAGACAACGTATATTAAGATCATATGATTTGTCTGGCAATTTCAAGCCACACATTAAGTCAGAAATCGATCTCCTGGGCCCATATTCTGTAACATATTCATATACTGCAGGGAAATATTGTATTAATAATTACTTAATGAAATGCTTGCAAACAGTTGCGAATATAAGAATTTGTTAGAATACATCTTTTAATATAATTTCACCTAAAACCTATTTTGCGGCTTTTTAAGATCTAACAATTTAACCCCCCTGTTTCCCCCAAATTCGAAACGTCAGATGATTACCATTTAGTCTATACAAAGTTCAAAAGCAGCTTTTTAATAATTTTCTATGGTTATTATTTAGTCAGTCAAGAGGTTTTATTATATAAAATGTTACTTTCGAATCTGATGCTTAGAATAATTGCGATTCCACTCCCCTTACACGCCACCATATATACAGCACTAAAAGCCAGTTAATAAAAAAGTACTCCAGTAAATTACCTATCAAGCAAATTATCCGCGCAATTTACCCTCCATTATAGCTGTGTCTGCACGACCACAAACTTTTGTTTGTCTAAACGGGAAATTTAGCCCAAGCCACCAAATAAAACACATGAACAGCGTACGTGCAAACCGCTACGCAAAATAATGTTTGCTGGGGGCCAATACGTTAATCGAAGGCAAATATTTATTCAATTCTCTTGTATTGAGCGTATATTGTTCATCGTGCGTATATAAATGGCATTTCTCTATAGGTAATAGTAAATTCGACACGTCGCGTCGCTGCAATGGCTGACAAATGACAACCCAAGAAATGTTAGGGGTACAAATTATCTCGCTTAGATTTAAATATCCAGTCAAGATGAAATAAGTCGTATAATAATAGACATGTTGTCCTGTGGAGACGCGGGACAGAATACCACCTCCGATACGTTCTGCCTGTCGTAGAAGATGAATAAAAGAACAAATCAGATGGTAGATATCTAGATCCTACCAAGCCTCGCATCGGCTGCTGAGTGAAGTTGTCCTTACGAGCTAACGTTTTGTAGCTAGGCCGATGTGCCGAGATATCACTGTGGGCCCAGAATAGCATGATAAATCTCTCAGGATCACAAAATTTCGGAAGTAAAATGGCCTCTCGTTCGAATGTATAGGTGGGGGCTAGTTCAGGTGCGTCATCTTGTGAAAATCAAAATTTTATAATAGATTCTTGCAATATTCGATGTTTAAATTCAACCATAAATTCAGTGCAACTACAATTAAATAAATTTCACATACCGGCTGTGAGCGCTGCCCTGTTTATTCACCAGTATATTCAATTTTCTCTATCCTTGGTACGACTTCTATTTCCGATTTATGCGTAACTCTAGATCTGTCTTTCAATCAGAAGCGATCTCTCCTGCCAGTGGAATCACCGTCAAGGGTCTCGAAACTTTGATTTTACTTGGTTAAAAATAACAACTTCACAAGCCACACGGTTCGTATGCTGTCTCTATGGAACGCTAACTGATATTAATTTTAAACCAGTTTTCGTTTCTCTTGCAGACACCATATGCCATTTACAGATTAATTTTATAAAAAAAAAACTATTTATAGTTGTAGCTTTACTCAGCTTATTGATGAACCAATACAGATTGCTGTTCGTGGCGGAGGGTTCATTAGTCTTCTCGACTCTTGACACTATTAAAATAGTTTCGACATCGAGTATTTCTCCGATCAGAGATGTGCCTCAACCGTGCAAGATTTGGTACTACAAATCTGCTATATGAAAAGAACTTATGGAATATTTTCGAGCTGGTTAGATGTTTATTTTAGGTACAACGAACGATATGGTTGCGCTAAGGAGATTTCGGATGCTATATTAGTCCATTGGCTTGGTCGACGTTTCGCATATTGCGGAACATCTTTCTTTCCAATGCTCCAAATACACTAAAAGCGAATAGATTTGATCAATGCGTGTTGCCAGTATTGACATACAGAACGGAAACGTGGTCATAAATCGTCTACAAGTATCTCAACAAGCGATGGAAAGGAGGATGTTGGGAATATTATTGAGGGATAGGCTGACTAATGAAGAAATTCGAGGAAGGTCCCAGATAACTGATTTAGCTGAGAGGGTGAGCAGGTTGAAGTGGAGCTGGGCGGGTCATATAGCAAGGTTCTCTGATAATCGATGGACTTACAAAGTAATCAACTGGAGGCCCTGGAATGAGAAAAGAAGTAGAGGACGCCCGCAAACCCGATGGTCTCTCATTCTTCTTATTATACTAATAAAAGGATACAATGACCCCCACGTCTTAAACCCTTTTTCCATTTTAACAATGAAAATAATGAAAACAAAAAGATAAATACGAAGTCGCTTTCTTCAGCAACCCTTTGGCACCTTATATGTTTTATTATAAATGATTATGCTTAAAATTTGCCCATTCTCTAATCCAAAAAGAAAACCTGGACAGATTCTTATAATACTAGAAACTATACAAGATTCTCCAAACTCTTTCACCCTTTACCTTACTAAAATTGATCGTAATTAAAAAAAAAAAACGGTCAAGTGCAAGTTGAACTTGTACAATTAGTATTCCGTACGTTAATTGTTTTTAAAATAAAAAATTTTGTTAGGGTGGTATAAAATGATCAGTGGCTTCAGAAAACACACCCCAAATGAGTTTTCAACAAAGTTTGTTTCCAATCTATACTGAAAACTGGTGACCTTGAATTTTTTTTATATATATACCAAATGAATTATTAAAGGTAATGCAATCGTGATAATTTTCGTTCAATCTATACCCCGTGGAGAATATTCCAAAATTTTTTCAAAATTTTTTGATCAGTACTTTTCGAGATAAGGCCCGGGACAGCGATTTTTCGCGAATTTTTAAAAATAATACAAAGAAAAAGTGCGCGCAAGTATAATATTATATATATATATTTTTTACTCGTGTTTTCACAGGCTTTCATTTGACACCACACTCGATGACCTAGTAAAAAAATTTTTTTTTCACTTCCGACTTCACCCCCCAAAACTAACCCCTTAAGCCAAAATTTAATTCTCAAAACTACATGGCTCTGATGAGGCCATCAATGCCTATATTATTACCAAATTTCACCTTTCTATGTCAAATAGTTTCGGAGAAAATCGGGTGTGTGACAGACAGACAGACAGACAGACAGACAGACAGACACCGAAGTGATCTTATAAGTGTTCCGTACGGAACACTAATAACTTAATTCTCATATTTCTACAGTTCAAGAACCCTGAAAAGGTCATATAGCACCATATATATACAGGAACCCTTTTAACTTCTCACCTTAAACCATTATCTTCTTCTATGTTTTACTATAAATAACATTATATTAATAGTCAACCAGGTATACAAGTATGAAATGCGGATTTCAGAGAACAGTGTGAACGATGGTTTCGGCGTTTCAAAAGTGGTGACTTCGATGTTGCAGACAAGGAACGTGGAAACCGCCAAAAAAATACGAAGATGTGGAATTGCAAGCATTGTTGATGATGATTCGCAAACACAAAAACAACTCGCCGAGAAATTGGGCGTTAGTCAACAAGCTGTTTTCAATCGGCTACGAGAGATGGGAAAGATTCAGAAGACCGGTAGATGGGTACCACATGAGTTGAAACTATGGGCCTGGTATATATATATATATATATATATATATATATATATATATATATATATATATATATATATATATATATATAACGTTTAGGATTTTCAATAAATTGTCAATTACATTAACCAAAAGATCTAGACAAACTCTCAAAATACTGTTGAAACTAAACAACATTTAACGACTTCCACCCCTTTCACGCTCTTCTTAAGTGAAAATAAAAAATAAAAAAATAAGCTAATTTTTGAATTCTTGTACTCCAAAAACCATAAAAAAGACAGACAACGTTCTATATAGAATATAACCCCTCTAATCACTTTCATCCTTTCTTATTTTAATATAAATATGTACGCATAATATTTGTTTATTATTTTAACCAAAAGTCAGGAAACACTAAAAAAAACACGCAAAACTTATCGACCTAAACCCCTTCGCCCCCTTCGCTTTAAGCAAAAATCGCTCAAAATGTATAGAATTATTATCCCTCTATTAGGTGTTATATATGTACCAAGTTTAAAATTAATATCTCATTTCTCTCAAAAGTCAACGTGCCAACAGACCGACATATTGACAGAAATGAGTGACTAGAAACCCTAAAACGTGAAGAAATGCCAAAATCTCGGTAATTTTTTCACGAATACAATACTATCCTTTAACAAGGAAAATAAAAAAAGACAAGAAGACCTTGTCCAACAAGTACCGACTAGTCACACTAATATCAAAAGTTGTGAAAAAGGCTATAAATCAGCATCTTCAAAAATATCTGGAAGAACTTAATATTACGATCGACCATCAAGATGGCTTCCGTAAGCAAAGATAGCCAGGAGATCTCCTAACTTATGCCACACATGTTTGGAACAAAGCCATTAGACATTATGGAGAATCTCGTGCGGCTACACTTGATATATATGCATTTGACTGTGTTTCGCATGACGGATTGTTAGCTAAGCTACTTATGGTAGGTCTGACAGGTTTTATTCATGGCTCTAGTGTTTCCTCAGAAAGCCTCCTTTACGAATGATAGTTGACGGGTTTCTTTCTAACACCTTCACTATCAACGCCGGTATGCCCAAGAGTCCATACTGTCTCCTACTCTCTTTTTACTTAACATTAACGATCTACTGAAAAGGACCAGGAATCCAATTTATAGATTTGCCCATGACAGTATGTTTATTTCTTCCTGTACTTTGAACGCTCGAACAGGAGCTACTCATGCAACTATCCACCGACAGCAGGAATTCGTTTAAATTAACAAAAACCTGGAAATTCTATCTTGAAGTAATACTAACCAAATATAACTTAACGCTGCATATTTTTCTAAAAAAGTTAACAGGACGGAACCCGACTTAGTTATTTTCAGGACACTCCATTCCTTTAGTATAGTCACTCAACTGAACAATGGAATCGTGCTCTCACGTCGGAGCCTTTGTTCCCAAACATACGCTGCATTATTGTTCATCTGATTGGTGATTTAGAAATCATCAGCAACCTCGAGTCCTTGGATGACAGAAAAAAACGGTTGGCGAACCGAATTTATTTTACAAGTACTTTCATGGTAAGTGTTGAATGAATGTAGCCCGCTTAATTCCGCCCGGAGCGGTGCACGCTAGAATACACGCTGAGCTAATATATTACATCCATATGAGGTTCAGCTTGTCACTTCTCGTACCATCATTATCAGAGTTTCTTAATATGAAGAACCTCGTCCCTTTCGAACGATTTGCCTAGAACAGTTTTTCATATCAAGTACAATTTACAACGATTAAAGACCAGCGTGAATCGTTTCTTCTGCAAACGCGTCACTCTTGTAGCGCTTTAAAGATTTCGCGACAGTAATAGTACTATGACTATAAAATTAAAATATGTTTAGTGTCAAGTTTCAAAGACTTAAAATCGGATCAAATGTGTGATACTCCTTAACCTTAACAGCATATATATGTAACTTTAATATCCATAGATAAGTTTAAATTTTTCATCGTAATCGTAAAGTCTAATAAAGTCATATATTCGTCTTATATAATATATAATGGAAGTATTATTATGTTAAGCCAAAGTCTCAGAGCTTTGATAATAGCAATATCTTAACCTAAAAAAATATTTACATTTCAGCTTATCCTTAAATTTTACATTCTCCTTACCTTGATAGCTTATTTACGTTTCGGATTTACGAAATATTTCATAACATTAGCTAAATAATAAAAAGTTCCAAATAAAAAACGCCTGAAAAAGTATTTTTTGAAAAAAGAAATTCTAGTATAAATTTTAATGATTTTCTATACCATTTTATGCTTGCCATATATTATGTTTTATATAAACTTTTGAACAGTTGTAAAGGGCCACTTGCATCACAAAGACAAGTTTAAGTTACGGCTAATACATTGGTGAGCAAAAAAATCGACTCAAACTATTTAACAAGGATCTCAGAATTTAGTGTTCATATATTTTTAAGAATTTTAGTATCATTATCTCTTTCCAGTGATACCAAATTCTATACCTCACGCTCTTTACTGATTAAAATGATTGAAAGGGGGAAACAAGGAGAATAAGGATCGAAAATAGGGGTAACAGAAAGGAAAAATTAAACAAATTTTAAGTTTAACAATTAAATTTATTGATAAAAACCAAAATCAATATTTTGTATTACCACACCTAGCCCTTAGTACTACTTCCAGTCGGTTTTTCATGGAGCGGACGAGCTTTTTTACCACTCTCTGCCAAATTCTTCCCCACTCTTCCGCCATCGAAACCTTTAAGTCCCCCAGCGATGTAGGTGCTGGATTTTTGGCTCAAATCCTTTTTTTGAGCTTATCCCACATGTGCTCGATTGGATTGAGGTCAGGACTCCGCGCAGGCCAGTCTAATGTGAGTATTCCCACTTCCATCAGGTATTGCCACACCTATGCAGCAGCATGTGGCCTCGCATTGTCGTGCATCAGGATCCACGTATTTCTGCAGGATCTCCTCGATGTACCGGTGAACAGTTAGTCTACCGCTACGAGTCTCATCAATCACGAAAATCAAATCGGTTTTCGCATCCTGTGAGATCCCTCCCCACCCCATGACAGAATGTCCTCCGTAGGCGATCGTTTCAGTAATACCGCAATACGCATAGCGCTCCCTAGGCCTCCTATAGACTCGTCTTCTTCCATCATTGCCATGTAGGCACATTCGGGATTCGTCGGAGAATAAAACAGCGTCATTGCTCTAAGGTCCAGTCGACATGTTCTCGGGCAAATCTGAGTGGCGCTTGTCGATGGCCTGCTGTCAATTTGGGTCCGTTAGCTGGTTTCTTCGAAGTTTCTTTAAGTCTTCTTCTAACTGTCCAGTGACTATGAACTTCTCGGAACTGGGTTGACCATAAAGCGGTCATCTCGCTCCGAGGTACACCTTCTTCTTCCTGATCCTGATTTCCGTGTAAAGGCACCAGTCTCTTGGTAACGTCTGTAGATTCTGGAGACCCCAGTTGTGCATAAGTATAATATAAAGTTTATCTTAAATTGGTAGTGTGAATGTAATTTTATAAAAAATTTAATTTCGGCTAAAACAAACTTTTCAGTTATTGACATATTTCTGTTAAATCGATTGATTTCATGTAACAAAACAAAAATATTCCTATTTATTCGACGGATTAAAAACAATGCAATACTATTTTATTTTGTGTTGCACATGATTTATTTTTCACTAATATTTTCCTAATTTTTGAATTTAAATTTATATATATTGTCAGAGGTTTCAATTAAAATTAAATAAAACGTCAAATAATTTTATTTTTTATACTGTCTCAAATATTATTTTAAATTTTAAAATCCAAATATTTGAAAAATAAATTTGTACAAATACAGAAATATCTGCTTAAAATTTAATGCATATTTGATAACATACAATAAATGTTATGATTTTATGAAATCTGCTTTTTGTTAATATTGCTTTACAATCAAATATTTTTTATAAAAATTGTTGATAGACAATAATTTAGAGCAGCTGTTAATCTGATGATGATCTCTTTAATCAAACTGAAAATTTATAAGTATTCTACGTTTATTAAAATACTATTGAACATTTTAGATAAACTCCTAATAACAAAATATAATGGGTATTGCAATTCTCGGGGGCAAAAGTGTATATGTAATATGCTTATAAAAACAAGGGTTAAAATTTTAATATTATACTTTTCTCCAGAAACGTGACATACCGGTTGTTTTAAGTGGAACCCCCCGTATATTTATTAAGCTCTCATATAGCATTTTCTATATTAAATGCAAGTAGTTTCTGAGAAAACAGTCTGGCTGGCCAATTTTTTACTCTCAACTTTCTAAAATAATGTTCAAGGACGGGACCATAAACCAAATTTTAGTTGTTAAAATCTGTATATGCTATAACACAAAGTACTTAAAAGAGTTGAATTTAGACAAAAAAATGTGTTTAGAGCCAGTAAAAATATTTTTCTGTGGATTAGGAAAATCAGTGATGTGATTATCCATAATTAGTTTCTTATCGTCTTACTAATTTTCAAAAAATTAACTTCCAAATTAATCTCTAATTTATAAAATTAATTGAGGACAATTATATTTGTTGTATGGAGGCGACTATAGCATATTAAGGAATCTACTTTCTACGCCAGTGGCCAGAGTTCGTATCTCTGCTCGGAAAATAATATTAAAAAAAAGAGATAAATAAATAATAAAATAAAATTTACCTGGCGGTTGCCTCTCTCGGGAAGGCAATGGCAAACCACCTATAATATAATGCCTAGTAAAGCTCTCACTTTGACCATTCGGAACCGGCATTAAACTGTGGGTCCCCGTTGTCTGTGGAAATACTTAAAAAGGCACCAACCACGGACAAAGGCGAGAGGATCGTCTATGTCCGTATCGGACAAGGCACTTCAAGAAGAACATACTTGTTATAAATTATATATATATATCTATATATATATATATATATATATATATATATATATATATATATATATATATATATATATATATATATATATATATATATATATATATATATATATATATATATATATATATATATATATATATATATATATATATATATATATATATATATATATATATATATATATATATATATATATATATATATATATGTATATATATATATATATATATATATATATATATATATATATATATATATATATATATATATATATATATATACATATTGTTAAAAATTCTGTGCCCACTGTCAGGTTCCTGAGGTGTGTCATAGTAACAGTCCCGCAGGAAGAGTGAAACGGAAATGGAAATTTTTCAGAACATATACAAGATACAAATATGTACAAGAATAGTATTATATGTAGTAACAAGCTACCTTTGGGGAGCTACGAAGTACACATAAAAGTGTAAGTGTAATATACAGGCTAGCCATATACAGGCAAAAACCATAATGTGTTCTGGAGTTTTCTTAAAGCAAATTGATTAAACATAATATTAATTACTGAACGTTCAACATATATTCAAATTAGCAAAATTATATATATATATATATATATATATATATATATATATATATATATATATTTATATATATATATATATATATATATATATATATATATATATATATATGTATATATATATACACATAGCCCCCACACGAATACACCATGTAGGTGCTGTAAAAAAATATATATAGAAAAACTTTTTCGAACTATTTTAACGCATATAAAAAATAGTACCTAATAATGATCATTATAATAATATGATACGACCTTATATGTATGAGATGATGTTAGATATAGCTCATGCTATACGAAGAAAAAAAAAACCGGTCAAGTGCAAGTTGCACTTGCACAATTAGTGTTCCGTACGTTGATTGTTTTTAAAATAAAAAATTTTGTTAGGGTGGTATAAAATGATCAGTGACTTCACAAAACACACCTCAAAGGAGTTTTCAACAAAGGTTGTTTCCAATCTTTACTGAAAACTGGTGACCTTGAAATTTTGTTTTTTTTTATATACCAAATAAATTATTAAAGGTAATGCACTCGTGATAATTTTCGTTCAATCTATACCCCGTGGAGAATATTCCAGAAATTTTTCAAAATTTTTTGATCAGTATTTTTCGAGATAAGGTAGGAGAGAGCGATTTTTTAAAAGTAATACGAAGAAAAGTGTGCGCAAGTATTACATTATATACGAGTATACATATATATATATATATATATATATATATATATATATATATATATATATATATATATATATATATATATATATATATATATATATATATATATATATATATATATATATATATATATATATATATATATATATATATATATATATTACTCGTGTTTTCACAAGCTTTCATTGGACATCACACTCGATGACCTAGTAAAAAAAAATTTTTTTCACTTCCGATTTCACCCCTCAAAACGAACCCCTTAAGTCAAAATTATGTTACGGTGGTATAAAATGATCAGTGACTTCACAAAACACACCCCAAATGAGTTTTCAACAAAGTTTGTTTCCAACCTTTACTGAAATCTGATGACCTTGAAATTTTGGTTTTTTTTATATACCATATAAATTATTAAAGGTAATGCACTCGTGATAATTTTCGTTCAATCTACACCCCGTGGAGAATATTCCAGAATTTTTTCGAAATTTTTTGATAAGTACTTTTCGAGATAAGGCCCGGGACAGCGATTTTTCGCGAATTTTTTAAAATAATACAAAGAAAAGTGCGCGCAAGTATAATATTATATATATATTTTTTACTCGTGTTTTTACAAGCTTTCATTTGACACCACACTCGATGACCTAGTAAAAAAATTTTTTTTTTGCTTCCGACTTCACCCCCCAAAACTAACCCCTTAAGTCAAAATTTAATTCTCAAAACTACATGGCTCTGATGAGGCCATCAATTCCTATATTATTACCAAATTTCACCTTTCTATGTCAAATAGTTTCGGAGAAAATCGGGTGTGACAGACAGACAGACAGACAGACAGACAGACAGACAGACAGACAGACAGACAGACAGACAGACACCGAAGTGATCTTATAAGTGTTCCGTACGGAACACTAAAAAAAGAAAGATAAGGATTATCGGGAGGTGATGGGTACGTACTCAGCAATATAGGCCTTTATGGGTAAAGTAAATGTAAATGCTTTGGATGAATTTTTTTATGTATAACTTTTTTTGTCTTGGAGTGTTCTGCTATACGAAGTTGATCTTACCGATTTCAGGAATTGACTCTCACTCATATATATATATATATATATATATATATATATATATATATATATATATATATATATACATCTATATATATATATATATATATATATATATATATATATATATATATATACATCTATATATATATACATATATATATATATATATATATATATATATATATATATATATATATATATATATATATATATATATATATATAATACATATAAATATATACATATATATATATATATATATATATATATATATATATATATATATATATATATATATATATATATATACATACATACATACTGGTCTCAAAATATTCCGATTACTCCAGATTTTATGTTTGGCCTGTATAAGTTTTAGACCAGGATGCACACTCTAGACATTCGCTTTTACGATTGTTCAAAAATTTTCTGCAAATAAATTTTGCTGTACTTGTTTCTTCTTCTATTAAATTATAGGAAACGAGAACTTCTAAACAAAATTACGTTTTAGATTCAAGTAACTTGGATTAACCGCACACTTAAGTGCTAACTCTTGTTTCGAGATAAATTAGTTTAAAGAAACCTTTGCAGGAATAAAGAAAGTTTGCATATTTTAAAAAATAGGTAAAACGTGATTTTTAATAAAGAGAAATATGGCAAGTTTAAACAAAATATTATATACTACATCAAAAAGTTTACAGCACTAGATTTATTTTGCAAATAAACTACTGTGGTGTGAGAAATTGTAAAACAAGCAGCTGAAAGTTACTGTGCTGCTACATTCAATGGATTTTAATTTTTTGTGATGCGTCTGGTATAGGAAGATATATATATATATATATATATATATATATATATATATATATATATATATATATATATATATATATATATATATATATATATATAGTTTAATGTAAACCTACTAAAAACAGACATAGTCCATATTTCAGCAGTTTACCCCCTGCTTTCTTATTTATCATGTTATCTCGTTGTAACACGACTCATCAGCCGGGCTAGGATCGACAAACAACAGAACAGAATGGTAAGAGACAACGAATTGTACTAAATACACATACCTAATACTCTATCGGAGGCTGACCCAGTCACCACAAGTTGAAAGAGTTGACAAAGTCAACACTTCAACGCAGGCAGCGCGGTTGTCGAGGGATCCCCGTTCTCGCATTAGCTTGAACTAACCTGAACTTTGTCTCTTTTTATTACTTTCAGATTCAATCACATATGTCTGAGGGGATCGCGCTGCCTGCGTTGAAATGTTGATTTTGTCAACTATTTTTTCGGCTCGTGGTGCTTTGTCAGCTCCGGATGGAGTATTATATATACAGTTCGTTGGACTTTACCATTATATAGATACATATATATATATATATATATATATATATATATATATATATATATATATACATATATATATATATATATATATATATATATATATATATATATATATATATATATATATATATATATATATATATATATATATATATATACATAATTAAAAGCGATCATAGCGTAAGTAGGATTTTTAACAAATTATAATAAATCCTTGTTCCATATCAAATGTTGCCGGACTTTATGACGTATATTTTACCTTCTGAAAACCATCTTATCTTTGCTAAACTTTTTTAGCATCCTTCAATAACTCATATTAAGGAAGTAATTAGGTTTCGTAGATCACTGTAACCGATCATCTGCATAAAATATTTCATTAACATTTGTTATAAAATTAACTAGCACTGCTCGGGAAATATCTTCCTTCTAATTCTTATTCTACAAAATTAATATCCTTTGAGGTTAGTTGAATTCCTAGTTTTCGAAAAGATACTTTCTTCGTCTCCGATACTACAAATCTGCATCCTGTTGCTCCCTCAGCGCTGACTAAGATACTTAAAATTAGTCTAATGGTCAGATAGTACTTGTCCAACCAAAATTTTTTCTACCGTGATCGGGAGATTTTAAGGTTAAATAAACATTCTAGTTTTGCTTTCAGCCTAGCCAATTCTTTGTTAAATTTCAAGTTGGAAGACTACAAACTTTTCAGGATCATCTGCTTCTTTGGTAACCGTTTTTACTGCCCGATATTCAAAACTAGATACACAGAGTAGCAGACCGACTAGAACGGAGTGTTAAGCTAATTATCCGACATTACTAATTAATATTGGCTCTCTCTGATATACGACTTATAGTTAAAAATATCCATAACACAAACCTTCAACTAAAGAAGAAAAACTTAAGAATTTAGACCGTAATAAACAACACTTCACTAAACCCTAAATAGGGAATTTTGTTCTATATTTCTACTTGTGTTTTGACCAAGCTCATATATGATCGAAATAATCTAAAGATATCTATCAACAAAAAACTCTTTTTTACAGCTTTTTGTTCTTCAACGACCTTAAGTTATTATTGATTTTTTAAATTAAATTTTTGTACATATATATGGATATCGCCCTCCTGTGAAGTCCAAATATTTTTCTTTTGTTGCTCAACCACGGAGATATTTTCATACTAATGACACACATATTTTAAAGAAAATATTCTTCCCTATCCCATTGCTATATTTTAAAGCGAGATACAAAAATAACATAAAATTAGAATTATTAAAGTTCTGCTTTACATGCCAACGCTATTGTTTTATTTTACTAATAGGCAATTAAAAATCTAACTTTAGAACATTGCTGTTATTAGGTTGTGCCATATCACAAAATAAATGATCTACTGCAGTGGTAGGCATAAGTGTGTTTATAACTGTGATTCGTTATGGCAAATTGTCAGGTGGTAGGAATAATCTTTATAAGTTTAATTCCGTTAATTTTGAGCTGATCGTAACTGCATAAAAATATAAGAGACTTGATATACGAGGTGAATCAAATATAAACGAGACTTTCTGTACTGAGCGTTTAGCATCGTTCGGAATGGGCCGCCGCTTCTAGCAATGTTTGTTGGGCTTGTTAGGAGTGGGGGGAACGAACGGTTGGCCTGGCCAAGTGCATTCAGTAGTACAGCTCACGATGTCGGAGCGAGAAGTGCACCACCCTTCGATTGTGCAACGCGTCATTATTAAATTTCTCACTCGTGAAGGCGTGATACCGACCAAAATTCTGCGGAGATTGACGGCACAGTTAGGGGATTAAACACTGTTAAGGCTTCGTATGTTCGCCTCGCATAAGGAGTTCATGGGAGGCCGTGAAGTGGTCGAAAATGAGAGCCATGATCGTCGTCCACCGACGTGGCGTTTTGCACGAACGTCGCACTGTCAATGCGGCGTATTACTACATTGGAGAAAATCAGTTGGACAACGCTTTCCCTACAGCCCTGACCTATCGCCCTGTGATTTTCATCTCTTTGGGCTACTCAAAGAAGCGCTGGGAGGTCAAGGATTTTATGACAACACGGTGGAGGGTTTCGTGCACAAATGGTTACTGACACTTCCCACTTCCTTTTACGACGACGGTATTAAAAAGCTTCCGATACGCTGGGAAAAGTGCATTTTCAAAGCCGGAGATTACGTTGAAAAATTATATGTACTTGGTTTATTTGTTAGAGTAAATAAAAAAATATCTCGTTTATATTTGATCCAACATAGTACAATGGGAAGGAATATGTAAGAACATCTTAATATAGACCTAAAAATTGTCATTTGAAAAAAAAATTCAAAACATAATTTCGTCATTATCCAAACCTATTATTTTCACTGCTGTGCCTTTAATTTTTTTTTCCTGAATTAATAAAAAAGAACCGTTTTGCTAAGTCATCAAATCAATACAGAAACCTTTTATCTATCAAATCGCCCCCTTTTAATCCTCTAATGATAATTGGAGAAATCGTTTAAAAATTAATTAGTTTCCTGCGTCAAACCACGTTAAAAAAGCATAGTAAAAAAAGGGTTAAAAGATTGTAATTGAAAATTCCTTACTTTATCGAAAAAGTGGAATTTATTTGTTTTATGTCGTACTTCTAACATTTTCTTATAATACGGAGACAGTGGCGTACAATTAGTATTTATACAAAAGAATAAGGTAGAACAAATCTAGTTTTTATGGAAGTTGGAACTTGTTTGTATAATAGTGACATACAGTACGTAACTAATCATCAGAGGATTGATGCATACGCTTTATTATGTATTTTCATATTCCTTGTAGTAGTAATAAAAAATTTGTAGATTTTTTGCAAGAATTTAGTAAAGGATTTTAGTGTGCGAGTCCTTATCCTAACTGTAGACACCTGTTAAAGATTTTACCAATTACAATTAAAGAAGATTTCTGTCACAACCACATCGATTGATCATCATACATTATACTTGAGGCATTTGATTAAATTTTAATACCAGTAATAATATTGTACTTACATATATACATATCTGTCAAGCCAGGGGTAATTTGTGACTGGAGTGGGATGGGTGTGAAAGTATCTAGGCTCTAGATATGCTGAGTTTTTTTTTATGGGTCTAGCACACGTGCTGCAGGGAAGTCCCTAAAGCGCTCACGTTGTTCTGGGAAACACAGCGCTAGGCAAATTATTCCAAAGGGATGATGTTCTCCATATAAAAGACTGCTTGAAAAGCGTTGTACGCGGAGTAACAAGCTGAACCTCATACGGATGTAAAGCACCAGCGCAACGTGTATTTCTAACATGCACCGCTTTGGGAGCAATTAAGCGGGCTACATCCTTCGAACACTTTCCATGAAAATACTTGTAGAACAGACTCAAGTCGCCAACCGTTCTTCGATGTTCCAGGGAATTAAGGCCGCCGGTCAGTTCCGGGTCTCCAATCAGACGAACAGCTCTTCTCTGAACAGAATCCAGTAAATGCAGTGTATGTTTGGGAGCGGAGCCCCAAACATGGGAGCAGTATTCCATAGTTGGTCGAATTTGAGCTTTGTTTGAGTTAGCTACGTCTATCTGTATTTGGCGATCCTAATGGGTTCCGGTGATAATGCATAATATAATTTTAGTATTTTACAATTCCTATGTACAAAATACAAATACAATTTCACTGTACAATTTTCTATATTTTTTTGGGATAAACAGCATACTAGAATTGAGTATAAATTGGTTGTGGACAATTTTCTGTAAAAATATCTACGATTATGGTAAAAGCTAAAACATTTTTTTATATCATCTTTTAATTTTTCAGTTTTATACTTCAACAATACTTTTCGATAAAAAAAAAAATAAATTGGTGTATCTATATATCGATAATTATTGGCCTATCGATTAGGTTAAAATCATCAATTTGATATTACCTAGTCACAGGTAAAAACCATTATCTTCCAAGTCATATTATATAATTATATACTTGAAGGCAAGAATTGATATTATTTATACAATAATTTGTAAAATTTTGGAATCATCCGTGTAGAAAATTGTTTTATTTGTAGTTCGTAGAAAAAATAACCGGTCAAGTGCAAGTTGAACTTGCACAATTAGTGTTCCGTACGTTGATTGTTTTTAAAATAAAAAATTTTTGTTAGGGTGGTATAAAATGATCAGTGATTTCACAAAACACATCCCAAATGAGTTTTCAACAAAGTTTGTTTCCAATCTTTACTGAAAACTGGTGACCTTGAAATTTTGGTTTTTTTCTATACCAGATAAATTATTAAAGGTAATGATAATTTTCGTTCAATCTATACAGTATCAGTACTTTTCGAGATAATGTAGGGGACAGCGATTTTTCACGATTTTTTAAAAGTAATACGAAGAAAAGTGTGCGCAAGTATTACATTATATATATATTTTTTACTCGTGGTTTCACAAGCTTTCATTTGACACCACACTCGATGACCTAGTAAAAAATTTTTTTTTCACTTCCGATTTCACCCCTCAAAACGAATCCCTTAAGTCAAAATTTATGTTACGGTGATACAAAATGATCAGTGACTTCACAAAACACACCCCAAATAAGTTTTCAACAAAGTTTATTTCCAATCTTTACTGAAAATTGATGACCTTGAAATTTCTGTTTTTTTTTATATACCAGATAAATTATTACAGATAATGCACTCGTGATAACTTTCGTTCAATCTACACCCCGTGGAGAATATTCCAAAATTTTTTCAAAATTTTTTGATAAGTACTTTCCGAGATAAGGCGGATGAACAGCGATTTTTCGTGATTTTTTAAAAATAATACAAAGAAAAGTGCGAGCAAGTATTACATCATATATATATTTTTTACTCGTGTTTTCACAAGCTTTCATTTGACACCACACTCGATTACCTAGTAAAAAAAATTTTTTTCACTTCCGATTTCACCCCCCAAAACTAACCCCTTAAGTCAAAATTTAACTTTCAAAACTACATGGCTCTGATGAGGCCATCAATTCCTATATTACTCCATATTTCAATTTTCTATGACAAATAGTTTCGGAGAAAATCGGGTGTGACAGACGGACAGACAGACGGACAGACACCGAAGTGATCTTATAAGTATTCCGTACGGAACACTAAAAAAAACAAAGATAAAATGCCGTTTCTTAAAAATGTCAAATTATGTATTCAGAATAAAGACTAATTTAAAAGGGCAAAACCCAAAACCAAGTCTACATACTAAAATATAATCTAAATAAACAGAGATTAATGCAAAGAATGATGTTCCAATTTTTAGTAACGTAGGACTCTAGAAATATATACTTAACTTGTCGGTTATACTGAACTAATCTGAACTAACCTGTAGCATATCTCAAATATAGTAAGATTAGGGTTTCCAAAATACTCGTTTCTGCTCTAAGGGATCTATATGACCTTTAAAGTTATATAGAGTGTGGCAAAATATTGGCTACCATACCGTTCAATTTTGTTAGGACTTAAACTTTCTTGAACCGGTCGTCACTGTTGACGGAATGTGGTTCGTTTTCGGATAACGCGGAGCAGTTTTAAAAAAATATCAAATTGGTGTGTTAGATTAATGTATTTACCTAATTTAGCACCTCGACGTCTTTCTTTTCTCTCGATTTAATATACTGGGAAACATTTACGTATGTGGAGACTCCGGTCGAGCGCAACAAACACAGCACACTAGCATTAAGCTGGATAGAACTCTTTCCTATATAAAGCACTTAATCAACAATGCTGCGAAAGTTAATACCAGAAACAACAACTTCCAGAAATTATGTGGTACCATCTGGGAGTTTTTAGCAGCTACCTTAAGATCCTCAGCGCTTGGGTTGGTCTATTCTGCTGCTGAATACTGCACACCGATATACCTCAAGAGTGCCCACACTAAATTAGTAGACCACAAGCTGAATGCGTATTGCATAGGGTACTATTAAACCTACACTCACCAGCTGGCTGCTAGTTTTCAGCCATATCTCAACGCCAAAGTTTCGTAGACAGGAGGCTCTCGTGAAGGAGGATAGGGAGATAATAAATAACTGACAACTTCCTGTTCACCATGATCTAGACTATCTTGAGATCAACAGGCTGCGATCTAGACACATCCCTTAGAGACGCTAGAATCCTTCCCGAATACTGGAAGAGACGGCAGTGGAAGGAAAATGCACCAGCAGAGCACCTACATCTACCTTGGATGGAGAAGAGGCCACCAGTAATAGTATTAGAGTATTACCCCGAAAAACTTGGTATGTGATAAACAGAATTCGGACAAATCATGGTTCCCTGTTTAAATGGGGGAAATCTTAAGCCCATAGTGTGACTGCAGACCGACAGACAAACTGTAAGGCATATACTAGAAGAGCGTGCAGCAAGACTATATTAATAATTTAGGTTTGTGTTTGTGACTACTATGGGCCTTGGCTTTGAACACTTTTTTTTGTAACTCTACTGGTTTATATTGTGTTTTTTTTTTCTATTTAAGTCTATTATTATATTTTATAATTGTATACGTGGATGTGTGGTCATATGATAGTGGCCATACGAATAATTTGGATTTAATTTTTTAGTGAGAAAAAAACGATACGACACGACTGAAAATATTTAGATTTAATGATCACGACCCTCTACAGTATTCGAATAATAAAAAACTCATTTAGCGAATTAATTGTCCATGCTAAATACTCTATCAGTGCTAAGAAAGAAAAAATCGAATAAAATAAATAATTTGAACAATTAAAATTGGCCTGCGATTTATTTTTTAATGGAAATACGGTTTCTTTTTTATAGCGTGTGTAGCAAGAGCATAAAGAAATAATTTTTATGCTATCTGTGGTTATGCTGAAAAAATGTTAAGGTAAATAGTCGTATTTGCAAAAATATATGTTACACTTTTTAAATCCAAGTTAAGTTAATATATATACAAATCAGTTTATAACGTTCTCCGTTTTCCGACTTCCAATCTCCATCTCTTTTGGTCGTTCCATAGATCTTCCAGGTTTCCTTCGAAATTTTTATACCCAGATACTTTTAGTTGCCGCAGTGTTTCAGCGTGGTTCGATCATTCAGTTTAAAGGCTTTTTGTTGTCCTCCAACACATAGGACATATTGACTTCTAAACCCCAATCTCTGTATTCGTCAAATAGTTTTCTCGTCATGTAGTTCAGGTCGTGGCGATCTTGGGCCATTACCACTTGGTCATCCGCGAAGCATAGCGTGTACATCATGGTGTTAATTAATGATATTCGCATTGGTCTAGATTTCTGCTTCTATCTCTTTAGTACAGTTTCCAGATATATCTTAAAAAGGGTAGGCGATAATCAGCATCTTTGCTTCAGAGCTTTTGACGTAATAAATCCTGGTGTTATTTGTGTTCCTGTCTTAATTTTCGTTATGGGTTGGTCTTATGGTGTTTTACCAACTTTAATTAATTGTATGTTACTACTAGTACTTTCCAATAATTGCCACAATTTCTGTAAAGGAACGCAGTGGACTTATTGGTTTGGTGCCATCTTTCTTTCTATTAATTGGGTTCAAGAGAAAATGTGGTCTATTGTGGATCGTCCCGTGTGAAAGCTTGCTTGTTTTTCTGTTTCGAAATTTTGATATTCCTTCTCCATTTTGTTCTTTAAAACCTTTCCATAAAATCTACCCATGGATGCCGTAAGTGCTATTTCACGGTAATTATCGCAATTGTTTTTGCCCCCTTTCTTGTGTATGGTGGTTAGGTATGATATTTTTCCTTCGGGATTTCGTTTGTACTTATACATTTCTGAAATAGTTGTCTCAGGGATTCGTATAATTTATCTGTTCCATATTTGAACAATTCTCCCGGGATGTCCCCAGGTCCGGGTGATTTGTTATTAGTCAAGTTAATATGCAGGTAATAACCAGCAATTCATGATCGCAGAAAATTTAAATTTCGAACCTTTATAACTATTAGAGTATGCAGTAAGTGATACTAGACGAAGCTGATATAAACTCGTATACTGAATAACCAACGAAACGTTAGCCATTTTATTCTAGCTTAAAGTATTAACCAGACCTTTTTATGCACATATACTTAGCAGTAATTCACATTCTGATTGATTGAATATCAGTTCATATTCCAAGACTGCAATTAATTTTACGTTTGAACTATAAAAATAAATATTTTTTTATTTTGTATTCTATTTTCCTATTCAAATCTATTACTGTACACCTATGATTCAAAGGGGGAGTAGTGGACTTTCAGAGCAATCTTCCATTTTTCAATTTACATACTGAAAAGGAAATTTTAATTATTAAAAAAAAAATTACTGTAAATAGGTATTTTTATCGTTAACTAAAAATTATATTATATTTCTAGTAGAAATCTTTCATCGTCTTCCGGGAATTCAGGTCAAAAATTAATATTTTCAATTTTATTAAGGGGTAAGACCACTTTAAGTTTCAGGAAAAAAGGCTAATTTCGGGAATTTTTTTCAAGAAAGTAATAAAAGCAGCCGAAAGTTTATTTAAAGCACCTTATTAAACAAATGTTTAAGTATACAAAAATATTTGAGAGCAATTTAAGTATGCAAAAATATTTGAGAGCAATAGTTTCGCCCGTTTGAGGCCTCGCATACAAGGTGCCCTGTTGCCATTTTGAAATAATGGTCGCTTCAGAATCCAAGACGACAAGGCACCTTTTTTGCGAGGCCTGAAACGAGCGAAACGATTGCTCTAGTAGATTTTAACCTAGAACAAAAAATCTACAAATTTTTATCAATATATATCAAAAACTAGTGGATAACGTACGGCAATTTGGAAATATCGTTTTTTTGCGAAAAATGGTGCACATTTGAAAAAAAAAATCATTTTTTATCCAAAAACTTGACGAAAAATATTTATAAAAAAGAAAGTTTGTAACTTATTGCAAAATCCGTAAGCATTCTCTTAATGTATCTGAAAAGTTACGCTCAAAATTTCGGTCGAATCGATAAAGATTTGTGGCAGCTGCCGTTTCGCCCGATTTAAAAAATACGGTTATGAGAAAAACGCATTTGAAAATTTGAGCAACATTCTACAGTAGAAAATGTTATTATAATTTTAAACGGTGATGCCTGCAGTGTACAATTGGTCTTCAAGGGAAATCGATTTTTTGAAAATTCTGAAGTGGCCCTCCCCTTAATATTATTGGTTATTTTTTTTAATAATTACACTAATTGGATGTCATTACAAGCTATTAAAACGTAAGAACGTAAATTTCCAACCATAATATCTTAACAAATAGTAACGTTACATGATACATATGACATATGCTTTGATTTTCAGCACAATTAAAATATCTCTTAACAAACAAAATAATTCATTTTGGTAAATTTTTTATAATGTTTCACCTGTAAAAAAACAATCCCCTTTCAATTTCTTGCTAAAGAAAAGTACGATACTTGACAAATATCCAAGATATTTGTATTTCTTCACGTTTTAAGGCTCAACAGTTTGTCGCCCTGTTGGCACGATAATTCTCGAACGAAATGACCAAATTTGATTTACTTATAATCCTTCAAATAGGAAAAAAAAAACCTAAAAATGTTGAATGATGTCGCTTCAGAAAAAGGTAATGAAGGGAGAGAGCGTCGATAAATTTTGTTCACATTCAATAGTATTATAAAAAATGTTCTAGTTTTTTATTGGAATAATGGACGAAAGAATAATTAGCAATAATTTTTGCAAAACTTTATAAATACAATAAATATAAGAGATATTGGCCTAAGTAACAAGCTAGAGTGGACAAGATTCGTCATTTACTTAAACAATAGATTACCTTTCTACGCTACTGACCAAAATATTGGTAGAATTAGATTTTAATGTATTTTTAAATGAGACAGAAAAGAAGTTAATGTAGTCGAATAATTTAAAATCGGTGCATTTCGGAATTCCTGATGTTCGCGCTCTAAAAATTTTCGAATGCTGTCATGATTCCTATTTAATAGTTCTCAAGAGGGTTTTAGTCTTATTTGTACAAATAAATGGAAATCGACTTAATTCCCTCTTTCTACATTTATTTCTTCTATTTGGAGCCTAACATACAAGTTTTTGTTTTGGAAAATAAAGACCATGATTTTTTATTATACGAACCTAGTATTTCTTTTGTTATATTTTTTTCAGCAAGTTTCCATTAAATTATTAAAAAAAAACGGCAAGTGCAAGTTGGACCTGCGCAATTAATGTTCCGTACCATGACTGCATTTAAAATAAATCAAAATCCTTTCCTAGGCTAAATTAATTAGGCCCTGACATCTTAAGACCCAATATGTAGTCACGTTTTTTTTTAGACAATGTATAAAAGCTATAGCATCCTAGCTACCTAATAGCCAGTAAATCAATCTAGCTCAATCTAGAATCTAGTAATAAAAGAGCAAAACAAATATTTACCACTTAATTATTTGTTTAATTTTAAACAAATAAAATCACTTAGCTCAGTACAGGAGGGAACCTCGGGCGTACTGAACAGTATATTACCAAAGCCTCCACCATTTGCCAAGGAATATAGTTTTCATCGTTTTTGTTTTTATATCAGATAAATTACACAGGGCAACAAAAAAATATTTTTGTTTTGGTGCCTGGGATTTTAGAACCGATTTCAACTATATTTGGGACGCTAAATCTATACATGCAATCCGTTTTTCTCTATCAGCTCTACTTTTTTAGATACATCAACTTATCTACCAATGTGGTTTTTATTCAGTATATTCATTTATGAGAGTTCTAAAATTATTATATATTCATTAATGTAGGTACAATGGTTTTATTGTCAGTCTGTAATTGAGTAAATTCCAGGTAAATCTATAAATAGTGGAACCATTGCCTATCAGGTACCTGAACTGACCCTTTTAATCACCTAACTCGGGTAAGTCTCGTCAGTTTGTGCGTTCTTACTAATGAGAGTAGATCGAATTCAGCGTGTTATTTTATGTTAAGAAAAGAGTGTTTTTGTGTTATTGAACAGAATTAAAATGAGTTCAGGTTCCAGTTCAAGAAGAAGTTGTGTAAATCAACCTGATGTGTTTTGCTATGTATGCAGAGAATACATGTTTCAACAAAACAGACAAACTATTACTGACTTTGTAAAGCGAGCGTATCTTGGATACTTTGGAGTTAACCTTGGTGATCAGGACAACACGTGGGCCCCGCATCTCGTATGTAAAACTTGTACAGAGCATTTACGGCAGTGGACTACCGGGAAAAGAAAAATGTCTAAAATTCGGCGTACCAATGGTTTGGAGAGAACTAAAAAACCACTTTAATGATTGTTATTTCTGTTTAGTAAATACTAATGGAATCAATCGAAATAACCGCAGTAAGTGGACTTATCCCAATTTAGACTCGGCAATACGCCCTATCCCGCACTCAGATGAAATACCGATTCCAACATTTCATCAGCTACCACATATCTCTGATGACGAATATTTTCCCTCTGATCGCTCTTCTGATGCTAATAAAAGTTCTGATGCTAATGAAACTAACAGTGACTATGAGGAGACGTCATCAGTTCCTCAACGCTTCAATCAAAATGAATTAAATGATCTCACCAGGGATCTCAATTTATCGAAAAAAGCTTCTGAAGTACTGGCTTCTAGGTTGAACGACAAAAATTTACTGGAACAAGGAACCAAAATTACCTTTTACCGTACAAGAGAAAAAGATCTGCTACCATTCTTTTCTCAAGAAGACAATCTTGTATTTTGTCACGAAATTAGGGGACTCATGAAAGAAATGGGACTTTCTGAATATATTCCAGATGATTGGCGCCTATTTATTGACAGTTCAAAGCGAAGTTTAGAATGTGTCCTTCTACATAATGGGAATAAATATGGTTCAATACCACTAGCTCACTCAACGAAACTGAAAGAAGAATATAATACCATAGCTTTGGTCTTGCAGAAGATAAAGTATTACGAACATCAATGGATGATTTGTGTAGACTTAAAAATGGTAAACTTTCTTCTTGGGCAGCAAAGTGGTTACACGAAATATCCGTGTTTCTTGTGCCTCTGGGATAGTAGGGACAAAACACACCACTGGGTTAGAAAATATTGGCCTCGGAGAGAAAACATGGACGTTGGGGAAAAGAATGAACGACGCTTTGGTTGAAAGAGAAAAAATCATACTTCCTCCGTTACATATAAAGTTTGGCTTAATGAAGCAATTTGTAAAGGCTCTTGATAAGAATGGGTCTTGTTTTGCATATATAGGGGTAAAAATGCATCAGTTGAGCACAGAAAAACTCAAAGCAGGGATATTTGACGGCCCACAAATAAGACAATTAATTAAGGATCCTGCCTTCATAAATTTCAATGAATCAAGTTGAACGAGAAGCTTGGACATCATTTGTTGCAGTTGTAGAAAATTTTCTAGGCAAACATAAAGCTCAAAACTATGTTGAAATGGTTAACAAGATGCTTAATAGTTTCAAATCCTTAGAGTGCAATATGAGTATTAAAATACACTATTTACACAGCCACTTAGACCGTGTTCCAGAAAATTTAGGAGACATGAGTGAGGAACAAGGTGAAAGATTTCACCAAGATATTAAAGTTATGAAGGACCACTATCAAGGAAGATGGGACATGCACATGATGGCAGATTACTGCTGGAGTTTAAAAAGGGACTGTTTAAAAAAACATTCAAGAATGTCGCGGAAAAGAAGCTTTCCAAGTGTTGAGTGACTATTTCATTTCTTCAATGTTTTTTTTTTTGTTTGTAAGTACGACATAATATTGTATTTTGTATAACTAAAATAAAAATTTCGTATCTACTTTTGTTTACTACACTTACGGATTTGAGTTACAATAATGTAACTTATATTTCTCTAAAATTGTATATCTTAAAAATTTGAGCTCCTAGGTACAAATGAATACGTTATTTGAATTCAGGACATCAAATTGATATAGAATCAGCTCAAAAAACCTCGACACCAAAACAGCTGTTCCCCTGTGTTATCAAACGTAATACATTCGTCATAATTTTCGCTCAATCTACACTTTATGAAGAATTTTCAAGTTTTTTTTGAAATTTTTTTGATCAGTACTTTTCGAGATCAGGTGAGGGGACCGAAATTTTTATAATCTTAATCTTAATACAAAGGAAAGTGTGTAAGTACTGCATCATATACAGGGTGCCCCATATGTATGGAATAATGATTCCACAGCATTTATTACTCAGCGTATCAAAAAAATATCTAAATAAAAGTTGTAGGGTGTTATACGGCGCACATGCTGATATTGACCATAAAATGTTTTGAATTGTCAGTTCGAAGAAATTACGCCATCTTAATTTTTTTTTTAAATGGAAAGCCCATTATATTATTTTATTTTTGAGTCCTACTAAAAATTTTAGATATTATCCGTCTATCGTACCAAATATCTAAAGTGAACTGTTTTGGAATTATTGATATTTTAAATTAAGGAGATCAAATTAAAAAAAAAAATAAGCTGGCTTGTGTCAAACATTTACTGTCAGGTAACGACTTAACGCGTCAAAAAATGATTTATTGACGAAAACTTTATTGCTGCATTATGTGAAACTGTAGTTTGAGCGTAATATCATAATGGTACATTTAATGGAAACTGACAGAATCAATTTGTTAATGATGGTTGGTTACGAAGACCGTAGAAGAACACAACAGGAGGTGTGTGATCTTTTTAACGCAGAATTACCCAAACCGAAGTTAGCGAAACATTAAAACGATTTAGACAATCAGGTCATGTTAAGGATCGTTCTAAATCTAGACCTCTAAAAGTTAAAAGAAGTGACGATAAAAAGTTAGATATTTTATTGGAAATTACAGAAAATCCCCATACAGCCACTCGTCAGCTTTGCCTAGACCACAACATAAGTAAAGGTACCTTAAGTCGTATACTGAATAAAGAAAAATTGCATCCATACAAACCCATTCTATTGCAATTATTATCTGAAGATGACTACGATAGACGCGTTAAATTTTGCGAGGTCATAATGGAACGAATCAATAATGATCCTAACCTAATTCATAATATTGTTTCTTCTGACGAGGCCACATTTTGTCTTAACGGGAGAGTTAACAGGCATAACTGCCGGTACTGGTCTACTGAGAATCTGATCCCTTTTTTATCGATGGAAATCTTACAGGATAGCGGCATTTACATACAAGAGCAAGTTATTCCAACTTGTACAGGTCTTTTTCCCGAATTCCAAAATAATTTGGACACCACTAACAGGAATCTGTGGTATCAACAGGATGGAGCACCTCCGCACTATGAAATCAGTGTTCGTAGATATTTGGATGCGATTTTTCCTAATCGATGGATAGGCAGAAGAGGTGCTGTAGAATGACCTGCAAGGAGTCCCGGCCTTATGCCCCTCGATTTTTTTTATGGGGTCATTTGAAAACCAAAGTTTACCAAAGTCGACCTGAAGATTTACAACAAAGAATTCAATACGAATTAGCACAGATTATTCCGGATTCTCTGGAAAACACTGTGTAGGCTGTTTATGACAGACTGAGTCATATAATATCTAGAATTTTTTGTAGGACTAAAAAATAAAATAATATACAGGGCTTTCCATTTTAAATAAAATTAAGATGGTGTAATTTCTTCGAACTGACAGTTCGATATATTGTCAACGTGCGCCGTATAACACCCCATAACTTTTATTTGTACATTTTTTTGATACACTAATTAATAAATGTTGTGGAATCATTATTCCATATATATGGGGCACCCCGTATATTTTTGAACTCGTGTTTTTCCCAAGCTTTCATTTAACACCCGACGCGATGACCTGGTAAAAATTTTTTTCACTACCGATTTTACCCCCCATATACCAGATAAATTATTAAACGTTTACGTTACACTTAACGAAAAATATTCTAGCATTTTTTCGAAATTTTTTGGTCAGTATTTTTCGAGATAGCGTGATAGGACAGAGATTTTTTAAAATAATACTAAGAAAAGTGTGCCCAAGTATTACATTATATATATTTTTGAACTCGTGTTTTTTACAAGTTTTCATTTGATATGTCACTCATTCACTTTAGATTTTATGTTTAATTACCCTTACAAGCTATCCCCGTGAGTTAAAATTGAACTTTCAAAACTACAGAACTCTGATTGGACCATCAATTCTTCTATTTGTGCCAAATTTCAACTTTATATGTCAAATAATTTCGGAAACCGAAGTGATCCCATAAGTGTTCCGTACGGAACACTAATAACATACAGTCAGCACAGAAACCTTCTGTCTATTAAATGGCCTCCAGTTTAATTTTCTAACAATAAGCGGAGAAATTGTTTAAGAATTTACAAGTTTGCTATGTCAAAGCCTGTTAAAAAAGCACCTTAAACATGAAGGATTGTATTTCAAAATTCGTGACAGTATCGAAAAGCAAAATTTATTTGTTTTTTGCTTGTACTTTTGATATTTCCTTAATATAAGGAATAGTGGCATCTAATCAGTATTTAAATAGATCAGGAAAGAACACTATACATTTTCTATAGAAAAATATTATTTGAAATGAAAATAATTTATAAAAAAGTTCCATTAGTACTACTCAGTATATATCACCACTACACCAAACACTATATTTTTGCCTTCGACGCGCGTTTCGCCAACATCAGCATAGTGCCTTTGTGCAAAGGATTCCACACTCCCAACATAGTCCATAAATACTATCGTGTAAATAAGCTTGAAGTACTATACCGGTTCAGAGTTCACACTATATATATATATATATATATATATATATATATATATATATATATATATATATATATATATATATATATATAACATATTAAAATTCCGGTTTTCAATCCATTCGTCTAACAATGTTTACGACGTTTCGCCAAAATCTCATTTGGCATTTTCAAGTGCTCTTGATGTTGCTGCCACTCGACAGTGTGATCTTGCTGCTGTTGCCGCTTGAAGCTAACTTTTGGCGAAACGTCGTGCAAATTCATTGTTAGACGAATGGATTGAAACCCGGAATTTTAATGTGTTTATATATATATATATATATATATATATATATATATACATATATATATATATATATATATATATATATATATATATATATATATATATATATATATATATATATATATATACGAGGCTGGTTTGAAAAGTCCGTGCAAAGTCCGAGAGATTGCACCACCGGCGCGTATCGAGGTCATGTTTAGTTAGTAGCATCTCTTGAATGAACGCACATCAAGTTTCAGCCATATTGGTCTATTTCTTTGTGTTTGGCATTCGTGTGAATCAAGGAAGTCGAGTGATTTTCAAGAAATGGACGAAAAAGAATTTCGTGTGGTGATTAAACATTACTTTATGAAAGGTAAAACGCCTCAGGAGACTAAAGAGAAGCTTGATAAACAACATGGTGACTCTGCACCTTCGATTAGAACAGTTTATAAGTGGTTTCAAAATTAGCGGACTGGCCATATGGGCACAAGTGACGCTGAACGTTCTGGACGGCCTGTGGAGGTTACGACTCCAGAAATCATTGATCAAATCCATGAC
>CM032448.1:64495293-64602793 GCA_019049505.1 Pachyrhynchus sulphureomaculatus
TTATACGAAAAGTGGTTAATTTCATGAAATTATTTACTACAACATTAATAAAATTCTTTAATTTCGAAAGTAATTAAGTTCGTAGAACAAACACCCCGATTACTTAAAATACCCAACAAATATTGGCTCTGTTATTAAGATCCCAATTAGAAGTAAAGGAGCTTTAATATCGGCTCCTTCTTAGACTCACCCTTTCGTTGAAAATATCTGCAAGGGCTTTGTAAGAAAATATCCCGTTTTCATTAAGTATTTTGACAAGAAAAACGATGCTTAGTTTTGGGCTATTCTCATAAAAACGAATAATATAAAGTTTGATTTTAACCACACAATCCCGTTCGGAATTTTTAAAAATATATTTATTAGGGCATAATTGTTTTTAGATTTCGTGAAAAGGAAACTATTATATCGAAATTTTTTTATCTACTCGTCTTTTCAAACGTCTTGTATAAAACTCAAAACTCAACTTACCTATTTTATTTATAATTTACTTAAACTTTCCCTCAAAATCTTAAATGTTCTTTTTCAAGTAGAAATTTAAAAATAGATTTGCACAATGAGTTTTCCGTACGGTGATTGCACAAAACACACCTCAAAGGAGTTTTCGACAAAGTTCCTTTCCGATTTTCATTCTTATATACCAAATAAATTATCAAAGGTAATGTACTCGTAGTAATTTTCAGTCAATCTTATATTCCAGAATTTTTTTCGAAATTTTTTGATAAATACTCTCATAAATAGGTTTGGAGGACTGCGATTTTTGGCAATTTTTAGCTTTCATTTGACACCCCACTTAATGACATTGAAAAATTGTGTCTTTTATATACCAGATAAATCATTAAAGATAATGTACTCGTGATAATTTTCATTCAATCTACATCTCATGGAGAGCTTGCAAAATGTGACTTAGAAAGGTAATTAGAAATACTTTTCAAATAATAACTTTTTAAAAAAATTTGACGATTTCGAAAATTCTGAACTGAACTTTTTGATAAACACCATTTTTTAATTTTTTCAAAATTTGATATATTGAAGCCTGTTATAACTTATCCTACTGAAGACCGCACTGAAAACACGGATGGCGTCGACTAATGGAGCAATTAGTTTTTGTTTGTAACCATGTTCTTAGGTTTTTGCTGCCATGACCATCTGGATGTTATCGCCACTATATATCCCCCAGGTCCTCTCAACTTTTCTCGCAATATCCTGCTCTTCATTTTCCAACTCTTCGTGTGGATTTCCCTTATCACAAAAGCACCATGATGTAGATGGTCATAGTAAAAGATCCGACCGTATGGTTTGAAACAAAAATTAAATGGTCTGTTGTTTGACACCATCCATCTTTCTAGTCTGGTAGTTAAAGGCTGTAAAATATAAAATTCGGAAAAAATAAGAAGTATCTCTAAAACGTTTTCTTTTTTAATTTTTATTTTACCTTTTCAAAACACTTAATGCCAGCTCTGTACGACCATTTTTTACATTTCCATGGTTTTTCAAAGAATAGCCTGTTTGAAAGTATTCAATTAAGAACGATGGTTTTATATTGACCAAAAATATATATTATTCAATCAAATTTTGTTTCTGAAGTTTTTAAGATGAACTTTCACACAGAATTTTATCCAAACCAGACACCTTGAAGGTTTAAAGTACGTCGAATTTCCCTGGAATGACGGTTATACGTTTTATTACTATGCTGTGATTCTTTAAATGCTTGCAATAATATCTACCAAGATAACAAAATTATATTTTTTTTCATAGAATGGCCAATTCCAAAAAGAAAGCGGGACATAGAATCAAGCAATAATGAAAATTATAACAGCGCATCTTTTGTAGGGCTCTTAGAGTATACTAGTAAGAGAGACAATTTTGTTCTGAACTGAATGTTTTAATAGAAGAATAGAAGTTATAGCTTTAGGCCAAAGCGAAAGAGGAAATGAAAGTTAATTTACTTTGATGGTCCTTTTTGTAGCAATTTTAATTTAGTTTTTATTTGAACATACTCCAAGATATATAAAACTAATTCTTTCGTTATACTTTATATATATATATATATATATATATATATATATATATATATATATATATATATATATATATATATATATATATATATGTGTGTGTGTGTGTGTGTGTGTATTTAGTTTTCCCTAACAGTGATCTACAGTAACAAAAAAAAACGAAAGTTTACATTGATCTGAAGAAAATACTGAGAAAAATAGTTCTAGTTCTATATACATAGAAACCAAAAGAATCGTTAAACTCTGAGTCTGTAGGTTTGCATACAAAACATCTCGACAGATCTCAAAGAAATTTTATATGCAGGTGAAGTACGACCCAGCTCAATTTATAGGCTAGATTTCATTCGGAGAAATTATACATGGTGCAGGTCACAAAAGCAGACAGTGGTGTTTGCTAAATAGATTTGATAAATTCCTTGACCAACGGAAAACTTTTACTTATGTTAGTGATATAGACTAGTATGAATACTAAGGCTATTACCCTGATGAACAGAATTTGTCGCAATAACGGCCATTATTAGCAGGAATTTGAGAAATTCCTTCAATAATAACAAATCATAGCTTAACGAATGATATTAGAGAATCTAGGGATTACAGGTATTACTCAAATAAACCATATACGCGGTATATCATAATAACCTATATTTTTATCGAATATATTTGAAAAATTCTTAACAAAACGATTTTTTTACTTATAGATCTGATGGATTACAGCATATATATTACCAATATACAGGGTATGCACAATAAGGGGCTATTAGTTTCTTGCCGCAAAATTATTAAATGCATTTCAAAAATTCGTTTACTCGACTGTAGTCTGCAAAAATCATATTGCGACAGAAATAAATAATCTTCGTGTTACAATATATTACACCAATTCAAAAATATATATAATCTTACACGTTAAAATTAAAAGTATTTCCCTCGCCAAGGGCTGTTCTGAAATGTTACTTTTTCACAGTTAAAAAAACTTAACACAACCATTACCATTTTACATTTTATATGGTAACATATTAATCATAGACAAAGAGTTGAACACATTAATCCCTATATAACATTCTTGTTAAAGATTGGAAAAGAACATACAACACGGTATATACAAATCAGTTCCTCTAACTTCCTCCCGGACCAGTTTCACCCACCACTTTGACTATAAATAATTAATACTTAAAATAGGAAAAATTTTCATAATCCCATGGAAACCATACAATACTTATCAACTCCCACCACTTTCGTATAACTCGTGTCGTTCGTAGTCCACGTATTATTTTTCTTAATCAGTTTTGTTCTTAGGTTACTAAAACGTTAGGGTAACGACATGAAGTATTTGAAAATTAGTCTACTAAGCTGTGGAAATGTTGGAAGGGAAGTTAAGGGCCAGGTAGAGCTAGCTAATAAAGTGTCAGAATGTGTAAACACCACAAGATTCAGAAATACATTCTTAATAACAGATACAAAATTCAGGATATAAAGTATATATTATCATGAAGATGAAAAGACCTCGACGATAAGTGAAGATATATACACACTAAAAAGAAAGAATAATACAAGAGTCGTATAACTGGGATGGTAAATACCAAAACAAATCACCACAAGACAGAAGAAGCACAGGCGGACCTCATAAAACGTGGAGCGATAACAATTACATAAACGCATAAGCAAACAATCACAGGCAGAATAGCGTATCAAATTAAGAAAAAAAAATGTTTTGTGTTAAAGTAAAGGGCAGAAGTTAGCTAATAATTAATAAAATATTTAAGCACATAATTATTTTAATAAGTTTTTTAACTTTCATATGATTTTGTATATCAAAGTTCAAGGTTGCCAAATTGAAGTATCTTCAATAGGATGTAAATACCTGGAAATCTATTAAATTAATCTGACATACCTGTCAACCCTGTTTCGTATATATTATTATAGACTAACCGGGCCCGCGGCTCCGCTCGCGTGGACTTGATTCACTACTATCGTCACTGCTTATTCCTTATGTTACCCAACGTAATAAAATATCTCCCATTATTTCTCCTTATCTCCCAATATTTCTCCTTATTTCCCATTATCTCTACATAATTTCCATTATCTAGGCTTATCTCTGCTCATCTCCCATTATTTCTCCTTATCTCCCATTATTTCTCCTTATCTCCCATTATCTCACCTTATTTCCCATTATCTAGGCTTATCTCGACTTATCTCCCATTATTTCTCCTTATCTCCCATTATCTCACCATAACTCCCATTATCTAGACTTATCTCTGTTTATCTCCCATTATCTCTCCTTATCTCCCATTATTTATACTTATCTCCCATTATCTCACCTTATCTCCCATTATCTCAACTTATCTCCCATTATCGAGGCTTATCTCGACTTATCTCCCATTATTTCTCCTTATCTCCCATTATCTCACCTTATCTCCCATTATCTAGGCTTATATCGAATTATATAGAACATATGTATAAATTTATAAAAACACGTAAATCGGATAAGTGGTTCTCGAGTGATAAGCGCACTAACGGACATACAGACAGACAGAGAGACGTTGCATTTTA
Source organism: Pachyrhynchus sulphureomaculatus (assembly GCA_019049505.1). NCBI lineage: Eukaryota > Metazoa > Arthropoda > Insecta > Coleoptera > Curculionidae > Pachyrhynchus > Pachyrhynchus sulphureomaculatus. The sequence continues at coordinate 64,499,856 of CM032448.1, forward strand.
TATATATTGTATTCTTTGCTACATGATATTGTTCCATATTTAATGCTTTAGGGAGTGTATTGCAAGAGAACGCGCTAGCGGCAAACTTTTCTCCGACTTAATTCACTATTATCGTCACTGCTTATTCCTTATGTCACCTAATAAAATATATCCTATAACCTGGCCAGAGAACATACGTATGGTTAAAAAAAGCACGTAAATCGGATAAGTAGTTCTCCAGTGATAAGCACACTAACGGACGGACAGACAGACAGACAGACAGACGGACAGAGAGACATTGCATTTTATATATATTATAGATATTCTCTGCTACATAATATTGTTCCATATTTAATGGTTTGGACTGTGTATTGCAAGAGAACGCGCTAGCGGCAAACTTTGTCCGACTTCATTTACTATTATTGTCACTGCTCATTCCTTATGCTACCTATCGTAATAAAATATAGCCTATAACCTGGCCGGAGAACATATGTATGTTTAAAAAAAAAAGTACGAAAATCGGATAAGTGGTTCTCCAGTGATAAGCGCACTAACGGACAGACAGACAGACAGACAGAACACGTTGCATTTTATATATATTATAGATGTAATAAAATATATACCTATAACCTGGTCAGAGAACATATGTATGAATTTAAAAAATCACGTAAATCGGATAAGGGGTTCTCGAGGGATAAGCGCATTAACGGACAGACAGACAGACAAACAGACAAACATTACATTTTATATATATTATAGATATAGAATATTATTATTATTATTATATAACCTGGTCAAAGAATATATGCATGAATTTAAAAAAATTCAGGTAAATCGGATAAGTGGTTCCCGCGTGATAAACGCACTAATGGACAGACAGAGAGATACTGCATTTTATATATATTATAGATTATACATTACAGATATTCTTTGCTACATAATATTGTTCCATATTTAATGGTTTAGGCTGTGTATTGTAAAGGCACGCGTTAGCGGCAAACTTATTTCCGACATCATTCACTATTTTACGTCACTGCTCATTCCTTATGCTACCTTTCGTAATAAAATATAGCCTATAACCTGGCTAGAGAACATATGTGTTTTTTAAAAAAAAAAGTACGTAAATCGGATAACTGGTTTTTCAGTGATAGGCGCACTAACGGACAGACAGACAGACAGACAGACAGAGAGACGTTGCATTTTATATATATTATAGAAGAATAGTAACACTAATGTGGTTAGGGGTTTCTACGGGTACTAAAAAGAATGTAATAGTTAAAAAAAAAATGATTACTTAAAAAGTAGCTACAAATAAGATATTATTTTAAATGAATCACATTAGAAACAGGAAATAAAAAAGAAGAAAACCACAGTCTAGCAATTATATGTAGTTCGGTGGAACCGTCATAATATTTTTTTTAATTGGTTCAATATCATTTTGAACAGGGTGAGTCGATAGAGTAAAGTTCATTATCTCATTTGTTTCGGGAATGACGAAAAAATGTTAAATATAATAGTTTTAGGGAATGTTAAGGTGCACAGTTTAAAATTATTTTTGAGTATACAAGGTACTTCAAAAAAGTGTGGCCGATATAACATATGTTTTTTTTTTAAATGGAACATCCTATTTTCTAATTTATTTTTAAATTCTGCGTAAAATTTTATAACTGTTTTGTTAATAATGTTATATACCTAAACCTAGTAGTAGTTTTTCTAATATTTCAATTTTTTTTTTTAAATTCTAGTTTTCAGTTTTGTAAAAAATTGCCAGTAGCGCCTTTGTTTCTGAAGGTGGAATACTCATAATTGGTACGAGCGTTCCATAGAAATGAAAAATAAGGATATATGTAAAGAAATCTGAGTTAGATGGTACAGGGTGTTCAAAATAAATTTATGTATTTCAACTGTTTTAAATTGAAAAATGGCACACCTTATGTATTATTATTTTTTCTGATAGATTTTACAAAACCCTCTAACTTTTATTAAGTATATTATATACCTGTTTCTAATAATTTTCGATTTATTTTGAATTTTTACCCTTATTTTTAATACATGTCTATTAAGCAAGTAAAAATAGTTTAATTTGTTGTAGTAGGTGACGTATAAAGGTAATAGTTATGGATTTTTCCAACAATGAATTAATTGATAAGGTTTATATACTGGGCGAGGCGGGAAAAAATTGCAGTAAGGCTTTACAGAGCAAAGTACCCTAATAGACATATACCATCTAGAAAATCCTTTCAGTGCTTAATAAAACGGTTTAATGGTAGTGGTAGCGTTGAGTATACGAAACGGAAAGTAGTAAACCAGAATGCTAACAATAAGGAAAAAGAAATGGATATTTTACTTCATGTTGAAGATAATCCCCAGGTCAGCAACCGTCAACTAGCTGACTTATCTGACACATCCCAGGTTCCCTAAAAAATGTATTTTCCCATGAAAATTAAATGATTTCTAATTAAAGAATTATTGTGTTTGTTAATCCTTAACATTCATATAAACAAATCATGAATTATATGTGCGTCTAATAACACCACGTTGCGCCACGCCGCTTTGCACTGCGCCACGCCACGCTCAAAGCGGTGCCTTCTCTCACAAAAACTAACGCCATTTGAAGATCAAATGAGGATAGAAGGATTTTTTTTTCATTTTCTGCAGAAAACATTGGCGCATTTACGGACTCAAACCTATGGTCGATAAGTGGTTAAAAATCTTATTAAATTCCAATTTGTTTATAATAAGGTGATTTTTTTGTCATTAAAAATTTTTTTCATTATGCAATTTTTTTTTTAAATTCATAATGTTTCTGGCCATTTTGGTCTCAATTAGAATTTTCAAAAAAACAATTGTCCTGAAACTTATATATAACAAATATAGTAATCAACATCAACTGAAAATATTGCAGAGCTTGTTCATTACCTATATCTAGTATTAAAATAATTCATTGGTTTTGGTTTTCCGAAAAATCAGGTCAAAGGTGTTCCGTTTCACGAATTTTGACCAATATTTATATATATATATATATATATATATATATATATATATATATATATATATATATATATATATATATATAAACATGTATAGCGACAATCTTAAAACAGTATACATTTCTTTTGCTATATTTTCGCAAACATATTCTTTATTGATATTAAATTCTTTGAGTATCTATGCCAAATCTGTTGTTTTTTTTTTGGAATCCTCTTCGAAATATATGTCATTTGCTAAAAAGAATTTCAGATTTTGTGTTGACTGAATTTGGTATTTTTTTGTCGGCTATAATAACTAACCCTGTCAAAGACGATAACGGAATATTTTTTAAAAGACAACCTTTGAACCAGCTTCCAAAAAGCTCGGCGGTAATATCTTCATCATAATCTAAACTTAAATCTTTAATATTTTTAGCAAACAAGAGTAGACAATTTAGAATCCATCCGTTCTTCCAACCAGTGTGTATTATTGTGATCCATTTCCGTTTGTTTGAATGAGCGTTAATCTGACAGTTTTCCTTTGAATCACTCCATTCTTTTTGAGGTTGTCGAACCAAGTTTCGTCTAGGTAAATGATGGGCCAATTTTCAGCTCTATATCTTTTGATAGATTAGAAATATTCGAGTCTTTTTTTTGCTTATTAACCGATGAATCTATTTTAAGGAGGTGTTGGTAGAGGCTAATTCTGCTGAATGATATATTGGTTTCATTGGTATTTAGACGAGATTTTTAAGAATGCAGGGACACTGTTGTCTTTAAACACTTTTCTTCAAATAAGATCTTTTTCATTTTCATCTAAACACCCTATTTGTTTCACAGCACTTATGTTATCACAGTCCCTTTTCATCAGTGATTAACACAAATTTTTTAGAATTTGTTTTGCTTCAGGCAATAATTGAGGAACCGTATTGCAGAACTTCCTCTACGCGTGATCCCTGTTTGGTTTCGTTGGTGGCAGATCGACGGCTACAAACCTAATCTTATTGGTTCAAAGTACTATTGATGTAATGGAGGCGGGTGGTCAGATTGACGTGGTTCATACGGATTTCAGCAAAGCCTTCGACACAGTCAACCACGATATCCTGATAGGGAAGTTAAGAGGTTATGGGTTTTGTGGAGCACTACTGAAATGGTTGACCTGCTACCTTACATACAGAAAACAGTTTGTTAAAGTAAAGTGCTTTATGTCGAGTGAGGTGTCTGTTGCATCGGGTGTGCCGCAGGGTAGCCACCTGGGCCCGTTGCTGTTTAATATATTTATTAACGACCTACGAAAGGTGATTCTATTTTCAAGGCCCTTGTTTTTTTGCAGATGACTTGAAATTGTCTACGGCAATTCATTCTGTTGACGATGCTATGAGACTGCAGGGAGACTTGGATAAGGTGAGTGAGTGGTGCAGGAGAAACAAAATGAAACTAAATATTCAAAAATGTAAGATTATGTCGTTCTTTCGAGTGAAAGTTCCGCTTTTGTATGACTACAGTATTAGTAATTGTCTTCTCGAAAGAGTCTCCTCATTGTGTGACTTGGGTATTTATTTGGACACAAAGCTTGATTTTCATATTCATTATGACTTTATTACTAACAAATGTATTAAACTCCTTGGCTTCTTCTGTAGGAATACTAGGGATTTCCGGACCGTAGATAGCGTGAATATTTTGTACAAGGCCTTGGTGAGATATTCTTTGGAGTATCTGTCATGTGTGTGGTCGCCATCGTATGCTGTGCATACTGAGGGTGTTGAAAGGGTACAGAGGAAGTATGCTAGATATGTGTCTTGCAAATTTAAGTGGAACATCACTGCCTATGGGGACCAGCTACGAAGACTTCAGCTGCAATCACTTTCAAGACGAAGGAAAGTTGCTGATATGTTTCTTATTTCGACTTGTAAATGGTAATATAGACTGCTCTGATCTCTTGAGTCTGATAAATTTTCATGTTCCACCAAGATCAACAAGGGACCCCCGAGGTAGCACAGATGTAACTATGGCCTATTCTCGCCGATCACTAGAATTACTAATGGTGCCAGTGAAGCGGATCTTGATTTTTTTAATCTCTTTAAAACGTTTAAAAGAAAAGCTGTTGACAGTCCACCAAGTTTTTGAAATGATAATTACTGGTGTTGTTACTGTATTGTATTGTTATAAGTTTACTATATTATTGAAATTTTTCTGTAAATACTATGTATAAAATGGGTCTGCCCGTAGATAAATAAATAAATAAATAAATAAATAAGTGTTTTTCGCAAGGAAAAACACTCAAAGTATACGAAAATACGTTCATTTAGTTAAGTGTTTTTTGGAGTGTTTTATTGAGTGTTTTTACCAGGTGTACAAGTATGAAATGCGGATTTCAGACAACAGATGGTGCACCAATGCAGTTTGTGCTATAAAGATTTGACACTGCGCCATTTTGTTGTGGCATCAAAAAGTATCAGACGCGCACGAGTGATAAATTAGCAAAGTGTGTGCATAGTGTTGTGTTGTTTTGTCCAATATGTCGAAATTTATACCGAACAAAGAGCATTCGCGGACAGTATTAATTTTTTGTTTTCATTTGAAGAAAACTGCTGTTGAATCATACCGATTATTTCGAGAAGCTTATGGTGAACATGCTCCATCGCAAGATACGTGTGAACGATGGTTTCGATGTTGCAGACAAGGGACGTGTAAAACCGCCAAAAAATACGAAGATGTGAAATTGCAAGCATTGTTGGACGAAGATGATTCGCAAACACAAAAACAACTCGCCGAGCAATTGGGCGTTAGTCAACAAGCTGTTTTCAATCGGCTACGAGAGATGGGAAAGATTCAGAAGACCGGTAAATGGGTACCACATGAGTTGAATGACAGGCAAATGGAAAAGCGCAAAAACACGTGTGACATTTTGCTCACTTGGTACAAAAGGAAGTCGTTTTTGCATCGTATAGTTACAGGGGATGAAAAGTGGATTTATTTTGAGAATCCCAAGAGCAAAAAATCATGGGTAGACCCAGGTGCACCATCCACATCGAGCGCAGAAAGACGATGCTCTGTGTTTGGTGAGACCAAGGGGTGTGGTCTATTATGAGCTGTGAAAACCTGGGGAAACGGTTAATACTAAACGCTACCAACAACAATTGACCGACTTGAGCCGTTCGCTGCTTGAAAAAACGCCAGAATACCGAAAGAGGCAACACAAAGTCATTTTTCTTCATGACAATGCTCCATCACATACGACAAAATCAGTTCGCGACACGTTGGAAGCACTCAGCTGGGAAGTTCTACTCCATGCAGCTTACTCACCAGACTTGGCTCCTTCCGATTACCACTTGTTTGCATCGATGGGTCACGAACTTACTGAGCAGCGCTTTGGTTCGTACGAAGATGTGAAAAAATGGCTCGATGAATGGTTCGCAGCAAAAGGAGAAGATTTTTACTGGCGTGGTATTCATAAATTGCCCGAAAGATGGGAAAAATGTATAGCAAGCGATGGAGCATACTTTGAATAAAGCATTTTTTATCATTCTTCCGAATTTAACATGTTTTCTTAGAAAAAAAATCCGCATTTCATACTTGTACACCTGGTATGTAAGGGTATGTAGATAAAAATTGTAAAAAAATATATGCACGCTTTAAAATTGTTGAAACAATTTTTCACCCCAGAATTCAAAAACCATTTGGTTTTAATTTGTAAAGCCAAATGGTTTTTGAATTTTGGGGTGAAAAATTGTAAAAACGATTTTGAAGCGTGCATTTACACAGTTACATCATTTAACATTAATATTTGGTTACTTCATTTTCAAATGAAATAATCAAATAAGAAAATGAAATGTCTTTTTGGCAGCTGAAAGCATTCAAAAAACAAATTTTCACTACGATTAGCTGCATTAAAACGCGCGCATGCGCTAAAAGCTCGTGCGCGTTGATGTATTTATCCACATCATTGCTGCAAAAATTAACATACCGACCTGAATTTTTGATATAATACTCATAAATGTATGAAAAATAAGCATTGTTTATTTTGGCCATTTTTTTAACTCATATTGAAATTTTTCAGCGTAAAGTATATTCATTGTCAATAACAAATTAAACAAACAATTTTATCAAACGACTATATCCATAAGAAGCGCACAAGCCTAAAAAGTGTTTCTACGCAAAAATCAACTTGATTGGTTAATTATTAACAGAAAAACAACGAGTTGATTATTGCGTTGTAAATTGATTTTGTCCGGCGATCGACCCGTTTACAGTGATATCCTCTTTCCTGCCTACTAGCAAAACAGGGGTCACGCGTAGAGGTAGTTCTGCAATCCGGTGCGTTCGGGAAAATTTCGAAGAAACGGCTGTAGATATCCTTCACATTAAAAGTCTGTAAGTACAGATTCCTATCTAATTCTCCCGACTAACACCTGGACGTGTAAACTCGTTCCGAACTTTTACAAAACTGACTTTAATTTTTCCGTCATTATTTTTATTTTACCTGATTATGCCTAAAAATTAAGGATGGACAGGCTTTTCCTTTCAAGTAGTAAAAGCAAGAGTGATTAAGGGCCTCAAGACATAGTTGATATAAAAATTTAAAAAAAAAAACGGACAAGTACGAGTTGGACTGGCGCAATTAGTGTTCCGTACGGTGATTGCTTCTAAAATAGAAGTTTTTGTTACGGAGGTATAAAATGATTAATGACTTCACAAAATGCACCCCAAATGAGTTTTCAACCAAGTTTGTTTCCGATCTTTGTTAAAAACTGATGACCATGAAATTTTTGTTTTTTTTATATACCACATAAATTATCACTCGTGAAAATTTTCGTTCAATGGGGACTATTCAAAATTTTTTCTTCAGTACTTTTCGAGGTAGAGTGAGTGGGCAGGACCTTTTGGGCATATTTTTAAAAATAATACAAAGAAAAGTACGCGCAAGTATGGCATCGTATATATTTTTGAACTCGAATTTTCACAAGCTTTCATTTGACACCCCACTCGATGACCTGGTAAAATTTTTTTTCACTTCCGATTTCACCCTAAAAAAATTAACCCTTTAAGTAAAAATTTAACTTTCAAAACTACACGACTCTGACTGAGCCATCAATTCCTTTATTTGTGCCAAATTTCAACTTTCTATGTCAAATTGTTTCGGAGAAAATCGGGTGTGACAGACGGACAGACAGGCACTGAAGTGGTCCCATTAGTGTTTCGTACGGAATACTAAAAAGTACACCACTCGAGTCCTTTCATATTGGTCAATTATAACTGAGATTTCTGTTTTTGTAAATAAATTTTAAGAAAGGTAATACCATAATTTCATTTCATAATCGTGTAATTATACTCTGGAAATCAATTTGAATTTTTTTTCTTTTAATCTTGTACTTGAATTAAATTTAAGATGCAAATCGTAAAGCTCTTTTACAAGCTATCCTTGGCCTTTGAAAACATTAAAGGAACATTTTTTAATTAATTAAAATGGTAAAGAAAGTGGTAAAAGTAATTATATTCATATTTTGAGTTTTATAATCTCCTAAATTAATTGTAAAAAGGCTAAAATGAAAATTTACGTGCGCAATAGCATTAATTTAAAAAAGGACAATTTAAATGTTAAAATGTTTTTTGTTATTAACATTACTAAGTACTATTCTTAGAGTCGATTTCAATATTCGCTTGTTAAATACGATTTTTTGCACATTGCATTCGAGTTAGACCTTGTTAATTGAAAATCACTTTCCAAAGTTTAACCTAAAATTACCATAGTTATTTTAGGACAATTATGTTTCAAAATTTTTAAACTGCTTTTTAAAACTGCAAAAAGAAGATAAATTAGATCACACGTAGTAAAAAAAAATCGGTAAAGTAATTTAACAAGTAATTTCCTTGCAAAAATGTAGTATAGTTAATTTAAGAATAATGATGCCAACAGTTGGAGAGATAGACTAACGGCAACTAATGGAAAAAAATATTTTTCGTGATCTAAGAATACTAAGACTTAAAGAGAAATAAACATCGCAGAGGGTAATTTTTTCTCTTTAGCAAAGGAAGTCAAAATAATAATTTACCCAATGTTCCAGAAGTCAGTTAGTTACGGCCAATTTCTCTGTCTATATTTCTAAAACCTTTTTTATAATTAACTTAACATTTTCTAGGTTACTCTGTAACCAGATCTCAATAGCTTCTAAGATACTCGTACTAAGAAGAACTCTGAATTGAAGTATATTATGATATATGCTCAACCATCCTTCTAACCCCCACCTCATTCCTTCAACCTAATATACTTTTCACTATAATTTTTTCAAATTTGGCAACCAAAAAACAAGAGGAAATTGTCGTAATAATATTGCAACTATACAATATTTAATGATTCCCACAATTTTGACCCTCTTCCCCTGTTAATATTGAAAATGACACAAAAATAATGTAACATTTTGGTCTCTTGAGTAAAAGAAACCCGAAATCACCTATAATACAATAAGTCTAATTTCCTTAGTCTCCTTTATACATTGCAAAATAATTAATAGCAAATAAATAATTATGGTTAAAATTTATTATCGCAACCAAAAACTTGGAAAAATTCCTATAATACTATTGAAACATTCAATATTTGACTATGTCCTTTCTTTCACCCCTTTCCCCATAAAAATTGAAAATAATGAAAAAATACGTTAATTTTCAGATTCCTCTACTCCATAAACCCTGAAAAGGACCTATAACACCATACATAAGAAGCAACATTCAAGCAGTTTTATATGGAGAACATTTGCCCAGGGCTGTGTTTCCCACCGAGTACAATTTACAGCGATTAAAGAACAACGTGAATTGCTTTTTCCGCACACATGCCGCTCCTGGAGTTCTTTAGGGACTTCCCTGTAGCACGTGTGCTAGAGCCATAAAAAAAATCCTTCAGCACTCTACCCCTTTAACCCCCTTACATATTTTACTATAAATATTATGCTCAAAATTTATCCAGTATATCAATAAATAAAAAAACCGGTCAAGTGCAAGTTGAGCAATTAGTGTTCCGTACGTTGACTGTTTTTAAAATAAAAATTTTTGTTAGGGTGGTATAAAATGATCAGTGACTTCACAAAACACACCCCAAATGAGTTTTCAACAAAGTTTGTTTCCAATCTTTACTGAAAACTGGTGACCTTGAAATTTTTTACATACCAAATAAATTATTAAAGGTAATGCACTCGTGATAATTTTCGTTCAATCTATACCCCGTGGAGAATATTCCAGAATTTTTTCAAAATCTTTGAAAATAATACAAAGAAAAATGCGCGCAAGTATTACATTATATATATATATTTTTTTTACTCGTGTTTTCACAAGCTTTCATTTGACACCACACTCGATGACCTAGTAAAAAAATTTTTTTTTCACTTCCGATTTCACCCCTCAAAACGAACCCCTTAAGTCAAAATTTATGTTACGGTGGTATAAAATGATCAGTGACTTCACAAAATACACCCCAAATGAGTTTTCAGCAAAGTCTGTTTCCAATCTTTACTGAAATATGATGACCTTGAAATTTTTGTTTTTTTTTTTTAAATACCAGATAAATTATTAAAGGTAATGCACTCGTGATAATTTTCGTTCAATCTATCCCCCGTGGAGAATATTCCAGGGTTTTTTCAAAATCTTTTGATAAGTACTTTTCGAGATAAGGCGCGGGACAGCGATTTTTCGCGATTTTTTGAAAATAATACAAAGAAAAATGCGCGCAAGTATTACATTATATATATATTTTTTACTCGTGTTTTCACAACCTTTCATTTGACACCACACTCGATGACCTAGTAGAAAATTTTTTTTTCACTTCCGATTTCACCCCCCAAAATTAACCCCTTAAGGCAAAATTTAACTTTCAAAACTACATGGCTCTGATGAGGCCATCAATTCCTATATTATTACCAAATTTCAAGTTTCTATGACAAATAGTTTCGGAGAAAATCGGGTGTGACAGACAGACACCGAAGTGATCTTATAAGTCTACCGTACGGAACACTAAAAAACATGTTTGTATCCCAAAATGCTTTTAAAATTATACAATAATAAACCCCCGACCTTTTTAACGCCTTTTTGGGTGAAAATTAAAAGCAATGACGAAATAATCTAATTTTTGGATTTGTCGACTTCAAAATCCTGAAAAGAATATATAACACAATATATATGAAGTAACCCATCTAATCTTCTCCTCCTCCCAATAAGGAAAAACTTTCATATTATTACTAAACTCAATTAAAATTTGTCGGGGCCCATCCTTTTCACTCCGTTGTCCTGAGGCGATATACATAGGCTTCATCTCCTCGTGAGATATTATCTATGTACCACGTTTAAAATTGATATATCATTTCATACGGGATTTATCGTGCCAACAGACTGACAGACCAATAGACCGACAAAGAGACAGACAGTCGAAAATGAGTAACTAAAACATGAAGCAAAGGAAATATCTCGGAGTATAATTTTTTTACGAATAAAATACTTTCTTTTAGCAAGGAAAGTAAACAGATAGAGAACGAACTTTGTAGGTCCCCATGTGCTAATTGCGTCAGTTTTCAAAATCGTATTTCTTACTTACATAGTGCTTTAATACAATTTTTTTCTATTATAATATTGAACAGGGAACTTATGTAATAAGTTCCCTGTAGAGCTTGCATTATAATTATGGATTTCTGAGTAAACACATAGTTATGTATATTATCATATATTTCAATTAGAGCCAATATGTGGTATGATTCTTAGCTTTATGAACATTGGTTGATAATGATCGCCGTATCTAGCCGTCGTTTTCATTACAAATATATTTATGTCATATGAAGAATTTCCTCACAATAAAATAATTTCCCTTGTAATTACTGAAAGAAATAAAGAGAAATATACTTTTTCATACCTAACAACCAGGCATGTGTGACAGTTGTAAGTTGTTTATACCAGTGTTGTACATGCTTACGTCATCCACTATCAAAGATATGGCCTAGAAGTGTCAAATTCGAGTTCTGTGTACAAATATTTAATTTTTAGGATTATTCTCCACCTAAAATCAAATGAGTGATATTAAGCCAGGTTTCTGTGTGATTTTGTGTTCCACGTCTATTTCCTTCATTGAATCAAGATTCCTGCCAGCAGCATTAAAAGGTGTGACTTAAGCAAAAAGACACATTTCGAATTATTATTTATATTACGACACAGGTCTTTTATGTATTATAAACAGCAAGGAGCTCAAAATAGAACACTGGGATACTCTGTTTTACATCCAGGGATTAGATAATAATTAATAATTACTACAAACTGGTTTATATTATTACGGTTACTTATGGGAAGCCACTCAGTTTAAAACTAATCTGAAAAACAGTTTCTAAAATTTATTTATTAATTAAGATTATAGCAGATGTAATTATTAAGTTTAAGGCTTCTTTTATTATACGAGTATCTATGTTAACAGCATAAACAATTTGAGATGCCTATGTAATTGCTTTTAGATATTCTCTGCTACGCGAAGAAAAGGAAAGGTAAAACCATTAGAAGGGAATTTCTTGATGACTGGTAAGTCCTAGGCGTTTCGCTAAAATCTTATTTAGCATTATCAATGTTTACTGGTAGCTAGTCGACGATAAACTCGGTAACTTTACCGTCGGTAAACTTTACTCGGTAACTTCACTTACGATAAGTTTACCGTCGACTAGCGACCAGTAAGCATTGATAATGCTAAATGAGATTTTAGCGAAACGTCTGAGACTTACTAGGCAAAGCAACACTGATCAATGGATCACATCCGGCTACATCAGGAAACATATTTCTCACACCCACACGCATACGAACACGTACACGCACGCGCACGCATGTGGTAATTTATGGCCGCGATGTATGGTACATCTTAATCTAGTTGTCCCTGTTCTGAGTTAAAGCAGCACATTCATATAAAATGTGTATAGAGATTTAATCCTCTTTACCACCTAATCTACAATCTGGACCATTGTAGATATCCTTTTTCTGTAAATGTTTCCTCAGGTGACAGACTAGTTTGGTCTAGACCTTTGTTAAACAAAGGACGTCAGCTCTTAGTTTCTTTCGGGCACCGCCGATTACGTCCCTTGTATATTTTTGGCCGGATGCTGCGAGTAATCGATCCCGATGTTGCTGATATAATCATCTGTTAATTACTGTTTTTACCACCTGTTTCGCTATATGAGAGGCTGATTTTGGACGCCTGTATGGTTTTATAGTTTCGCCCCTTTTTTCATTACCTTTTATCCTCGAATGTTCTGGAACCCACAGTAGTTTAACCCTGTTGTTCCTGGAGAATAATTCTAACAGGTCATGTTTACATTCCATGGTAATCTTAGAGTTGGCCTAATAGGCATCTAAAGTCTTTAGAGCAGCTTGACTGTCTAAGAAAATATATATTTGTTGGTTAAAATAGTTCCGTCGAATATTCTCGTAAACGCGCGCTTGTTTTGCGTGCTAGTATCCCTAGTGGAATGCTAAAGCTCCACTTAGCTTTTCCTGCACATATGCCAGCGCTTACTTCGCTTGAAGTTTTTGATTTGTCTCTGAAATAGACCAGACCTGTTGCCTTTGTAGGAATCTCTACCTTTATCCATAAATTTGGGTACAAGTTTCTATTCGTACTCTAATACCTATATTTGTGCTTAGTTTCAAGTTTTTTGTCTTATGGAAAGGATCTTGTAGGCTTTGACGAGTTAGTAAGAATCGTTTTCCCAATATAAGGGTTGCTATTAGTCCACGCTTAAATTTGAAAATAATATGGAATCATAAGCTAACTTGTACGCATAAGCCGTAAATGTAATGAGATTTTACCAACTGTTTTTACCCTATAGCTAATATTCTACTAAAAAGAGCTTGCGAAAACTTTTTTCTAACAAACTAGCAAGAACGTTTATGTCATGTGATGCACTTTTGTCAAACTCTCATCAATCTACCTAGTTGAGAAAGAGAGGGGAAAAAAATTTGGCGCAGAGTGAAATTTGTTACCTTTGCGTTACTGGAGCTAGTAACACAAACGGATTTGAATAAAAATATTTATATTTTAATTTCAGTATATACATGTAAAAAATTAATTCCCATTCTTTGAAATTAAATTCCTAAAGATGAAAAGTAAGTCGGAAGATAATTTTTATATGAGCTATAAATTACTATATTACTCAATATTTAAATTTTAAACAATAGGGTTTTTGACTTGGGAACATGTAAATTACCTTCCGAGATAAAACTGGACCCTAAATAATAGATAAATTGCCTCCCATAAATTTTAGATACCTGTTATAGATGTGTAAATTATGTCCCTCTTAATAAATAATAAACATGGTTCATAAGTTTGATTTTATTGAAGAACAAAACATACCTAATTCTAAGTTTTAAGATATAGCCTAAACCTTAAATCTACTTATAATACTAAAGTGTAAACGTACATGATGATATTTTACAAATATATATAATAAAATATAAATAATATTCCATACAAACATATATAATAATTAATCTTTAACACCACAATGGAAGAATATGCATTTAATGCTAATTTCGTTGTTTTTGTAAAGCTCGATTATTTTTGTGATGAATTTTTTGCGATTTTTTACATTTATATTATGAATTTTAGCAGATAAATGAACACTTTGTAATTTCACATAAATTTCTGTTTGAATTCTTTAGGCTTTTCTATAAAAATAAAAATATTTGGATGAGCTTTGTAGAAGAAGTCGTTAAAATGTTTGTGGAACGATTCACAAGCATTGGTACAAGAATTTTCAGCCAAAAGATATGAAGGAAATAAAGAATCCCCTGATATGTAGTTGTCTATTAAATAATCAAAATATTTTTGAATATTTTCTAAGTCGAGTGCAACTGATAACAGGTCAAATACGAAACAATCGCTGACTTCATCCGGTTTTAAAGAAGTAAGGGCAAATGTCATTCGTAACCATTTTCCAACTTCAGAAGTTTCATCTTTATATGAACATGTGAAGCCGTATTCTTGGATTTTTCGATACCAACATTGTGAAAGATGAAACCGACATCCAACTATTTTCGCTACTGGCCAAATTTGTTAAACAGCCTTGTGGATACCTTTTTCAAAATCAATTACTGGGATTCATGTTAAGAAAATGTTTCGCATCTTTACTGATGGAATTTAGAAATCAAATACACAAATATTATAAGCTATATATCAGCTATATATATATATATATATATATATATATATATATATATATATATATATATATATATATATATATATAATAATTTTTTTGTTGAACCTTTTGTTTACATAAACTTGATTGGTTTTTCTTGGGTACTTAGGTTCTTTTGGAAAACACAAACTAGTTTTTTTGACGTTTCGCCTTATTTTTTTTTAGGCATTTTCAAAAATTCTTTATTTTTTAATATTCATTGTGTATATACCCTGAAAGGCAACTATTTGTGTGACACAAATAGTTGCCTTTCAGGGTATATACACAATGAATATTAAAAAATAAAGAATTTTTGAAAATGCCTAAAAAAAAATAAGGCGAAACGTCAAATAAACTAGTTTGTATTTTCCAAAAGAACCTAAGTACCCAAGAAAAACCAATCAAGTTTATATATATATATATATATATATATATATATATATATATATATATATATATATATATATATATATATCCGCGATCCGCGTCAACCGGATCAGAGCTACGACCAAAATTAGAAGCAACCAAAAAACTTGACCAAGGGCTCATTTTAAAGTTTAGAGCGTCTACTTTCAAATGACGAGTGCTCCTTTGAAAAATCCAATATGGCGGCTCCGATATGGCGGTCGGTAGCCGGAGAAAAATCGTGTCCAGCAAAAAAAGCTTGTAAAAATAAAAATTCGCAACTGTTTGGGTCGTTTTTTGGCTCAAATTGGAGCTGATGGACGCCCCAAAAAATTGAGGTGGTAAGTTGACAAAATCCAACATGGCGGATCCAATATGGCGGTCAAAAATCCAATATGGTGGCCGAATTTTCGCAAATGAACCGATTTGCACTAAATTTGGTAAACAGGGGTTTTTGGGGTCGCTGATTACGAATCCGAGGTCTGATTTGCCAAATTCAAGATGGCGGATTCAAGATGGCGTATAAAATTTTCAAAAATCTATCGATTTTTACCAAATTTGTTATACGGGGGTTTTTGGGATCGCCGATTACGAATCAGAAGTTCAATTTTCAAAATCCAAGATGGCGGACCCAATATAGTAGATTGCCTTATTCAGTTTCCACCATATTGGGTTCACCTTCTTGAATTTAAGAATTTTAGAAATTTGACCTCAAATTCGTTATCAGGGACCCCAAAAACCCCCGTAAAACAAATTTGGTACAAATCGATAGATTTTCGAAAATTTCATCCGCCATCTTGGATCCGCCATCTTAAATTTGGTAAATCAGACCTTGGATTCGTGATCAGCGACCCTAAAAACCCCCGTTTACCAAATTTAGTGCAAATCGGTTCATTTGCGAAAATTCGGCCACCATATTGGATTTTTGACCGCCATGTTGGATTTTGTCAACTTACCAACCCGATTTCTTGGGGCGTCCATCAGCTACAATTTGAGCCAAAAAACGACCTAAACAGTTGAGAATTTTTGTTTTTACAAGCTTTTTTTGCTGGACACTTGATTTTTCTCCGGCTACCGGCCGCCATATGGGATTTTTCAAAGGCGCACTCGGCATTTGAAAGTAGATGCTCTAAGCTTTAAAATGAGCCCTTGGTAAGGTTTTTTGGTTGCTTCTAATTTTGGTCGTAGCTCTGATCCGGTTGACGCGGATCGTCCCATATATATATATATATATATATATATATATATATATATATATATATATATATATATATATATACCACACTATTTGCAATATTGTATATCTACCCTTAATTACCGGGAAATACCCATTAGGTAGAAGAAAGGTTTGGGAGGCAATCTACCTATAAATGAGGCTCATTAAATCTGACCATTTTTACTACTACCTGCGGGGACGCAATTTACCAACACCCTTTGACGTAAATATTCTAAAAAATCAGAAAAATTTCTTTTACAAATTTAAATGAGGGATATTGTTTTACAAATTTAAATGGGAAATACATAATTTTAGTTTTTTAAAAATATTTATTTAAAAGCTTGCAAAAAACTGTTTAATCGCAACATGTTAGACGTAATTTTTTTGCCAATTGTTTCTTAAGACCTATAGATCATTATTAAAAAAAAGGACATTAGGACCTCCTTCAAACCCCATTCACCCTCGTGGGGGATTAACATTCGGCTATTCAAATAAGGTGGGGGTTTCTTGAATTACTCAAAACTTTCTACTCGGGGGTTTTCGAGGGTCCTGATAATGATTATGAATCAGAATTCAAAATTTCACACCCTTCACCGCTTATTGGAGGTGAATCATACTTAATTTACCCATCTTTTTAATTATTCACGTGAATCGCCAAATATTGTATACTAGGGGATTTTTGAGGTCCCTCATAACGATTATGGAGTCATAATTCAAAATTTCATCCCCCTTCACTCCATAATTGGGAGCAAATCTTACTTAATTCACCCCCCTTTTTAATTATTCGTGTAAATTGCTAAATAATTTCTACTCGGTGGTTTTTGAGGGTCCTGATAACGATTATGAAGTCAGAATTCAAAATTTTACCTCCTTACACCCCTTATTGGGGGTGAATCATACTTAATTCACCCACCTTTTTAATTATTCACGTGAATCGCTAAATATTGTATACTTGGGGGTTTACGAGGTTCCTCATAACGATTATGAAGTTATAATCCAAAATATCACCCCCTTTCACCCCTTAATTGGGAATTAATCTTACTTAATTCACCCCTCTCTTTAATTATTCGTAAGAATTGCTAAATAATTTCTACTCGGGGGTTTTCGAGGATCGTGATAACGATTATGAAGTTGGAATTCAAAATTTCACCCCCTTAACCTTTTATTGGGGGTGAATCTTATTTATTTTACCCCTCTTTTTGACTATTCGTGTAAATCGCTAATAATTTTCCACATTTTACAAACCAGCGAAAGGAAAAGTGGCTAAGCAAATTTTTTCGTCTAGAAGTTTAGGTTATTCACCTTCCTTAAAAGACCATATTTTACTTTTACATGCTATATCTGGTTGTGACACTACCTCCTCATTTTATGGCAAAGAAAAAATGAAACTTATAGATTGTTTGTTAAAAGTGCAGAACTGCAAGAAGCAGCAGGAGTATTGAAGCAGCCAAATGCTGACATCCAGCAAATATATGAGAGCGGAGTTAAATTAATTCTGGCTTAATATGGAAGCAAAAATTATTAAATAGATTTGAATAAGTTTAAATACTTCAATTTTTTACAGAATATATCCAAAAAAACTAGAACATTATTATGCAGTTTACCGCCTACTTCGGATGCGGCATTGCAAAACCTCAAAATAGTAGACTTCCAAGTGCAAGATAGGATGGGCAATGATTTGGAACCAACAGACTGGCGACGGAAGAAAAACCAATATCTGGACCAGATTAGAATGGTTGCACTTCCTGCTCCAGACAAGTTATTCAAGACGATATTTTGCTCATACAAAACAGAGTGTGGACCACAGTGTGACTGCAGACCAACGGCCATTATTTATAGTCCAGCTTGCAAACATTGTGAAAAGTATGTGAATCTGAAGAAGAGACTGAGAGCGTAAGCAAGGTTGATACTCTATTAGGATCAAACCTCCTAATAAGAAGAGGTGAGAATTATGTCAGTGATATTATAAATGAAATACTTTATTAGATAATATGAATTCGTTAGAATTCATTAATAAAACAAAAAATCTAGTTCTTAATGAAGGTGAAGTCTTAATTTCTTTTGATGTTAGTTCTTTGTTCCCAAGTGTGCCAATTCCACAAACTTTACAATATCTCGAAGAATTACTTAGAATGAATGACTTTGAAGACGAAATTATTCGTGAATACTTGATATTATCTAAACTCTGTATGGAACAAAATTATTTCCAATATAACAATCAATTTTATGTTCAGAAAGAAGGAACAGCTATGGGTAATTGCTTGTCACTTTTCATAGCCAATTTATTCATGAGTAAGTTTGAAATCGAAGCCAGTCAAGGATTCGAATATTTCCCAAGGGTATGGTATAGGTATGTGGATGATATTTTCGCGATTTTTGATACAAAGAAAGCAAATATTGATGATTTTGTTTCCAAATTAAATAGCCAGTATGATTCCATTAAATTCACTTACGAAGTTGAGAACAAAGGACAATTGCCTTTTCTAGATATTTTAATTATTAAAAATAATAATAGATTAGAATCTGATATCTATAGGAAGGACACAGTAACAGATAGATATATTCCTAATGATTCATTTCATTGCAAACAACATAAATTAGCCTCATTACATTTTTTAGTTCATCGTTTGGTCACTTTCCCTCTGAATAGAGTAAACTTTAATAAAGAAAGGAATCGTATTAGAAATATAACTAGAGTTAATGGTTATGACGATGACTTAGTAAATAAGCTAATAAATAGGCATAAGTTTAGGTTTAATATTCAGAATTCTACCTTTTTTACACGCGAAGAAAATAACACCAAGTATGTCTCCATACCATATAATCCGAAATATAGCAAGGGACTCAATAAGGTATTTAATAAGGTAGGGCTCACCTTAGTCTATAAGTCATCAGACAATCTGAGGAATATCTTAGGAAATCCCAAAGATAAGATTCCTAATTGTGAGAAAAGTGGAATTTATGAAATTAGTTGTAATGATTGTGACAAAAAGTATGTTGGGCAAACTAAAAGGTCAATTAGAACACGATTTAAAGAACATTTAGCACACTTAAAATACAACAGAACAGAAAAGTCTAGCATTGCCGAACATGCTCTTGAAGCTGATCATACTGTAACATTAGATAATCTAAGATTAATAAAAAATGTATCTGATAGGAGATTGTTGAACGCATACGAAAGTATGGAAATCATAAAATGTAAAAGTAGTTTAAACAAAGACAGAGGGCCTATTCCTTATAGTCCTCTCTACTGGTTACTTGACCGGAACTGATAGCCTTGCCTATGTCATTAGTTCCGCTTGAGTAATTCAAGGGTTAGGCTAAGTATAAATAGGGTAGATTTGGTAGTTTAGCTTTAGTCAATCATCGCTCCTGATGAAGCTAACATGGTTAGCGAAACGCGCGTAGAGTGCAAAAATAAAGTGTTTGGTGTAGTGGTGATATATACTGAGTAGTAATATTAATATATTTAGAGCATACTAGTTTTATATTTTTTGTATAATTTTTTAAAAATAAATAACGAAAAAAAAATACAAAATTTTACACTTCAGACCCTGTTTGTACAGTCATTCATCATGACTTTCCCGAGTTTACGTTTCAAATCTTCAGTAACCTCAAAAACCTCCGAGTGGAAAATTATGAGTGATTTACAAGAATAATCAAAACAGGAGTAAATTAAGTAAGATTCATCCCCAATAAAGGGTTAAGGGGGGTGAAATTTTGAATTCCGACTTCATAACCGTTATCAGGACCCTCGAAAAACCCCGAGTAGAAATTATTTAGCAATTCACACGAATAATTAAAAAGGGGGGGGTGAATTAAGTAATATTAAAGAGTGAAGGGGGGTGAAATGTTAAATTCTGACTTCATAATCGTTATCAGAACCCTCAAAAACCCCCGAGTAGAAAATTTTGAGTGATTTACCCTAAAAATTAAGGAAGTCCTCACCTCATTTGAATAATCGATGGTTAACCTCCCACGGTGGTGAATGGGAGGTTGAAGGAGGTCCGAGCATCTTTTTTTTAATAATGATCTATAGGCCTTAAGGAATAATTTACAAAAAAAATTTGGTGAATTGGTCCAATGACGCGACTAATTAAATTATAGCACTGGACTGTTCCACTCGAACTCCTTGATGAGATTCAGAAGTCGATAATTTATTTTTATCTTGAACACATTATTGCAATTTAATACCATTAGTTGCAGCAACTAACTGCTTTAAATATTAAGGTATGGTTCTTTCTTTACGAACCTGAAAATTCCCAAAAATGTATTATCACGTAAAATGTCTCTTACGAAACTTACAGTATTTGTTATTATTTCTTTATGACATACCGTCCGTTTAGTTGAACAAGCAACCAAAATACTTAGTAAAAGTGGCTTAGAATTAGTTGTGTGAAATTAGTTGCTGTAGAGATTCATTAATATCCGAATACCTTATAGTTTATATTACAAATATAAAACGTCTATATGGCATTCAACCCTGTATATTTATTTATATTTTATGCATATGTCATCAGCTATCCTCCTTTAGTTAATGAATTAAAAGATATGATTATAAAATCAACCTAGTGTAATGTAAATTACATAAGGTGTATAGGTGTTAGTTTAAGTTACTAGGTTTAGTAAGTCTAACCTTAAATCACCTTTACCTTAATAAACTAACCATGTCTTATTCTAGTCTGATTAAAACTGAAACGTGCTGCACTTTACATTTCGATAAAAGCCGTTGTACAAGTCATATGACAATTAATTTATCTCGATGATGATTTCAGAATGCATTACTAAGACGCCTGCAATGACTTTTGTTCTGTTGCACTGTTAGTGTAACTAATGACTTTCTGATAATGTACTTCTATTAATTTTAGTTTGAAAATGATTTAGAGTTTATTATTATAAATGACGTTTATCAATGTTTGGGTTCACACATAAGACGTAATATAAAATACTGACCGAAGATCCAACTCAAAACCTATTAAATGCAATATTTATTTGGGCTTATTGTCAAACAACTTAAAAAGGCTTGACTCTTATATCTTCTTGTTTAAACTCTGATGATAATAAGTGATTCACTAACAGAGAAATGTATAGTACTGTGAATTTAGGAATACAACCGTGCGTTTGTTACATTCTTTGGGGAATTTTGCAGACGTTTCGCCGCCTAGGTCTCACCTGGCATTTTCAATGCTGTTGTTGGGTATTTAGTTTACCTTACAAATGAATAAACTAGGTACGTTTCCTAGATGTATATGTCACCAAAACTCAATAAGGACATTTGGAATGTAGGGTATACAAGAAATTAACACGCACAAATAGATATCTGAATGCGGAACCTCACCACCATTCATTACTGTTGCATGTTGTCGAATCCTTTAGCTCTCAGATCAATCTGCCTTACGGACCACGCGAAAAAGATTACCAAAGCTCTAAAACAGAATGGATATAGACAGCGTGCAATAAATAAGATCATGAAGAACAACAGAATCCACGATGAAAATCTAATGAGGACTCGGATGACAAAATAAAAGCTCTTCTACCATACAAAAGAGGGACCACTGACATCACTACGGACAATAATTTTAATTCAAATTCAACAAATCTTTATTATTGAAAACTTATTATATTCTGCCATTTTTTTACATTTCTAGGAGTTATAAATACAATATGTTAGCTAGTTACATAATTATTTATAAGATAATTTTTTGACGTTGTTCTGCCGTTTGGGGTAAAAAAGTGTGGCACTATATTTTCTTAATTAATTTTACCATTAATTTGTTATTAAGTGAAAGTTTTTTGTTGCCTCTTGTCCATTTTCTTTGGTGCATAGTTATTTTTTGTTTCTGTTAAGAAAATTGCGTTCAAAAAACATAATTTGATCTTATCTGGTACTGCGGACAATAAGATCTGTTCTATGAAATCTCAAAGACGAAATATAATTCGATAACCAGAGTGTCCACAGCGTATCGTGTAAAACTTGCAGTAAGATCTGGGTTTTAATTGACTATCAAAAATAAACAAATTACATTTGGTCTTTCCAAGACCAACGACACAAAATAGGTTTTAATATTTACAAATGTGCAGCCAACATAGCAAACTACAACAAAAGAATAAAACAAGAGGCCACTGAATTCGAAAAACTGGGATACTTGAACAAAAGAGACGATGCCCTAACCGTCCGCGGAACACGATAATTACTTGTAAGAAAAAATATATTAATCCACAGGCAGAACACAAATGATAAGAATGGACGCTACTAGAATGACGGTAAAACGGGACGGGTCAACTACAACCAATCGGGATCATCACAACTTATGGCCCAGATATAAAACAAACCCGGCAGCAATGTAAGCTATCAGTAAGTTACTTCAAGGTGACGGGTCAGCAAAATTCCACCTGGAATGTATGTAACGAATCTGACCCCATTGAAATGATCTTTCAATGGGGTATATCGCTGTAAATTTTACTCGGTGGGAGACACAGTTCTGGGCAAATTATTCCAAAGGGATGATGTTCTCCATATAAAAGACGGCTTGAAAAGCGTTGTACGAGGAGTAACAAGCTGAACCTCGTACGGATGTGAAGTATTAGCGTGACTTGTACTTCTAACATGCACCGCTGTTGGGGGAATTAAGCGGGCCACATCCTCAGAACACTTTCCATGAAAATACTTGTAGAATAGGCTCAAGTCGTCAACCGTTCTTCAATGTTCCAGTGAATCAAGGCCGCCGGTCAGTTCCGGGTCTTCAATCAGACGAACAGCTCTTCTCTGAATAGAATCCAACAAATGCAGTGTATGTTTGGGAGCGGAGCTCCAAACATGGGAGCAGTATTCCATAGTTGGTCGAATTTGAGCTTTGTAAAGAATTAACAGTTGTTGTGGAGTATAAAGCTTTCTGGTTCGAAATAATATTCCCAGCTTTTGAGAAGCTCTCCTTGCTATGCCTGCAACATGTTCATGCCAGGACATTTTTTTTGCTCCCAAATTAACGTCCAACAAATTGAGTGACGATGTTAAGGGAATGGAGTGCCCCGACATAACTATGTCGGGTTCAGCAACGTTAACTTTTTCAGAAAAAACTGCCGCTTGGGTTTTTGTAGCGTTAAATTCCACTTGGTTGCTGTCACCCCAAGATAGGATTTCTTCCAGGTCTTTGTTAAGTTAAATGACTTCCTGCTGTCTACGGATATTCGTCTGAGTAGCCGATGTCCGAGCATTCAAAGTGAATGAAAAGACAAGTGTACTGTCATCTGCAAAGCTGTAGATTGGATTCTCGGTCTTTTAGGTACAGTATTATTGAAATATATATATATATATATATATATATATATATATATATATATATATATATATATATATATATATATATATATATATATATATAAAGGGAGTGAATTATTAAATTCTAATTGGTCATTTAACAAATAATTAGTATTTTTAAGTTTATTGATTTCCAGAGATTCAAGCAAATTTAATTTATACCCTTTATTTTCCACACGTAAAATTTCAAAGTTTTTATTAAACTGATGTTGTGATGCTATTAATAGTTAGCGTATTTTTTTTTCTTATTTTTCAATACCTACCCTAAAAAGGGTTCTAAAACTTCATGCATAACATTGAAAACTCAAGAATTGCACATATTACGTAGCAGCTTGAATTGGCTACTCTCAAGGTTGAACCTACTTTTATGTTTCGGAGGTTTCTCAAAAAAATACAGATTTTTTTATTTTTATTAGGTTTTGGCCGGTTAGTCTATCTTAAGAGTATTCCCTATACAGGCACTTTTTAGATTTTCTTAAAGATTAAGAAATTACGTTAAGTAAAAATGTAATGTTTAAAAATTATTTTACATAAAATGATATATATTTTTTAAACTTTATTGTGACATTTTGGGGTTACCGGGGAATAGTCTTATTGAAAACCCATAAATTATCATGATCTATTGTCAGATTTTTGAATAGCTTTGTACATAATGGTGAATCATAATCTTGCAATATGAGTATTCCTCAAAGAGAGAATATAGATTCAACAAAAATTCTGGATATTATGCAACTATTTTATTAATATTTGTAAAATCAATTTTAAGGTATTGTAAACCCAGATGCATTATTTGTTTTTTAAATTCAATTGTCATCATCATCATTATCATCAACCGTTCATCCATCGCCGGATATAGCCCTCCCCCAGGGCCAAATGCTTAATATTATCTATCCAACGAGTCTGTGGTCTTCCGACAGGTCTTCTGTATCTTCGCGGTCTCCATTCCACAAGCTCTTAATCCACCGATTGTCTGCAATGCGGGCCACATGTCCTGCCCAGTTCCATCTTAACTTACAAACTCGCTCGATTACGTCTGATACTTTGGATCTTGTTCTTATCTCTTCATTTCTTATGCGATCTCTTAGTTTTAATCCCAACGTTCACCTTTCCGTGACCCTTTGTGTAATCTGTAACCTTTCTTTTATGCTGTTATTCATGGACCACGTTTCTGTATCATATATCAGAACTGGCGCTGATCGAACACTTTAGCCTTGATGGTGTTAGGGAGATCTGAGTTAAATACTTTTTGTAATTGGCCGAAACTAGACCAAGCTAGCGAAATCCTTCTTTTCAAATCTGCTTTTAAATTATTCTTGTCAATTTCAATTTGCTGTCCTAGATATACATACCATGTAACTTTTTCTGTTGTTTGTTGCTCGATTCTGAAAAGGGAGTTTAGGTTATTATTTCCTGCAACGTTGGTCATCCATTTGATTTTAGCAATGTTGATCTTCATAACAATTTGTTTTGATTTATCGTTCAGTTCGTTCAGCATTTGTTGCAGCTCTTGGGTGGTTTCGCTGATCAATATGATATCACGTGCGAAACGCAGATGGTGTAGCTGTTCTCCGTCTATGGATATTCCCTTATTCTCCCAATTAAGTTGTTTGAACATTTCCTCCAAAGTCAATGTAAACAGTTTAAGTGATATTGAGTCACCTTGTTGCACTCCTCTTTTTGTTTTAATTGTTTTTGTTTTTTCTTACAGCAATACCTGAAATGTGGCGTTCTCATAGATGTTACCAATTAATTCTGCGTATCGGAGGTCTACTCGGTAATTACCAATGTATTTAGAACTGCCCATGTTTCGATTAAGTCAAAAGCCTTCTCGTAGTATATGAATGCTACCCACAATGTAATGTTGTACTCATTAGCTTTCTCGATAAGCATTCTTACCGCTTGTAGGTGGTCCAAAGTGCTGAAGCCTCTTCGAAACCCTGCTTGCTCTTTTGGCTGGTGGCCGTCCAACTTATTTGTTAGCCTCGTCGTTATCGTTATTTTCATTCAATTGTAGTACCTTTTTATTTACCTTTTATAAATAAAATAATATAACTGATAAATTTAAATCTTTATCACTAAAATAAAGTATCCCTTATTAAATATCCAATTTATTTACAATCACTGTCTCACTCTTTCAAAGTTTTTAGTTTTCAGTAGTGTTAGTAGTAAGGACATGCATGGTAATGTAATAACAAACAAAAGAGATATTCTACAGAGCATCGAATTATTTTCTCAACAATATACCTTACAAGATAAAATAAAAGAAATCAACATACCAGAAGTCCTAAATCAGGGGTCGGAAGATATCTCAGATACCACAGAGAAAGAAATCACATCAGCCTTGAAGGATATGAAAAATAATAAAGCTCCGGGTGTAGATAATATTTTAGTAAAGGCAATTAAACAAGGAGGATAACAACTTAGTTGGGAATGTGGAATCTTTGGCACAATGATACTACTCAGTATATATCACCACTACACCAAACACTTGATTTTTGCACTCGACGCGCGTTTCGCTAACCATGTTAGCTTCATCAGGAGCGATGATTGACTAAAGCTAAACTACAAATCTACCCTATTTATACTTAGCCTAACCCTTGAATTACTCAAGCGGAACTAATGACATAGGCAAGGCCCTCAGTTCCGGTCAAGTACCCAGTAGAGGGGACTATAAGGAATAGGCCCTCTGTCTTTATTTAAACTACTTTTACATTTTATGATTTCCATACTTTCGTATGCGTTCAACAATCTCCTATCAGATACATTTTTTATTAATCTTAGATTATCTAATGTTACAGTATGATCAGCTTCAAGGGCATGTTCGGCAATGCTAGACTTTTCTGTTCTATTGTATCTGTGCTAAATGTTCTTTAAATCGTGTTTTAATTGACCTTTTAGTTTTCCCAACATACTTTTTGTCACAATCATTACAACTAATTTCATAAATTCCACTTTTCTCACAATTAGGAATCTTATCTTTGTGATTTCCTAAGATATTCCTCAGATTGTCTGATGACTTATAGATTAAGGTGAGGCCTACCTTATTAAATACCTTATTGAGTCTCTTGCTATATTTCGGATTATATGGTATGGAGACATATTTGGTGTTATTTTCTTCGCGTATAAAAAAGGTGGAATTCTGAATATTAAACCTAAATTTATGTCTATTTATTAGCTTATTTACTAAGTCATCGTCGTAACCATTAACTCTAGTTATATTTCTAATACGATTCCTTTCTTTATTGAAGTTTACTCTGTTCAGAGGGAAAGTGACCAAACGATGAACTAAAAAATGTAATGAGGCTAATTTATGTTGTTTGCAATGAAGTGAATCATTAGGAATATATCTATCTGTTACTGTATCCTTCCTATAGATATCAAATTCTAATCTATTATTATTTTTAATAATTAAAATATCTAGAAAAGGCAATTGTCCTTTGTTCTCAACTTCGTAAGTGAATTTAATGGAATCATACCGGCTATTTAATTTAGAAACAAAATCATTAATATTTGCTCTCTTTGTATCAAAAATCGCGAAAATATCATCCACATACCTATACCATACCCTTGGGAAATATTCGAATTCTTGACTGGCTTCGACTTCAAACTTACTCATGAATAAATTGGCTATGAAGGGTGACAAGCAATTACCCATAGCTGTTCCTTCTTTCTGAACATAAAATTGATTGTTATATTGGAAATAATTTTGTTCCATACAAAGTTTAGATAATGTTAAGTATTCACGAATTATCTAAACTTTGTATGGAACAAAATTATTTCCAATATAACAATCAATTTTATGTTCGGAAAGAAGGAACAGCTATGGGTAATTGCTTGTCACCCTTCATAGCCAATTTATTCATGAGTAAGTTTGAAATCGAAGCCAGTCAAGAATTCGAATATTTCCCAAGGGTATGGTATAGGTATGTGGATGATATTTTCGCGATTTTTGATACAAAGAGAGCAAATATTAATGATTTTGTTTCTAAATTAAATAGCCGGTATGATTCCATTAAATTCACTTACGAAGTTGAGAACAAAGGACAATTGACTTTTCTAGATATTTTAATTATTAAAAATAATAATAGATTAGAATTTGATATCTATAGGAAGGATACAGTAACAGATAGATATATTCCTAATGATTCATTTCATTGCAAACAACATAAATTAGCCTCATTACATTTTTTAGTTCATCGTTTGGTCACTTTCCCTCTGAACAGAGTAAACTTCAATAAAGAAAGGAATCGTATTAGAAATATAACTAGAGTTAATGGTTACGACGATGACTTAGTAAATAAGCTAATAAATAGACATAAATTTAGGTTTATTATTCAGAATTCCACCTTTTTTACATGCGAAGAAAATAACACCGAATATGTCTCCATACCATATAATCCGAAATATAGCAAGGGACTCAATAAGGTATTTAATAAGGTAGGCCTCACCTTAGTCTATAAGTCATTAGACAATCTGAGGAATATCTTAGGAAATCCCAAAGATAAGATTCCTAATTGTGAGAAAAGTGGAATTTATGAAATTAGTTGTAATGATTGTGATAAAAAGTATGTTGGGCAAACTAAAACGTCAATTAAAACACGATTTAAAGAACATTTAGCACACTTAAGATACAATAGAACAGAAAAGTCTAGCATTGCCGAAGATGCCCTTGAAGCTGATCATACTGTAACATTAGATAATCTAAGATTAATAAAAATGTATCTGATAGGAGATTGTTGAACGCATACGAAAGTATGGAAATCATAAAATGTAAAAGTAGTTTAAATAAAGACAGAGGGCCTATTCCTTATGGTCCCCTCTACTGGGTACTTGACCGGAACTGAGGGCTTTGCCTATGTCATTAGTTTCGCTTGAGTAATTCAAGGGTTAGGCTAAGTATAAATAGGGTAGATTTGTAGTTTAGCTTTAGTCAATCATCGCTCCTGATGAAGCTAACATGGTTAGCGAAACGCGCGTCAAGTGCAAAAATAAAGTGTTTTGTGTAGTGGTGATATACTGAGTAATAAGGAGGATAACAAATTGTCAAATCACTTAAAATGTTATTTATTAAATGCCTCCTGGAAAGAGTAGCTCAATCGCAATGGAATAATGCAACTATTGTCATCACGCATAAAAAAGGAGATACTTCAGACCTTACAAACTATCAACCCATTAGCCTCCTGAGCCATGTATACAAGTTATTCACGAAAATACTTACCAAACGTCTAGCAAATAAATTCGAGTTTTTCCTTTCAAAAGGACAGGCAGGCTTCCGCTCGAGGTATGGAACAAATGACCATCTGCTTACAGTTAAAATCCTCATTGAAAAATGTATAGAATATAATAAACCTCTTGTACTCATATTTGTGCTCTTCGAAAAGGTTTTCGATTCTGTAAATCAGCCAAGACTTTTGGAAGCGCTTGCAGAGTGTCGTATTGATCATCAATATTCCAATGTATTTAAATACATATATGAAATTGCTACTGCTTAAGTTAAAACACAAACTAACCAATCCACCAGCAAATTTCGAATCGAAAGGGGAGTGCGGCAGGGTGATATGCTCTCACCTAAGCTTTCCGTAGCACTTCTTCGAAGTATTTTAAAATTAATAAACTGGGGAAGAATGGGACTTAACACTGACACCTCTTTTTCGCCGACGAAATTGTCTTAATAACAGACAAAATACAAGAGGCACAAACTATGCTATGCTACACATGACAAATCTCTAAGCTCTACACTACAAAACTGAATAACGTAGAGATAGAGCAAGTGCACCAATATAAATACCTCGGACATGAAATCAGCATAGGAAAAGATAACCAAACACATAATATTCAGCGGCGAATAGGTCTCTCCTAGGCTTCATATGGCAAACTGGCCTATGTATTCAAATCTAGCCTTCCTATATGTTTAAAACTAGCCGGGCCCATGGCTCCGCTCGCGTGGACTTGAGTCACTACTATCGTCACTGCTTATTCCTTATGTTACCCAACGTAATAAAATATCTCCCATTATTTCCCCTTATCTCCCAATATTTCTCCTTATCTCCCATTATCTCTACATAATTTCCATTATCTAGGCTTATCTCTGTTCATCTCCCCATTATTTCTCCTTATCTCCCATTATTTCTCCTTATCTCCCATTATCTCACCTTATTTCCTATTATCTAGGCTTATCTCGACTTATCTCGCAATATTTCTCCTTATCTCCCATTATTTCTCCTTATCTCCCATTATGCCACCATAGCTCCCATTATCTAGACTTATCTCTGCTGATCTCCCATTATTTCTCCTTATCTTCCATTATTTATACTTATCTCCCATAACTCACCTTATCACCCATTATCGAGGCTTATCTCGACTTATCTCCCATTATTTCTCCTTATCTCACCTTATCTCCCATTATCTAGGCTTATGTCGAATTATATAGAACATATATATAAATTTATAAAAGTGATTCTCGGGTGATAAACGCACTAATGGACAGACAGACAGACATAGAGACATTGCATTCTATATATATTATAGATTATAGATATTCTCTGCTACATGATATTGTTCCATATTTAATGCTTTAGACAGTGTATTGCAAGAGAACGCGCTAGCGGCAAACTTTTGTCCGACTTGATTCACTATTATCGTCGCTGCTTATTCCTTATGTCACCTAACGTAATAAAATATCTCCTATAACCTGGCCAGAGAACATACGTATGTTTAAAAAAAAAGCACGTAAATCGGATAAGTGGTTCTCCAGTGATAAGCGCACAAACGGACAAACAGAGAGAGAGACGCTGCATTTTATATATATTATATATATCCTTTGCTACATGATATTGTTCCATATTTAGTGGTTTAGGCAGTGTATTGTAAGAGAACGCGCTAGCGGCAAACTTTTTTCCGATTTGATTCACTATTAACGTCACCACTTATTACTCATGTTACCTAACGTAATAAAATATAGTCTATACCCTGGCCAGAGAACATATGTATATTTTTTTAAAAAAAGCACGTAAATCGGATAAGTGGTTCTCCAGTCATAAGCGCACTAACGGACGAACAGACAGACGGAGAGACGTTGCATTTTATATATATTATAAATATAGTTTATTATTATTATTATATAAACCTGGCCAAAGAATATATGTATGAATTTAAAAAAAGACACGTAAATCGGATAAATGGTTCTCGCGTGATAAACGCAGTAATGGATAGACAGACAGACAGAGAAACATTGCATTTTATATATATATTATAGATTATATATATTCTCTGCTACATAATATTGTTCCATATTTAATGGTTTAGGCTGTGCATTGCAAGGGAACGCGCTAGCGACAAACTTTTTTCCGACTTCATTCACTATTATCGTCACTGCTCATTCCTTATGCTACCTATCGTAATAAAATATAGCCTATAACCTGGCGGGAGAACATGTGTATGTTTAAAAAAAAAAGTACGAAAATCGAATAAGTGGTTCTCCAGTGATAAACGCACTAACGAACAGACAGATAGACAGACAGACAGAGAGACAGAGATACGTTGCGTTTTATATATATTATAGATGTAATAAAATGTATATCTATAACCTGGTCAGAGAACATATGTATGAATTTAAAAAATCACGTAAATCGGATAAGTGGTTCTCGAGGGATAAGCGCACTAATGGACAGACAGACAGACAGAGAAACGTTGCATTTTATATATATTATAGATATAGATTATTATTATTATTATATAGCCTGGCCAAAGAATATATGTATACATTTAAAAAAAGACACGTAAATCGGATAAGTAGTTCTCGCGTGATAAACGCACTAATGGACAGACAGACAGACAGAGAGACATTGCATTTTATATATATTGTAGATTAAAGATTATAGATATTCTCTGCTACATAATTTTGTTCCATAATGAATGGTTTAGGCTGTGTATTGCAAAGGAACGCGCTAGCGGCAAAGTTTTTTCCGACTTCACTCACTATTTTACGTCACTGCTCATGCCTTATGCTATCTATCAGAATATATATATGTTTTTAAAAAAAAAAAGTACGTAAATCGGATAAGTGGTTCTCCAGTGATAAGCGCACTAACGGACAGACAGAGAGACAGAGAGACGTTGCATTTTATATATATTATAGAAGAAAAGTATTTGACAGATGCATAGTCCCCGTTCTTACGTACGGAGCCGATACTCTCACAAAGACGAAGAAAAAAATATCAATAATATATGTGTCTTGCAACGAAAGATGGAAAGGTCAATGTTCGGCGTTACTCTTAGAGATCATATCCCAAATCATATTATCAGGAAGAGAACGGGGGTACAAGACGCAGTCAAATTCATTCTACATCTTAAATGGAACTGGGCGGGCCATTTTGCTAGGTTTAACGATGGGTGATGGACAAAGAGAATCATAGAGTGGCGACCAAGATCCGAAGCCTATCGGAGTAGAGGTAGACAACCAAGTCAGTGGACTGATGATTTGAAAAGAGTTACTGGAAGTTGGGTACAAGCAGCCTAGAACAGAAAAAAAGTGGCAATACAGCAGTGGACAGTATAAGCTGAAGATGATAATGAGTGTTAGTACAAATACTTACATAAAGATACTAAATTTACCATTTTTGTTCATTTTTACAATAAGCATTTTTCCACAGCTCTATTGAAAATAATGCATCGTGTCTCTAATTAGTACATTTTCTTAGGTTAGATTTAAGCAATCAAAGTCTCATAAAATATAAAGGGTGATCCATTTAAATCTTTTTAAATGTACATGATAATGCGGATACTAAAGATTTTTTTACCTTATTTCTTACGCATACTTAAAACCTACTTAAAAAAATCGACACCCTTATAATACTCTCAATCTTCTTCGCAGTAAAAATTATTTCCTTTACTCGCTGTCGAGCGTTATAAAACTTGAACATTAAGCGTTATCGGATTATGTTTTTGTCACACTTTTTCCTCAATTCGTTCGTCTTGCATGCGGGTACTATGGAAATTTTTGATGGATTAGAAGCTGAAAGCGATTATTTTATTAAGTATTGTAGGGGAAAAGACTACAAGATTGAGCTGATTTATTAAAACAGATAAATCTATGTATCAAAAGGAATTACAGAAAAATAATCATAAATGGAGTTCCTCAAAAACTAATGAGAAAATTCACCCTAAAAAATTGTGGTTTTCCAGGTTGTACATAAATGGTTGTCTTCAATAGACACAAATCAATGGCTCGGGTCTTTATAATAAACTAGACTGCCGTAATTTTCATATGCTTAAAATCGACAATTTCTTATTTTATGATAAAACTAATAAAAAGAACTTTTTCAATTCAGACTAAGTTTCTATATACATAAAACAAGGATTTTCTACAGCTGACGCTGTCTTCCTTCTCTCAGCCTTTGATTCCATCCGTTTCTATCTTCCCAGTCTCCATCTGTTAGACCCCTGTCCTCCATAGCCTCGTCCACATCGTCTCTCTCCACGATGTGGATCGTCTGGGTCTTCCTCTTTTTCTTCTCCCTATAGGGTTCCACTCCGTTATTTTCTTTATCCACCTATTATCTTCGCTTCGTCTTATGTGTCCATACTATTTTAATTGTTTTTATTCAATGGTATTTATTGCGTTCTTTTTGATGTTCATTCTGCTTCTTACTTCTTCATTGGTTATTCTCTCCATACATGTCACTCTACAACATCTTCTCCAATACTCCATCTCTACCGCGTTAATTTTAGATTTATTTCTTTTGTTGATCGTCCATGTTTCTGACCCGTATGTCATTATGCTTTGTAGTATTGATTTGTATATGCGTGCTTTGTTTCTCTCTGTGCTTGTCCCACAGGATCGAATTTAATTTTCTTATGCATGTTCGCGTTTGTCCTAATCTAGCTTTAATCTCTTCTTCTGATGTTGCGTTTTTTGAAATGATGGTTCCTAGATATTTAAATCTAT
This sequence comes from Pachyrhynchus sulphureomaculatus, assembly GCA_019049505.1. Lineage (NCBI taxonomy): Eukaryota > Metazoa > Arthropoda > Insecta > Coleoptera > Curculionidae > Pachyrhynchus > Pachyrhynchus sulphureomaculatus. The sequence goes on from CM032448.1 coordinate 64,533,877, forward strand.
CGGTTCCTTTGATTATTGTTTCGTTATCTACTTCTAGATTCTCCACGTTTCTCTCCTTTGTTGTTAGATATTCCGTTTTATCAAAGTTTATTGCTAATCCTGCTTTAGTGTATTCTTCTTTCAGTTTTCTTACCATATAACTGAGGTCTTCCTCATCTTGCGCTATGATTACTTGGTCGTCTGCGAAACTTAGAGTATATAAGTAATCTTCTCGTATTGGGACTCCCATTCCACTACATTTTTGCTTCCATTTTTTTAATGTTTGTTCGAGGTATATTTTAAATAGTGTTGGGGATGTAGAGCATCCTTGTAATAGGCCTTTTGATGTTTGGAGTCTCCTCCCTATTTTATGTCCTATTTTTATGTTCACTGTGTTGTTTTTCGTAGAGAGCTTTTACTGCGTTTATTAGTTCTTTGTCAATGCCTATTTCTTTCATTGCGTGCCATAATCTTTGTCTTGGTACTGAGTCATAGGCCTTTCTTATGTCTATGAAGGCTAGATGAACTTCTCTTTTCTTTTCTTTGCCCGTTTTTTTTTTGCCAGTTTTTCTATGTTTCTAATGCTGTAAAAATGAACTACATTTAAATTTCAGGGTTTTCAAAGCAACTATTGATGAAAATAATATACAAAGTAACCGGAATCTAACTTGCACAAATCATTTTTTATCCAAACTGCCGCGAAGCAAGCTGCAGCTCTAGTTACGCTATAACAGCACCAGAATATAACATGGTAGCATAGTGGTTAGTTTACTTTAGATTAGTTTTAAGTATGTTGCTATTTTAGTATTTTTTTTTTAACAAATAATTCGAATTATCTCAAACGAATTACTCTCTAGTTACTCATAGAAGCCTACCAAATTTTTAATTTTCAGTTTGTTAACTTTATTGAAGATCGAAATCACATATATTTTTCAAGTTGGTCATTTGGATATGAGTACGATACTTTTTAGTGAAAGTGGGTGATTATTATTAATAGGTTTCGAATAGGGTTATCTAGTTCCCCGTAAGGGAGTGGGATAGAAGATCTCCCCCGGTATGTTCAGCCTGTCGTAGAAGACGACTAAAAGTACAACTTAGATAGTAGATGCCCAGATCATATCAATGGCATCGGCTTAGACCGCGTGAAGTTGCTTTACATTTCGTTGCTGTGCCGATGTCCCCGAACGGTGGGACCAAATAGCATGATAAGGCACTTGGATACAAAAAATTCCGGAGGTAAAATAGCCCCCCGTTCGGATCTCCGGGTGGGGGCTTGTTCAGGCGTATCAACATGCAGAGACCACAAGATTTTTGCAGCACACGAGGTTTAAACATAAATCCAGTGCATCAACACCTGCAATCAAATAAACCTCATGTATTCGCTCTCTGTAAAACCAAGGTCAGTTCATACTAACTTTAGAATACTTTTCACTTTTCTTGCAGATACCAACGATCATTTACAGATTAACTATAGGACTTGGACTACTTTAATCTCCACAACATCAACTAGCTTAAGTATTTAAATACTACTGATGAACAAGGTCATATAACTGAACCATTCTCAATCAGTTGTGGCGGATCTCTGATCGAGGCGAAGAGTTCGCAAGTGTTCTTGATCTGCTTTTAACTACCAATCCAAAGATTTACACTGTCAGCGTAAATTCGTCGTTAGATTTTTCCGACCATAAACTGCTTTCGACATCGAGTATTGTACCAAACAGTGACAGACAGACGCCTAAACCGGGCAAGATTTGGCACTACAAATCTGCTAAATGGGAAGAACTCATGAAATATTTTTGAAGTTTTCCTTAGATAGACGTTTGTTTTCGATCCGACAACCCGTTTGAATGGGCTAAGGAGGTTTCCGATGTTATTTTGGCTAGTATGGACATTTACATCTCTTCGTCCAACGGCAAACCTTAAATTGACCGAAAATGCAAAGAAGCTGTTGCTTCTTTGCATTTTCGTATCTTTGTTCGTGCCCAGAACAGATGCAACGAAATTATCGACGAAACCAAGGAGGCACACAATCAACAAATTAGAAACAAACTTTTTGCTTTCCCCAACAATTCCAGGTCCTTTTGGCCAGTCGCTAAGGCAGTCAGTCAAACTTTCACCAAATCGACTATTCCACCACTCACATGGCCAGACAATTCTATGGCAACGACACCAGGTATCGCCCGGTGTGATATCAGCTTAGGCTGCGTTACAAAGTAAGGTTAGTGGCTGCGTTGATATCATAAGGAACCAATAGCGTAATGATACTCTCAGGATCCAAAAATTCCGGAGGTTAAATAGTCCCCTGCTCGGATCTCAGTCAGTAGTAATGATAGATATTTGATGTTTACCTATCAATGATTTTTAGTTATAATTAAACAAAATCTAATATTATTGTTACTAAACCACAAACACCTTAAATTTGTTTTAAATTTAGCAGAAATGACGTGTGAATTAATTTTGAGGGATTTTTCGGGAAAATTATCGCTTCATTGTAAAAAAAAATGTTTCAAATTAATTATCCAAAGTATTGTCCATCGCTAGCCACTATTTTCTCCCATCTTTGTGATAGCATATGAATAGCACGTTGAAAGAACGACTCATCTTTCGAGGCTATCCACGAATCGACCCATTTTTTGGTATCCTCATAAGAATGGAAGCACTGTTCAGACAGACCGTGCGTCATTAATCGAAACAAGTGATAATCAGAAGGAGCAATGTCTAGTAGTAGGGCGAGTAAGGTAAAACATCCCATCCAAGCGCTCTAGCGTTTCCTTGACGGGTTTTGCAATATGTGACCGAGCATTGTCATGTTGAAAAGTCACTTTATCGTGTTTTTCCTTCAACGCTCGACTCAATTGCATCAATTGTTCTCAGTAACGTTCCCCAGTAATAGTTTCATTGGGTTGGAGCAGCTCATAATACACTACACCCACTGATTCCATCAGATACACAGCATAAGCTGGGAGCCATGAATATTCGGCTTTGGCGAGCAACTTGATGGCTCACCAGGCTTCGCCCATGATTTCTTGCGCTTTTGATTATCGTATCGTATTCATTGTACATCATCAGTTACAATACAATGCAAAAAACCTTGCCGATTGTGCCGTTGAAGCAGTTGTTCAAAGGTGAAAAATCGTCTTTCAACGTCTCCCGGTTTCATTCGTACGGTACCCAATGTCCATACGTTTAAATCATTCCAAGTGTATGTAAGTGCTTGGAAATGTTTATGCAACTAACTCCTAATGATTCTGCACGTTTTTCTATTTGGCAGGGGTCTTTATCGAGTAATGCCTCCAATGCTTCATCTCTAAATTTTTTCGGCTGGCTTTTGCCTTTCTTGTCGAAATTACTACTTTTAAAGCATCGAAACCCGTCCTCACATATTTTTGTCGATGGAATCTAATCACCATAGGTTTTCAACACCAATCAGTGATTTTTAGCAGCGCTTTACTCCGAATTAAACAAGAAAAGTAACGCTTCTCACAAATGGTGTTTTGTTGGCACCTAATTCGATATATTCAATGCTCAAAAATAATATGTTGCTTACACTTCGGTAAAATAACATATACTAAAAATTAAAGTCTAATGATGGTGCTTCACCATGAATATAGCAACAGAGAATAAAATTCGTGTTTTGACCTTTACATCGAACTCGGACATAACATATTAATTATCGAATCGAAATGTAATTAATTAATATTTTAGGTTAAACCCTTTTCTTCTTATTAGCTTTAATAATACCTCCTAAATATTATCATAGACATACATTTATATTAAAGCAATGTCTTAATTAGTGTAAAGGCAAAGTTAGAAAACTGTCAAAATTATCTAGTCCCTTATAAATTTCATTACGGAACAAAAGCATGGCCGGTCTGTAATTTAGCTCGAGTGTCAGAGAAGAGTTTAATTTCAAAGCTTCAGCAATTAACGCCCATTCTAAAATACTTAAGCTACGAGCTGATAAAAATAACGGCATGGTCCGGAAAAGGGATCTTGAATTATTGAACTTTCAATTTTAAAATTTTAATTAGCAGGTACAAATTAGTTTGCAATAGCCATCCAGTCGATCGTAAAAAGTATGCTTAATGAGCTAGAGAGACTATAACAAGAAGTATGAGGGAACGAAATTTGCGGTTGCATATGTTATAACATTGAAGATTTCGTTATCTAGTTTTGTTTTTTTTTGTCTTCATCAAATATAAAAAATATCGTTTTGTATATACAGTCTGTCAAGTAAGAACATGACCGCTAGTATTCTTGAAAAAACGTGTTTGGAGAATATTTCTTGCCATCAATGTATTCTTTGGTGTACTAACAACGGCGCAATTACTCTAGTAAGTTGTCCAATCACCTCCTGCATCAATAATCGCCTGTCCTCTTCGAGGCATGCTGTCGACGAGATTTTCTGCATATTCGCGCGGCAATGATCTCCAAATTGACAACCGAGTCGAAGTCCTCAGAGTCTTTCCTCTGAGCTTTCTCTTTACAAGAGGACAAAACGTTTTCAATAGGGTTAGCGTCGGGCGAGGGCCACTCTAGTATCTTATCGTGGGCCCAAGCAAGCCGCTTTGCCACGTGATTTTCAAGCAACAAAGGTTTCTTCAACGTGCTTCGGAATTTGACATCATGAGCACGAAGATGTTGACGAATGGTCTCATGGGACACATTCAAACCCGATTTTCTTAATTTTGCCGCGATCCCTTTTTCGACTTTTGGAGTGACTTTGCCTACTGAGCCATGCTTTGGCAAACTGTCGACATTTTTCGTCCTGTTAAAGTGATTTACCGACTTCTTCACAAATGATACCGACTTTTTCATATATTTAGCGGCCGCAAAATGTGTTATTTTTGGCCCCTTTAGATGGGAACAAAGAAAGATTGCCTCGAACCGACGCGCAAACAAATGACTCATATTGGATTTTACGTGATTTCGACAAAAGTTCGGAATCGATTGATACTTTTACTAAAATGCGCCGTAGACGCCTCTACCGCAGCGTTTCTCGACCTTTCAGTATTTGCGACTCAATTTTCAAACATAATTTTCATCGCGCCTCCCCCCCTCCCATACAATAACAATGCATGCAATAATAATGTATTTTCAGTATTTTGATGCCAAACCTACACTAACTTACAAACTACCAAGAATAAGTAAATTTATTCATATTTGGCAACACATATCTGCTGCGTTGACAAAACTAGAATCGATGCCTCTCTATTACTCTCTGTCACGTCCAACATATCGGTAGCGGCTTCGAGAGAAGTTCCGAGTTCTTTCGAACATTCGGAAAGTCGGCCCAAAAGTGTATAAATGCTTCACCTCGTTCAGTTACAGCTCGTCTCAGTCGAGTTGATCTTTCTACTGGTATCGGATTTATGGTGAATGTGTATTTTGTAATTTACGTGTTAATTGAAATTCAAAGTATTAAGTATTCACGGCAGTAAATTTATACAGAATAATGGATAAATTTTTAAGTGGGCGTAAGCGAGCATTAGACGATAGTGAAGCATCAACAAGTGCACAGACGAGCGTGGTTCCGAAAATAAAATCAAGAAAATATTCCCAAGAATACTTAAGTTTAGGGTTTACTAGTACTGAAGTAAAAGAAGAAGAAAGGTTCCTGTGTGTTATTTGCTCAAAACTCTTGGCAGCAGACAGCATGAAATCAAATAAACTTAAATGACATTTGGAAACGCTTCATAGTGAGTACCTTAACAAACTCCAAGAATTCTTCGAATTAAAATTAAAAACATATGTAAAGCAGAAATTATTTTTTAAAAAAACTTTGTCTGGGAATGAAAAAGCTTTACTTGCCTCTTACAAAGTTTCATATAAAATAGCCAGATGTAAAAAGCCTCACATCATTGGTGAAGCGTTTGTTTTGCCAGCAGCAATTGAGATTGTAGAAACTGCCAAACAATTGCTATCCATACCTATATCAAATGATACTGTTGCCCGTCGAATTGGTGATATAGCTGAAGATGCACAGCATCAGCTTTTCGGGAAGTTGCGTGACAAATTGTTTTCAATTCAGCTTGATGAGGCAACAGATGGCAACAAGGATGGTCATTTCATTGCCTATGTTCGATTTTGTGATAGTATGTCAGCAGTAGAAGAACTATTTTTCTGCAAACCAATAAAACTCAAAGCAACATCACTCGCATTATTTGCTATCTTAAATGATTTTATAAACGAGACAAATATGGAGTGGAAAAATTGCGTCGGAATATGTACCGATGGTGCTCATTCAATGTCTGGAAGACACTTGGGAAACAAAAATCTCCACTGTGTGTGTGGACACATTGTATGATCTACAGAGAAGCTCTGGCTTCCAAAGAAATGTCCTGCTCTGAATATTGTGCTCACTACAGTTGTAACTGTAGTAAATTATATTAAAATGAGACCTCTAAAATCAATTTTCTCTGCACTTTGTAAAGACATGGGTCCCGAATATTCAGCGTTACCATTTTATTGCGAGACAAGACGGTTATCACGTAGGAAATGTTTGCAACGTGTTTATGAATTAAGAAATGAAATCGCCATTTTTCTAGAAGAGGAAAACCGACCGGAAGCCGAGAAGTTTCGAGATAGTTTATTTGTGATGAAATTGAGCTACTTGGTCGATATATTCGAGAAACTAAATACCTTAAATTTTCAACTCCAAGAAACAAATATACATAAATTCGATAGAAGTTATAAAATTAATGCTTTTTGTAAAAAACTGGAATTGTGGAGCAGAAATGTAAAGCAAAAAAACCTAGAAATGTCTGGAAATGTGGGTGAATGTGTTAAAACATACAAGGCTGAGGAACAACATGTGAAAGTTGATTTAGTAACCACTGAAAATCATCTAGCCATGTTGACAAAGAATTTTAAAAAGTATTATCTTACTGACGACAACTTGGTAGCAAGTTACGAATAGGATAGGGATCCGTTTCAAAATACTCCCGAAGGGCTCTCAACTTCCGAAGAAGAAATCTTCATAGACTTCACGGCAAGTGGCGAAATCAAAAGACAATTTAATAATAAGTCACTCTTTGAATTTTGGGCAGGGTGAATGATGAGTTTTCTGCACTGAAAACAAGGGCATTTCATATACTATTACCATTTTCAACATCCTACCTTTGCGAAACCGGATTTTCTGCGGTTGCTGCTTTGAAAATAAAATATAAATCTCAACTAAATACAGAAAAAGAACTCAGAGTATCTATTTCTAATATTAAACCATCTTTCGAAAATCTTTGCTCTGCCAAACAGGCCCAAGGGAGTCACTAATAATTATTAAACTTGTTTTTAATTTAGTATTGATATGTTAATTATTAGGTAAATACATTGTGCAGTACTAATTCAATTCTATTTATAGGGGTATTATAACAGTGTAAACGCGTATTTTATTTTTTATTATGCCAGAACGTATTTTGTTTTGCTTTCATTTTAATAAATTATATTAAATGTTTTGAATGATTTCTTTTCGATACGCTCGCGCCCCCCCCCCCCCCCCCCTCAATAGTGTAATCACGGCCCCCTAGTGGGGCTAAAATCGCATCTACCAAAAATGAATTATCGCGACATGCTCTTACTTGATAGACTGTATCATAAATTCATCAAGAACCAGTGGTATTTTAGTATACAATATTAACTATCAAATACATTATAAGCTGTCATGACAATATTTAACTATACGTCTTGAAACATTACCGTACGTATATATCATACTTTCAAGTGTAGCAATGTTTTAATCAGAGTAACGACAAACTTGGGAATCAAAATTATCTAGCCCCTTATAAATTTCACTTCTGAACAAAACCAGGACTCGGATGTAATTTAGCTCGAGTGTTACAGAAAAAGTTAAATTTCAAAGCTTCAGCAATTAGCGTAGATTTAAACTAGAAGCTGATTCGTACAAAAATAATGGTGTTAGATAAAAGTTCGGGACCCGGATCCTGAAATTATTGAACTTTAGGTTTAAAAATTTTAATTGGTAGGTATATATTAGTTTGCAATAATCCAACATCATAAATTAAGTATAAAAATGAGTTAAGTTTTATTATTTATTTTATACATTGCATGTAGATAAGGTTGCCCAGGTTATCAATGCGGTTAATATATATTTTTTTGCTAATGAAACACTTATACACTTTTTATCCAAAGATATTAAATTGTTCGTTGACATACTTCATGAGATTCTCAGAGATGTGTTTAATTATACCTGTCAATATTTATTGCAAGGTTCTCAAACTAAATTTAAGATATTAATGAGGTAAAAAATGAGTTTCTGTTGCAGGAGTATTTTTGTTGTTTAGGATTTTAATATTGGAGTATGTTAAAAATTAAGTATCCTATTTAAAGGCCATGCCAATGTTTTTCAATTAGAAATTACACTGATGAGCAAAAAAATTGACTAGAATTTAGTGTTCATATATTTTTACGGATTTTAGTATCATTCTAATGATACCAAATTTCATAGCATACCTCATGCTTTCTACTGAATAAGATGACTGAAAGGGGAACAAGGAGGACAAGGATTGAAAAATTAAATTCAATGATAAAAACCAAAATCAATATTTTGTATTACCCCCTAGCCCTTATTAATACTTCCAGCCGGTTTTTCATGAAGCGGGTGAGCTTTTTCACCACCGTTTGTAGGATTCTTCCCCACTCTTCCGCCATCGCAACTTTTAAGTCGGAGCGATACAGGGGCTGGATTTCTGGCTCGAATCCTGCTTTTGAGGTCATTCCACATGTGCTCATTTGGACTGAGGTCAGGACTCAGCGCAAACCAGTTAATGTGGGCATTCTTAATTCCGCTAGGTACTGCCGCACCGATGCAGCAGCATGTGGCCTCGCGTTGTCGTGCATTAGCACGAAGGTATCGCCAACAAACCCAGGGTAAGGAACAACGTGTTGCTGCAGGATCTCCTCGATGTACCAGTGAGCAGTTATTCCACCGCTATGAGTCGTATCAGTCACGAAAACCAAATCAGTTTTCGTATCCAGTGAGATGCCTCCCCACACCATGACAAAATCTCCATAGGCGATTTTTTCAGTAATGTAGCACTACGCATAGTGCTCCCCAGGCCTCCTATAGACTCGTCTTCTTCCATCATCGCTATGTAGGCACATTCGGGACTCGTCGGAGAATAAAAGGGAGCGTCATTGCTCTAGGTCTAGTCGACATGTTCTCGGACAAATCTGAGTCGCGCTTGTCGATGGGCTGCTGTTAATTTGAGTCAGATGATCTAGCTGGAGTTAGGTTAGCTTCTTTAAGTTTTCTCTGACTGTCCGATGACTAATAGCCGGACCACGCACCCCTGCTGGACCTCAATGCCGGTCAAGTAACGACTTCTTAGAGTTGTGTTGACAATGAAGCGGTTGTCTCGCTCCGAGTTACACCTTCTTCTCCCTGATCTTGGTCTCTGTGTAAAGGCGCCAATCTCTTTGTAACGCCTGTAGACTCTGAAGACAGCTGACTCAGGTGCACTTGCGCAGCGACTACACGTTGGCTATGCCCTTCTTGCAGTAGGGCAATGACTTGTGCCGTTTCTTCCATGGTGGTATCCATTTTTTCGATGACGTAATTACTAAGCAGGTATAGCAGAGATATTAATGGTTCAAGTTCCGACAAAAGAATGATAGGTAAATGTAGTTGCTTGTGTTTTTATAAGGAGGAATAGCGCGCAACGAGTACGCTCCTGAGCGAGCAAAAACAGTTCTATTGAGTAAAACCGTTTTAATCAGTAAAACTTTTTGGAAATCTAAATGTTTTTGATATTATTGGAAAGAGTAGAAAATCAGCATTCTAATGATACCAAAAATAATACCACTGTCTGAAAATTAAATTCAAGGATCGGTGTTAAATGAAGCAAAATCGTTTGAGTCGATTTTTTTGCTCGCCAATGTAGTTTTCATGTAAATTATATAGAAAGATGGCCTTTTTTTTGGTAAAGGGGTCCAAACCCAACAGTACATTCGTATTCGCTAATTGTCATTATTGCTACACTATTAGAGATGTGCTATACCAAAATAAAATATATTGTAGACAAGAGCTACGGAAAAAAATGTTTGTTGCCATAATACAAGATGTAATAAATAAATGTGATACATTTTTTTAAATAGGTCTCCCTAAAATTGTCTTAGAGTGTGCTAAATTTTTATACTTTAGCAACTTATTGCCTTGATATAATTCACCACGGCGCATAATTTATTTCTCTCTAGCTTACAAATTATATATCCAAAAATTGCGGGTCTGTGTGGAAAGTAAAAGTGAATGTCGATAATTTGTTGTTTAATTTTTATATCTATAATGTGTGTCTGTTTGTCCGTTAGTGCGCTTATCACTGGAGAACCACTTATCCGATTTACGTGCTTTTTTTACATATGTTCTCTGGCCAGGTTATTATTATATTTTATTACGTTAGGTAACATAAGAAATAAGTAGTGACGATAATAGAGAATCATGTCGGAAAAAAGTTTGCCGCTAGCGCATTCTCTTGCAATACACTGCCTAAACTATTAAATATGGAACAATATCATGTAGCAAAGAATAATAATATCTATAAAATGCAATGTCTCTCTGTCTCTTAATGCACTTATCACTGGAGAACCACTTCTCCGATTTACGTGTTTTTTCTTAATTCATATCTATGTTTTTTTGGCCAGGTTATCTATAATATACATAAAATACAATATCTCTTTGTCTGTCTGTCTGTCTGTTCGTTAGTGCGCTTATCAGTCGAGAACCACTTATCTGATTTACTTGTTTTTTGTTAATTCATACATATGTTGTCTGGCCAGATTATCTATAATCTGTAACATATATAAAATACGTCTCTCTACCTATCTCTGTGTCCGTATGTCTGTCCGTTAGTGCCCTTATCACTCAAAGACACTTATCCGATTTACGTGCTTTTTTTTTTTTAAAACATACTGGCCAGGATATAGGATATATTTTATTACGTTACGTAACATAAGAAATAAGCAGTGACGATAATAGTGAATCAAGTCGGAAAGAAGTTTGCAGCTAGCCCGTTTTCCTGCAATATTAAACCATTAATTATGAAATAATATCATGTAGCAAAGAATATAATATATATAAAATGCAAAGTCTCTCTGTCTGTCTGTCTATCCATTTATCACTCGAGAATCACTTATCTGATTTACGTATTTTTCTTTAATACATATGTTCTCTGGCCAGGTTATCTATAATATATAAAATATAACGTCTCCCTGTCTCTCTATCTGTCTCTCTGCCTGTCGGTCTGTCCGTTAGTGCCTTTATCACTCGAAAACCACTTATCCGATTTACGTGTTTTTTTTTTAATTCGTATATATGTTCTCTGGCCAGGTTATCTATAATGTATAATATATATACAATAAAACGCCTGTCTCTCTGTCTGTCCGTTAGTGTGCTTATCACTCGAGAACCACTTACCTGATTTACGTGCTTTTTTTTTAAACATACATATGTTCTCTGGCCCGGTTATAGGATATATTTTAATACGTTAGGTAACATAAGGAGTAAGTAGTGATGATAATAGTGAATAAATACGCTGCCTAAACGATTAAATATGGAACAATATCATGTAGTAAAGAATATAATAAATATAAAATGCAACATCTCTCTGTCCGTCTGTATGTCCGTTAGTGCGTTTATCATTCGAGAATCACTTATCCGATTTACGTGTTTATTTAACCCGTACATATATTCTCTGGCCAGGTTATACAATAATAATAATCTATATAATGTGGAAACATGGAACCACATTGACCAAATGTGAGAAAGAAGAACCAAAATAATAATAAGCTGGCTTGCCTTAGGTCCGTCAGCCAAACATGGAACCACATTGACCAAATGTGAGAAAGAAGTACAAAAACAACTATAATAAAATAAAAACCAAAAACATTCACCTCATTTAGTACAATTGGGGCTCAACACAAACATACACAAAAACATTCAGAAGTCAGTGATTTTGAAAACAATAGCGTTTGTGCTGACTTGGCTTAGGCCCGTCAGCCAAACATGGACCACGTTGACGAAATATGAGAAGAAAGAAGTAATGTTTCTCTGTCTCTCTTGCCGTTAGTGCGCTTATGACTCGAGAACTACTTATCCAATTTACGTGTTTTTTTTTTTTTAATTCATACATATGTTCTCTGGAAAGGTTATAGGATATATTTTGTTACGTGAGGTAATATAAAGAATGAGCAGTTACGATAATAGTGCATCATGTCCACCTGGGCGGAGCCGTGTGCATGACTAGTAAAATATATTTGGCGAAGTAACTTAATGAGTACTATAACCCAGCGGTCGGCAAGCCGCAGCCCGCAGCCTCCTCCTTGCGGCCCGCACTATGGTTAATATGCCAAAAAATTATTGCTGATCAAAAAGAATATAATTTCAAGCGCTATTACGACAGTGAGCATAACGCAAAATTTACATGTCTTGTATGTGATTTACTGAAAAATAAAATTAACGCACTCAAATCGTCAGTAAAGAACCAACAAAATGTTTTTAAGGTTCAAGTTCAGTCGAGTGTTCGTGCGAGTTTAAGGGTAGCAGAAATACTGGCCTCTAACTTTTTATCATCGTTTGTTTTAACTTTTGGAGGTCCAGATTTAGAACGATCCTTAACATGACCTGATTGTCTAAATCATTTTAATGTTTTGCTAACTACGGATTAGGTAATAGGTTCTCGATTCGGATGTTCTGCGTTAAAGAGATCACACCTTCTGTGTTCTCCTACGGTCTCCGTAGGTAGTTTCTGTTAAATATACCATTATGATATTACGCTTAAATTACAATTGCACAAAATGAAGCAATAAACGGTTTCATCAATAAATTATTTTTTGACGCGTTAAGTCGTTACCTGACACAATAATGTTTGACACAAGCCAGATTAATTTTTTTTAAAAATTTGATCTTAATTTCAAATATCAATAATTCTAAAACAGTTCAATTTAGACAAATAATATCTAGAATTTTTAGTAGAATTCAAAAATAAAATAATATACAGGGCTTTTTTAAAATGGAAATATGGTATGTTAGACAAACAATTAAGATTTTATTGTCAACGTCAACATGTGCGCCGTATAAGACCCTATAATTTTTATTTAAACATTTTTTTGATACACTGAATAATAAATGCTGTGGAATCATTATTCCATACATATGGGGCACCCTGTATATATGCAAATTTTATTACGGCAATCGCCGTTTCCCGCTTCTCAAATTCCACAGCTTTCGGTTCCAACAGTCACCGGCCTAGAGTTTTCGGTTTGCCATAGCTTCGTTATCTTTCTTCCAATATCTGGGTAGCCTTCCACGTTTTCTCCTCTCGGATGAGATCCAGTTCCATAACTTTTTGGCCACCATAGAAGAAGGGAAATGTCTCGCCTGTTTCGGTCGTCTCCAGCAAATGAGATTTTCAATATAAAAGCAATAAAAGTTGCACGTATAAAATGAAGTTTAGTAAAAATCGCATGAAATTGTATACGTGACCCCAATTCCGGCACTCTCGCAACTAATGATGTCCAGTGACATTAATTACCGAAGTCCTTAAAATCAGTATACAGTACCCAACATAAAGTTTGTAACCTATGGGAACGTTTTTACTTTTTATCTTACAAAAGACTTTTAGATTGATAATGTCATTTGCTAATATTAAACTAAAATAAGAATATATAAATTAGAATTTCTAAATTGCAAATTTTTAACCCCATTAAGCAAGTATTCCATAAATTTTGAAGATACTTAACAGTTTGAAATACTGTCCTTATATTTACGAGGCATATTCGAAAAGTAAGGCCGTTTGGTCATAAAGAAATATATATTCTTCAGAAATAGTTTTTATTCATGGTTTTAGTTTCCTACAAACATACTTCACTTTTCACATAATCGGCGTTTAATTCTAAGCACTTTTCGTAACGCTGCACCAGCTTCTTTAATCCCTCTACATAGAAGTTCTCCGCCTGGGAATTGAACCAGTTGACAACGGCGGTCTTAAATTCCTCATCGTCTTTAAATCGTTGTTCACCAAACTATTGGGTCAAGTGCAATTGTCGATTAGAACGCAGTTTTTGGTACACTTGTTGAACGATTTCATCGGTCTGGATACTGGGCCTGCCACTCCGCTTTTCATCATGCACATTTGTGTGGCCATTTTTGAAGTCTCGATACCATTGTCTAACCTGTCCTTCACTCATTACTGTAGATCCATAAACTAGGCACAACTCCCAATAAATCTGAGCAACTGAAGATCCTTTTGCACACAAAAATCGAATCAGAGCACGCACTTCGCAATTGGCGGGTGCAACGATTTTCGCGGACATTGTTGTTTGCATTCACCGACAGGCAAACGACTACTGAATCAAAACAATAACTTCAGTGGCTTCAGAAACAATCAATAGATGGCTCTGTATGTGTACAACTGTGTTCAGGACCGCCAATATTTAGATATAAGCAAACAGCCCTTAATTTTTCAATAAGCCTTATTTTTCCTCGATTAAAGGGCACTTTATTTCCAGTATGTCCAAAATTAGATCGTTTTTCCTAAACACTTGCGAAATTTATTTCAAATTTGAATTATGGTCAGCAATTCAGCAATATGCAGTCTGTTAGCATCAAAATGTTTTTGAGGACTTATTCATAAAAATTTTTGTTATATTTACACCCTTTTCCGGACACTGTGTATAAATTAAAAGTTTCTGAAAGGGTAAAATCTGAGGTCACTCAAAGTGAAAAAAAAAAAGTCAAAAGTGAAAACTTTTAATGAAACAGGAAAGCATCCGTGTTATTTATAAACTTAAAAAACTCCTAGTGGAAATAATTATAAACATCCAATGATGGCCTGTAAATTATTAAATGTTTTATTTACCAAAGACTTTGAGTCACGAAGCTTTTAGTAATTAACCTATGTTACGAATGTGTGCGACAATTATAATAAAAAGCAAAAATTTGGTTGTGAAAATTTATAAACAAAAATAAAAAATAATATTTCCCTGTAATCCCGGTATTTTCAGAACAAGTAAGACTTCAATCCAGTTTTAAAAGTATGAAGACATAGTAAATTCTACTTCAACCTTTATGATAAATTGAGTTTTATCCAGAGGTTTTATTTTTTGCCAGAGTAAAGACATAATTCCCTTGCCTCGCATTATAATTGCGCAGTTCTTATATCATATACAAATGTACAAAACATACAGGTATACAGGATGGTTCCTAACTTGAGATTTTTTTAACAGATTATAGCAGCAGTTGGCAAGGGCCACATAGTGGCAAAATAAAATAAAGGCGAGCCGCATTGTTCATAATTTTGTTAATAGGTTTTGTTAATGCCGATTATATTAAAAATGCAAAAACACAAATATTTACTTTTACATTTTATTCAGGGCTTTCCTTTTAAAAAAATTTAAGATGGCGTAATTTCTTCAAACTGAGTTCAAAATATTTTATTTTCCACGTCAGCATGTGCGCCGTATAACACCCTATAACTTTTACTTAAACATTTTTTGATACATTGATTAATAAATGCTGTGGAATCATTATTCCAAACATATGGGGCACCCTGTATATATATATATATATATATATATATATATATATATATATATATATATATATATATATATATATATATATATATATATATATATATATATATATATATATATATATATATATATATATATATATGTATATATGTAGATTAACCGAGCCAATCTAAGAACCTGATTATCCGAGGTACGCGCATCTATGCTGTGTATTAACCGAGCTTCTAAAATATGTATGTACGTACATATTTCCATTTAAAATCGTCGGGGCCTTCGGGGAATCCCCCTGGCCCGTGTGAGGGGTTCCCCTATTTATGTTGTTGGACTCTTTCAGCATGTAAATTTGAGTGAATGCAGTGCGTTATAGCGTTTACTACGGAGAAGTACGAGTATACTCACATAATTTATTTGGTTGGAGTTCTGGTAGTTAAGTGTAATTAATACGAACTGCTTTGTTTGAATTTTTGTTTGTCGTATTATAATGGAGCAAAATAAGCGTAAAAGAATCGTCGTTCCTATTGAAGAAAAATTAAAAGCCATCAGAAGAATTGAAGCAGGAGAGACAATTAAAGTTGTTGCACGAGATTATGGAGTAGGTGAGGTAACAGTTGAAGATTGGAAAAGAAACCGCACAAAAATAGAAGAGTGGTGTATAAATCAAGCCTCCTCGTCCTCAAGAAGAAAATCAATGAAAACCGGCGACTATGAAAAGGTTAACGAAGCTTTATTCATGTGGTTTAACCAACAGAGATCAAAAGGTGTGCCTCTGTCAGGTCCAATTTTACAACAGAAAGCAATAATGATTAGTAGACAATTCCCAGAGATAGATTAGTTTACCGCCAGTTCTGGATGGCTTGACCGCTGGAAAAAACGGTACGGTGTACGACAACTGACTGTATGTGGTGAAAAACTTTCTGCTGATGTGTCATCAATTGGAAAGTTTAAGCAGAACTTTAAAAAGCAAATCGAAGATTGTGGATACACATGTGATCAATTTACAACTGTGACGAAACTGGTCTGAATTATAAAATGCTTTCATCAAAAACATTGGCATCTCGACAGGAAAAATCAGCTCCTGGGCACAAACGAAGTAAGGAAAGATTAACTATAATGGTATGTTCCAATGCATCTGGCAAGCACAAAATGGTGATTGGCAAGTCGGCACGTCCAAGAGCTTTAAAAGACATCTCACCCAAAGCCCTACTAGTCTATTACAAAAGTCAGAAGAGCGCATGGAAGAATGCGACCTTATTTACTAGGTGGTTTGAAGAAGAGTTCGTGCCATCTGTGACTAAATTTTTGACCAGAAACCGTCTTCCTATTAAAGCAATTTTGTTAATGGATAATGCCCCCTCTCATCCTGGAGAAGGACTTCGTGTGGGCGAAATTGTTGTAAAATTGTTTCCTCCAAATGTAACCATAACGCAACCAATGGATCAAGGCATCCTCGAAAACATTAAAAAAAATATAGGCGTTTATATATTGAACATCTGTTAGAATACACAGAAAAGGGGAATATTATCAGTCGGATGAGAAAGGTTACACTGAAAAATGTTATTTACTGGGTAAGTCAAGCTTGGGATTCTGTGCGTACTACCACTATTCAAAAATCTTAGTCAAAAGTTATTGATTTTGAGGACTATAATGACAGTGAAAATGATACTCCATTAAATGAATTAGCTTTGAAATTGAGAAGCCATGGAGAAATGTCCTGTTCAAATTTTGACAGCGAGATGGAAGAAAAAGAATAAAGTTTATTTGAATTAATGCAAAAATTTAAAAGGTTACGAAAATGTGACAAGAGAAGATGTTGTTGAATGGATTACAGCAGATGATTTAGAAGAAGAAATGAGTATTGAAGAAATAACGAATGTCTTTCAGGAAACCGAAAAATCATGTGACGATGACGAAGCGTCCGTGGATGAACAGTCTCCCACTAAGATCTCTCATTAAGAAGGTTTTGCTTCTTTGGAAAAAGCTTTGAGGTATATCGAATAACAACCAGAGGCAACCCTAGCGGATTTGCTTCTTCTTAATAGATGGAGAAACATTGCGAGAAAAAGAAGATGTAATATGAAACAGAAGCGCATAGATACCTATTTCACTGTTTTATAATGTATGCACCTATTTATATGTTAAAAACGTTAATACATCGGTTTAAAGTATTGGTGTTTATTTTTTGAATGAATAAAAAAAACAATTCCGGATTATCCGAGTGTTCAGTTATCCGAGGAGGGTGCCCCCCACGTTACCTCGGATAACCGGGTGTATATATATATATATATATATATATATATATATATATATATATATATATATATACATATATATATATATATATATATATATATATATATATATATATATATATATATATATATATATATATATACATATATATATATATATATATATATATATATATATATATATATATATATATATATATATATACATATATATTTATATATATATATATATATATATATATATATATATACATATATATATATATATATATATATATATATATATATATATATATATATCTTCGTATATATATATATATATATATATATATATATATATATATATATATATATATATATATATATATATACAGTCCTAACTTCAACCTCTCAAATTTTGTGATATTCGTAACATTTTAAAGTAATATAATCATAAAAACGGCCCAAGAGTTCTATAAATTCCATTATAGGACAAAAACATGGCCGGTAATTTAGACGGAATGCTAGAGAATGCGTTAATTTAACCTCTCAGCATCAGTAATTAATGCCGATTCCGAAAGATTTAAGCTACGAGCTAATTCAGATGAAAATAATAGCACATAATAAATGCCGCATTACGAGCGAAACTTGAATTATTGAACTTGAAGTTTGAAAATTTTATTTAACAGTTATTAAATAATTTGTAACAGAAATTATATAAAATTAAATATGAACAGCGACTGGCAGTAAGAATTCAATGAACATAAGAATCTAGTATAAACAAAACTGCTCTAAATAGATGGAAACATTCCACGAAATTTTTCAGTAATTCTGTACAAACAGTGTGTTATGGACTTATCGATACAGTGTCAAGGACATCTCGGTACTAGGACGTAGTGATAAGGGTAACATTTCAACTGATTGTAGAGCTACTAAAAAATAATAATTAAACTGGAATATTAGTTCCCTTCAAAATAGATGATTACAAATTAAATCTGTTATAAAAAATTGTGTGCGATAGCTTTAACCAATCTGTATTATTTTTTTAACATTTAGAAACAAAAAATCATTCTATATTTTAATGATACCAAGTGCCAATACCACAAACTCTACAATATCTCGAAGAATTACTTAGGATGGATGACTTTGGAATACTTAATATTATCTAAACTTTGTATGGAACAAAATTATTTTCAATATAAAAGTTAATTTTATGTTTAGAAAGAAGGAACAGCTATGGGTAATTGCCAATTTATGTATGAGCAAGTTTAGATCTGAAGCCAGTCAAGAATTTGAGTATTCCCAAGGTATGTGAATAATGTTTTCGCGATTTTTGATATAAAGAAAGCAAATATAGGTGATTTTGTTTCCAAATTAAATAGCCGATATGATTCCATTAAATTCATTTACGAAATTGAGAACAAAGGACAACTTCTAGATGTTTTAATTATTAAAAATAATAATAGGTTAGAATTTGAAATCTGTAGAAAAGACACAGTAATAGATAGATATACCCCTAATGATTCATTTCATTGCAAACAACACAAATTAGACGCATTACATTTTTTAGTTCATCGTTTGGTCACTTTTCCTCTGAATACTTCAGTAATGAAGGAAATCGTATTAAAAATATAACTAGAGTTAATGGTTATGACGATGACTTAGTAAACGAGCTAATAAATGGACATAAGTTCAGGTTAAATATTCAGAATTTCACCTTTTTTACACGCGAAGAAAATAACACCAATATAATCCGAAGTATAGCAGGGGACTCAATAAAGTAGGCCTCACCTTAGTCTATAAGTCATTAGACAATCTGAAAAATATCTTCAGAAATCTTAAAGATAAAATACCTAATTGTGAGAAAAGTGGAATTTATGAAATCAGTTGTGATGATTGTGAGCAAACTAAAAGGTCAATTAAAACACGATTTAAAGAACATTTAGCACATTTAAAATATAGTAGAACAGAAAAGTATAACATTGCCGAACATGACCTTGAAGCTGATCATACTGTAACATTAGATAATCTAAGAGTAATTAAAAATATGTCTGATAGGAAATTTTTGAACGTATGTGGAAATTATAAAATCTAAAAGTAGTTTAAATAGACATAGGGCCTATTCCTTACAGTAACCTATACTGGTTACTTAACCAGAACTGATGGGCTCGCCTATGCCATTAGTTCCGCCTGAGTAATTCACGTGTTAGGGTAGATTTATAGTTCAGCTTTAGTCAATCATCGCTCCTGATGAAGCTATCATGGCTAGCGAAACGCGCGTCAAGTGCGAAAAGGATTATTATTATTATGACTGTTCTCGTTTTTCTTTCTCACATTTGGTCAATGTGGTTCCATGTTTGGCTGACGGGCGGAAACCAAGTCAGCACAAACGCATTATCATTGTGTATTAAGGAATGACCTGACAATGTTACATGTTTTCAAAATCACTGACTTCTGAATGTTTTTGTGTATGTTTGTGTTGAGTCCTAATTGTACTAAGTGTGGTGTGAATGTTGTTGGTGTAAGGCCTGTGGCTGATATAATGAGGGGGACAATGATGACTTTTTCTTGTTTCCATAGCCTTTTTATTTCCGTTGCAAGGTCTGTGTATTTGGAAATTTTTTCTGTGTATTTCGTTTGGATGTTTGTGTCGTTGGGGACAGCTATGTCAATTAGATAGGTGACTTTTTCTTTTTTGCACTGAAAAGTAATATCGGGTCTATTGGCGGAGACTGTTTTATCTGTATGGATACTGATGTCCCAGTAGAGTTTGTAATCTTTATTTTCAAGTACGGATGTTGGTGTATATTTGTAGTAGGGATCTGTGTTTTCTATAAGCTTGTATGTGGTGGCTAGTGCTTGGTGAACTACTTTTGCCGCTGAGTCATGTCTGGCTGTGTATTCCGTTCCGGCTAATATTTTACATCCGCTTGTTATGTGATCGATCGTTTCTTTCTGTTGGTGACATTTTCTGCATCTGTCTTCTGTAATAGTTGGGTCTTTGATAATATGCTTTTGGTAGTTTCTGGTTAATATGACTTTATCCTGGATGGCAATTAAGAAGCCTTCTGTTTCTGGGAATAGCTGCCCATCCCGTAACCAGGTGTATGATTGTTTTTTATTTACGTGGTCTTGCTCTATGTGGTATCTGTGTTTTCCGTGAAGTGTTTTTTTCTGACCACGTTTTCATCTTTTCCTGTTGTAATTGGATGTGACTGTGTGTATCTGCTGGGTGGTCTACCCGGGATAAGTCGAGTGGGGTATAGTTTTTGTCTGCTTTGACTGTTGCTGTGTGGAGGCTGGTTTGCTTGGTGTGAAAGAATTTCCTAAGTGCTTGTATTTGTTTTGTGTGTAATGATCTGATGTCTATAATTCCTCTTCCTCCTGCCTTCCTCTCGATGGTAAGTCTTTCTTTGCATGCGTTGGGGTGTAATTTCCTGTATTTGGTGAATTGAGACCGTATAAGGATGTGAATATTTTCTAAGTCTGTTTGTGACCATTTGATGATACCAAATGAATATGTGAGTATAGGTGTAGCGAACGTGTTGATGGCTTTAGTGAGATATTTGGAGTTGAGTTTTGTTTGTAAAAGTTTCGTCAGTCTGTTCTTGAATTCGGTTCTGAGCTCTGTTTTGATGTGAGTATGGTTGAGTTATTATTATTATTATTTATTACAAAAAGTTCTTCTTTCTCACATTTGATCAATGTGGTTCCCTGTTTATTATTATTATTATTATTATTATTATTATATATATATATATATATATATATATATATATATATATATATATAATCGTATATATATATATATATATATATATATATATATATATATATATATATATATATATATATATATATATTAAATATTATGTGATGAAAAATAAAATAGGTATTTACTAAACCAGTTCGGAGAGTTATATTTAGAGAACGAGTGGGCTAAGTTTCAGAACGACACCAAAAGCTTGCTTAGACCTATTGAAATATTATTATTAAGTTCCCAAAACCGACATGTATGAAGTTTTTGACATTACACAAATTAGTATAAAAAAATTATAGGTTCAAACTGCAAAGCAATATTCACAAAATACCTCTTTGCCTTGATAACACTACGTAGTATTATTCTAATTAACATCTTATTTGAACTACTTTTTAATCTCATTATATTTATTTACCACAGTGCGGGAAAGATTATTTTTAGTTTATAAAAATTAATTCAAAAACAGTATTTTTTCGTGCGCTTTCAGTCTATACCGTATTTGTTTTGCGTTGATAGCAGAATTCTCTCATTATAGATGCAAATATGTGCATGTTGGGGTGTGGCCTAACAAAAAGAGATTTTTTATGCACCTTACTGGATTTTGCTACCTGTTTCAATAACTTTTAAGAGTTCATCCTATTTTAGGCAGAAAACTTCTGCTATAAAATAGAGCCATAAAATGTAAATGAAGGTTCATCGGTAGCATAGCCGTCCGAGCTTAACCTGCTTTTAATGTTTAATAAATCAAATTATTTTAAAAATAAAGTTATAGAAATATAAGATTTATTACCAAAAATTTTTTAATTTATACATGTATGCAGATATATAAATTCACAATTCACGATATTTAAGTATTTTAATTACAATCAAAAACAATCATCATATTCAAACTCTGAAGACTCGACTTCTCTTAAATTGATAATTAAGGGTTCCACTTCCACAATTTCTTCGATGTATTCGTCAAGTTTCCATATTTTATTTTCTTCTTCTATAACATGTGGAATGTTATTTTTCCAATTATCCTCTTTGATCCTCTCTATTCCGGCGAGTAATAATTGCCTTATGTCTTGAAGTTTGAACGTGGTATTTTCCCTTGCAACGAAACCTTTCATTTTTGCCCAAATTAGCTCTATGGGATTCAATCCCCAATAATATGGGGGTAATCTAAGCACTGTGATATTCCATTCCTTTGCCATCTCATAAACTGCGTATTTCTTGAACTGTGCCTTATTTTGTTTCGCAATTTTGAGAAGTTCCGTTTTTAATATACCATCTTTATGTTTGGGATTTTTGTCTCTTATCCATTGAAGAGTATCCGCTTTCTTAAATAAATTTGTCGGGATTCGTTCTAATGATCGAGAATGGTATGGGGCATAGACTAATACTATAACTAATTCTACTGGTATACATTCAGTCATTTGTTGGAAGTACTCCTCAAAAACGTCTGCCGTTATCTCCTCATGGTAATCTTTAGTTGACTTTGATTCGAATTCCAACAAGCCATCGTCGAGAAATCCGTTTTCACTACCAATATTTGCTATAATTAGCCTGCGACCTTCTCCTGAAGGGAGTTGTAATCCAGTTCCTCATTAACCTAAGTCTCATCTAAATAAAAACTATTTCTTTCTTCGGCTCAAAATTTTCGGATTGCTCGTAGATATTTTCTTCTCCAATAAATTATTTCTATTTTATCGATAAGAACAAATTTTCTATTGTGTTTTCCCAACGAAAATTCAGAGTAAGAAGGATTTTCCATAATTTCCATTTTTTAAAATCTGGTAAGTCCTGGTCTTCTTTGATTTCTTGCAAAACTTTATGTAGTGTAGGTATTTCTTTCTTAATAAAAAAAAAAACCGGTCAAGTGCAAGTTGAACTTGCGCAATTAGTGTTCCGTACGTTGATCGCTTTTAAAATAAAAAAATTTTGTTACAGAGGTATAAAATGATCAGTGAGTTCACAAAATACACCCCAAATGAGTTTTCAACAAAGTTTGTTTCCCATCTTTACTGAAATCTTGACCTTGAAATTTTTGTTTTTTTATATACCATATAAATTATTAAAGGTAATGCACTCGTGATAATTTTCGTTCAATCTACACCCCGTGGAGAATATTCCAGAGTTTTTCCGAAATTTTTTGATAAGTACTTTTCGAGATAAGGCCCGGGACAGCGATTTTTCGCGAATTTTTAAAAATAATACAAAGAAAAGTGCGCGCAAGTATAACATTATATATATATATATATATATATATATATATATATATATATATATATATATATATACTCGTGTTTTCACAAGCTTTCATTTGACACCACACTCGATGACCTAGCAAAAAAAAATTTTTTTTCACTTTCGACTTCACCCCCCCAACTAACCCCTTAAGTCAATATTTAATTCTCAAAACTACATGGCTCTGATGAGGCCATCAATTCCTATATTATTACCAAATTTCACCTTTCTATGTCAAATAGTTTCGGAGAAAATCGGGTGTGACAGACAGACAGACAGATAGACACCGAAGTGATCTTATAAGTGTTCCGTACGGAACACTAAAAATGGTGTACATTTCCTCTTATTGCGTTATTAAAGTCTTCATCGACCTCTAAGGGCTGCTATCCTTTCTGATTCTGAGGTTCGTTGCAAGAACCGCGTTTTCTTTTTTTTTTAGAAATCTATAAATAGTTGCTGATCCAACTCCCGTAATGTTAGCACAGGTTTCCACAATTTCATGGACTTGGCTTGTTGGCTGTTGATGCACTAGGGAATGAAGTATCGCTGTTTTTCCTCGCAGGGAAAAGACGGATTTACAGACTCCGTGATGTTTGACCGGGGCAAAACTGGAAGTTGAAGCCATCGCTGTTCTGATTTGAACTAAGCATATTATAGGATTTTGATTTATTTTTATACTTACACACAATATTTTTATTGCATACTTAGGTACTTAGGCACCTACCTACCGATAAATACTTTGGTTAGTTATATTCCAATAACTGCTAAAATTCCAAATAATTTTATTGTACCTATTATCATTAAGCTTTATAGCACTGTAGATTTATAGTTCTAAAAAATTGTTAATTGTACTCGTTTAGGCCTTTATCATACAAATAGGATTTTTAGTTTAATCATTTACTCCTTAAAATAATCTTTGAAATGCGTTGATTTATATAGCTTATTGTAAAGGTTAGAAGGAATGTAATAAAATATTTTTTAGAAAAAAGTCGCACTGTTGTATAGAGATAGAAAACAAAGGTGATTAAAATTAAAAATGCAAGTAATTGGTGGAAAAATTTCGGACGCTTATGATTTATGACATTTTAATGTTTTTAACCCAAGTTGTGTACTATCAACTCCAAAGAGACGGACTATACTATGGGTTCAAAAAAACCAACAAAAATAAAATTTGAACTAAAAGCTTAATCCCTTCATAGTGTTCTACAGGCATCGATGTATTTTTCCAATATTTAGTTGTAATTTTGGCAATACATATTTACTTATTATTTTTATATTAATTTACAAATGTACAAAAAAAAGCTGTAACTTTTTCATGCCTACGGTACTTTGGTTTAGGAAAGAAAATAAAATTGAACGAGTCACGTGAGTTGCAGGACCTGCAAGATTTCAGAACAAAGTCATAGACGGAGACTTGCTTACTTAAGTTGCAAAATACCACTTTTCTAACTTGCCACGTTAATAACTATTTCCACTTTAGACACAGTCTACCCATACATTCAACTAATACAGATGTCTATATCACCTTTCGTGAGTACAGTGTGATCATTTTTAGACGCCTGGCCCCAATTTATGGAAAATTGTTGGATATATTTCTTTTTAATGTAGAATGATATATATATATATATATATATATATATATATATATATATATATATATATATATATGTGTATGAATGTATATAGCATGTCAAGGAGTACACTGATGTATTTGACATTTGGAAACGACGCTGGGCGCCGCAACGCCAAACAACTTTTTTTTCATCGACATACATTTGTAAAACGGTATTGGAAAGCCCTAATTTTTTTTCAAAATTTTTTCCCTAAACTGTTTTTTCTAAATCGTTTTGCAAAAAAGTTATGCAGCAAAAACCCTCTAAAATATTAGTTATCGCGGTTGCCATGGATCGTAAGCCATGTTTGGCTTATCTGGTAGGCGGTTATCATACTTTAATCTGACATCTTTTCAATTCAATAGGGTTCAATGTGATGTCAACACGACGGAGCACCATCTCATACAACTGCTGCTGTTAGAGAGGATTTGAACGAACGGTTTCAATGAAGATGAATACGAGTTCGCAGCCCAATTATTCAATGGGCACCTAAGTCACCAGACCTCACGCAGTTAAATTGTTTCTTGTGGGGGACTCTTAAAGATATTGTATACAAAACTGCAACAAATGATACTGAGCAAGAATATCAGATGCGTGCAATAGTATATCTGGAAAAATTATTTGCAAAGCTACTCATCAAGCGTTAATGAAAAGAAGGGACAAAATGCGTGATAAAAGAAAGAAGACATATAGAAAATTTCTTTTGATGTTTTTTTTTTTATTAAGTTTCAAACATTTAATTTTATAAATGTCTAATAAATTATGTAATGTTAATGTAATATAGTTTTTTTGTAGTTTTAATAAAAATAATGTATTCTGGATTTTTATTGGTCAAAGATATTTTATTAAAGGAAAAACCTCAACAGCACAGTAACTAATATTATTATAATTATTATTAGATTAAAGTATGACAGTATAAAAAGACAATAAAAAAAGAAAGCTTGAGGCTAAAGCAACACAACCCTGTATAGAAAATAAAGTTTCGTCATTTATTAAAGCTGGAGACTGCCCTTCCGGTAGCCCAGATTTAAACTCACTAGGCGGCAGATTGTGGAAAGCTCCCGAAAATAAGGCTTATCGAACCAGAAACCGAAAATAGAAAACTGTCGAAATTCGAGTTTCGAAGGTGATGAATTCCTTTTAGTATTTGCGATAGAAGTACTGACAAAATTTATGGCTGTTAGTACACAGTAAATATATTATTATACTATCTTAAGTTCTCGACAGACAGTCCAACGGAAATTGGAGACTATGTTCTGTTGTGCTTTCGATCTCGAATTCCTGAGCAAGGTAAGTAAAAATATAACACTTAATAACAATTATTTTAAAGTTGTGTCAAAAATATTTAAAATGTGAGTAACAAAATATTAAATGTCAACAAAAACCAGCTTCTAATCCAATATAAGTTCATAAGGCAAAAAATTGGTATACACATATGGGGACTTGGATTTTTTGACGATGAAAAGCTACCCAATACCATGTGCCTAAATAAATTTGCGTTTTGTTATATTTTTAGCCTAAATAAAACTGTTGTTTATTTACAACTAAGTGGTTCGATGTTATGAAACATCTCACTCTGAAACTAAAAAAAATAAAATAAAAGTTTAGGAAAATTGGAAACCGTAACGCAACGTAACATAACGTAACGTAACATAATCTATAATATATATAAAATGCAACGTCTATCTGTCTGTCTGTCTGTCCATTAGTGCGCTTATGACTGGAGAACCACTTATCCGATTTACGTACTTTTTTTTTTAAAACATACATATGTTCTTTGGTCAGGTTATAGACTATATTTTATTACGATAGGTAGCATAAGGAATGTGCAGTGACGATAATAGGGAATGAAGTCGGAAAAAAATTTGCCGCTAGCGAGTTCCCTTGCAATACACAGCCTAAACCATTAAATATGGAACAATATTATGTAGCAGAGAATATCTATATTCTATAATCTATAATATATATAAAATGCAATGTCTCTCTGTCTGTTTGTCTGTCTGCCTGTCCACTTATCATTGGAGAACCACTTATCCGATTTACGTGTCTTTTTAAATTCATACATACTATATTCTTCGGCCAGGTTATATAATAATAATAATAATAATAATCTGTATCTATAATATATATAAAATGCAACGTCTCTCTGTCTGTATGTCTGTCTGTTGATGCGCCGGTCACTGGAGAACTACTTATCCGATTTACGTACTTTTAAAAACATACATATGTTCTCTGGCCAGATTATCTATCTATAATGTATATAAAATGCAACGTCTCTCTGTCTGTCTATCCGTTAGTGCGTTACGTGCTTTTTTTTTAAAACATACATATGTTTTCTGGCCAAGTTATAGGATATATTTTATTGCGTTAGGTAACATAGAGAATAAGCAGTGACGATAATAGTGAACCAAGTCGGAAAAAAGGTTACCGTTACGCGTTCTCTTGCAATACACTGCCTAAACCATTAAATATGGAACAATATCATGTTGCAAAGAATATAATATATATAAAATGTAACGTCTCTCTGTCTGTCTGTCTGTCCGTTAGTGCGCTTATCCCTTGAGAACCACTTATCCGATTTACGTGTTTTTATAAATTTATACATATGTTCTATATAAGTCGATATAAGCATAGATAATGAGAGATAAGGTGAGATAATGGGAGATAAGTATAAATAATGGGAGATAAGGAGAATTAATGGGAGATAAGAAGAGATAAGTCTAGATAATGGGAGTTATGGTGGGAGTTATGGGAGATAAGGAGAAATAATGGGAGATAAGGAGAAATATTGCGAGATAAGTCGAGATAAGCCTAGATAATGGGAGATAAGGTGAGATAATGGGAGATAAGGAGAAATAATGGGAAATAAGGAGAAATAATGGGAGATGAATAGAGATAAGCCTAGATAATGGAAATTATGTAGAGACAATGGGAGATGACAAATAATGGGAGATAAGGAGAAATATTGCGAGATAAGCCTAGATAATGGGAGATAAGGTGAGATAATGGAAGATAAGGAGAAATAATGGGAGGTAAGGAGAAATAATGGGAGATGAGCAGAGATAAGCCTAGATAATGGAAATTATGTAGAGATAATGGGAGATAAGGAAAAATAATGGAAGATAAGGAGAAATAATGGAAGATAAGGAGAAATAATGGAAGATAAGGAGAAATAATGGCAGATATTTTATTACGTTAGGTAACATAAGGAATAAGCAGTGACGACAGTAGTAAATCAAGTCCACGCGAGCGGAACCGCGGGCACGGCTAGTATAATATAACATAACATAATATTATATAATATAATACAATATAACGTAAAGTAATATAATATAATAAAGTATAATTACACAGGTCCACAAAAAAGGTGTTGTTCTTGAACAAAGACCATACGGAAGACATGTATTCTGATGTTCTGAAACCTACCTTACCACCTCTGCTCAAATATTCCCAATTTTTTTCTTCATGAAACTTGAGGGTCTAAAAATACGTTAACAAATAAATGCATGAAAATAATTGCCTCCTTTTGACAATAACTGAGACAGAATAAATATTTTCTGATTAATTTAATATATCTCTATGTATTTTAATCCTCTGAAATCGAATTAGAAGTTTACTTTGACCTACGACATCGGTATTTTACTATAATCTCAACAAAACTCAAAAGTCTCACGAAAGATAAATTTGCGGACATTTGAGCATTCTGGTGGTAAGGTAGGTTTCAGAACATCAGAATACATGACTTCCATTTGATCTTTGATCAAGAACAACACCTTCTTTTGTGGACCCGTGTTAGTAGAATAAAAAATGTTTTATAAATTATTACTTCAAACCATTATTTTCACTTTTTTATGGGCATAGCACACGTGCTACAAGGAAATCCCTAAAGCGCTACAGAAGCGACTGGTGGTGGAAAAAGCGATTCACGTTGGGCTTGGATCGCTGAAAATTGCACTGTGGGAAACACAGTCCTGGGCAAAGCACTCGAAAGGGATAAGTTTCTCTATGTAAATAGTTTATGATA
Source organism: Pachyrhynchus sulphureomaculatus (assembly GCA_019049505.1). Lineage (NCBI taxonomy): Eukaryota > Metazoa > Arthropoda > Insecta > Coleoptera > Curculionidae > Pachyrhynchus > Pachyrhynchus sulphureomaculatus. The sequence continues at coordinate 64,563,256 of CM032448.1, forward strand.
GTAGAATGAAACAAAAAGTTTAAGATCTAAAACCTGAAATAACATCGCAACGTTGAAAGGGGGGGGTACTTACATCGCAATGAAAGTCTAATCGTACTCACCCACCCATAATATTTAAAATATTAGACCAGCCCTTTCATCCAAAATTTGTACCTGCAAAAGAAAAAATATTATTAATTTCAATACAACAGAAGCCGCTGATTATTAAAAATACTACATTCAATTGTGAGCTAGCAAAAAATTGGAACAGTCAAATGCTTTCATGTACGAGTATTTACCTTATATTTAAAAACGATTTTATGGTAAACACGAAATATTTTCAGTTATAAATGAGGAAAAAAACGGCCGGTGTAATCCTTTTTATCAATATTTATTGAGTGATTTATGTTTATACGTGTACGTTTAGTGAATATTTTGGTTTCTTCAATATGGATTGAGCAAAGCCATAAAAAATACTTCATTTTTCAGTAAATATCAATTCACTTATAATATAGAAAATGTATTAAAATATTAATTCTTGGTGGTACTTTTATTGCGGTAAAATTATTTACAAAAAACCGACTACGTGCAAGTCGAACCCTGACATGTATATAGTTTAAGAATCAATATGTATTTTCACGTTTTTTCTTAGTTAATATTGTATAATGGTATCCTAACTACCTAATCGCGGCTTATTTCTAATAATATATTCGTAAATTTTGTTGATTTTCAACCAAAATACAATAAAGTTGTTCTATCTAAACACAACTTTTACAACCTACAGTTTTAAAAACTAAATAAATTAATTAGCCCAACAAAATTATCATAACTGATTTTTTGGTCACTTTAAAAACCATCTTTTAAGGCTGTTTACTTTAGGCAAAAACATGTTGATAAATATCTATAATAATTATGTCTCAAATTTGAAGGATCATCTTAGGACATACAAAAGTCTAAAACAATCAATTTTAGAATTTTTGTATGTGTATCTATTTGTTTGTGCGTCTACAACTTTGTTTCGGCCTTACGCTTTCAGCTGAACGGATTTACACGCAATTTGGCATGAAGATAAGAGAGATCCTGCGTTAAAAATATAGATCATATTTCATTTTTGAAATAGCATAGTCGAAGTATTGGAACAATGTCCACTACATTCATAAAAAAAATAATGGTTGGGCGCGCGTAAGTCGCGGGTAAATGCTATTTTTACGAATATAAAAGAACTCAGTCAATCTAGCTCAATCTAGAATCTAAAAATAAAAGTGCAAAACAAATACTTACTACCTAAATAATTATATAAAAATTAAATACTTTTATCTCAGTACAGGAGCGACCCGCGAGCGTGCTGAACAGTATATTAACAAAACAAATAAAATAAAATTATTTTCTTTCGGTACCCATCCGTGTGTATACTAAAAAGTATATTAACAAAACTTCTACCGTATTGTCAAGGAACATAGTTTTCATAGTTTTTTTATACTAGATAAATTATCAAACGTAATGCACTCGCATAGTTTTCGCTCAATCTGCACTTTATGAAGAATATTTTAGAAGAAAAGTGTGAGCAAGTATTACATCATATATATTTTTGAACTAGTATTTTCACACCTCTTATTTGACACCCCACTCGATGAACTGGTAATTTTTTTTTCACTTCCGATTTCACCTTTCAAAACTAACCTTTTAAGTAAAAATTTAACTTTCAAAACTACACGACTCTGACTGGGCCACCAATGCGTATATTTGGAACTAATTTCAACTTTCTATGTCAAATAGTTTCGGAGAAAATTGGGTGTGACAGATGGACCGACGGACACCGAGGTTATCCCATAAGTGTTCCGTACGGAACACTGAAAACAAGCAATGGAAACTTCCTATTACACAAAAAAAATTCTTCGTCTTCAGTATAATCCAATTTTATCTTTATTACCTAATATATGTTACTTCGTTATAGTTATCTAAGTAATTTTGGAGTAAAAAAAATATCAAGATGCAGTATTCATAAGTTTTAACTTGACAGAAGTTTTTTTTCCGTTATGATAATTAGTTCCTTGAAAAATAAAATGAACGATTTTCAAATGTATGTTTCTTTTATCTCTCTTTTTCCCTCAAAAAATTAGGTGTGTAGTGGTGGATCTATGTTTCATCTATTGTCACATATTGCATGAAAAAATCCTTTTTATTGTGCTTAAACAGGTCCAAACAGCGCTCAGAATCATCAACACGTTGTTGTTTTTGGTCCACTGTGAGCAAACGCGGTACCCATTTCGAACAGAGCTTTCTCATGCCAAAAGTTCATGCAAACTATGACCAACACGTTCTTTTAATATCTATAAGGTGTCAGCTATCTCACGCAATTTCACTTTACGGTCATCCAAAACAATTCTGTGGATTTTTTTTATGTTTTCCGGCGTAACCAAATCATTTGGGCGTCCAGAGCGTTCAGCATCATTTGTCACTATACGGACGCGTTTAAATTCCGCATACCAATAAATGATGAGTGATTTTCCAGGGGCAGAGTTCCCGTAATACTTATCAAGCCATTGCTTAGCTTGAATGGTATTTTCCCCATCAAAAAACAATGTTTAATCAACACACGAAATTCGATTTTTTTCCGTTGTTTCGAAAATATCAAAAGCAGCGCTAAAACTACTGTAATTTGTAAGCTAATCGTCGAAATGCCATGAAATTTTGACATGTATCGTTTGAAGGTTGGTACTTTCTATAATCACATGGATTTTTTGACAAGGACGACATCTATGTGTCAGACCAAAAACTTTTCAATCTGCGTGTTATGTTTTATTTATTTTTATTTATTCTCATTATATCATTAAATAGCCATCGTTTAGCTGTCATAACCTACTAAAAATGAGATAACTTCACAAGATTACATATTAACATGAAAATTTCAGATATTAACTTGTCCAGAAAACTACGCCAAATAGTAATAAAAAGTTGTAATTTTCATGTTGTTATGTATGACACCTTATTGAAAAATAATCATATTTTTAGTAATTTGTACTGGCCAAATGATAACGAATTGAGGGCTGATTTATTTTTTATTATAATACCATTTGAAAAAAAAACATACAGAGCAAAATGTGAACTAGATTCTTCGCGTCCAAAATTTAAGTAAGTTTTATGACAATATTCTACATAAAAACTATTGATATGTAACTTCGGGCTTTCAGTACATTCCTAAAAACTATCAATTAGCAAAAAACATTTCAAACGAAACATTCTCCTCCCGAGCTGTATTTATGTATTACGAGTATTAATATGTGCAAAACTGAAGTTGCTACAGGGTGGATTTAACATATATTTGTACATATTCCTGAATTCCTTAACTAATAGTTATGTGGACAATTGAGGGTAATAGGAATTGTACATGTGCTAAATATATATGGGCAAATTGTACTATTTATTATTAGCATTTTTTATGTCCTAAATATACATCTAGAAATCATACTTTTTACAGAGATTTTCCTTAATTGCGATTCGCCTTATTTTTGACCGCAGATTTATATCTTTTAATAAACACAATACTTGGTAATCCATTGCACAGGAAAGAACTTTTCCCTATAACAAAGTTCTTAAAGAGGGTTGTACGAAAAGCTACATGTTGAACCTCATAAGAATCTGACGTATTAGCGAAGCATATATTCCAGACAATATTCACAATTGCTGAATACTGAGTTGAACATGACCCCAAAATAAATGATTACAGTTGAAAATACAATGCAAATTTTTACCTTAAAGTTAATTTAAACACTAATTCATATAAGACATATTCCCAATTTCATGACAAGACTAACTTTGGCAAGATACTTTATCAATACTAAATTTTTTATATTTGCCAACAAGTCATTCTCTTTCACATTTCAACTTTCAACTCCCACTCTAGTTATTCTTTTAATATCCCTAACAACTTAAATAGTAGCAATCATAGAAGAAATAGAAGTTCTACGGTTAGTAAATTGTCGATTAGATATTTTTAGTGTTCCGCATTGGAACATTTATGGGATCACTTCGGTGTCCGTTTGTCTGTCTGTCACACCCGATTTTCTCTGAAACTATTTGACAAAGAAAGTTGAAATTTGGCACAAATATAGGAATTGGTGACCCAGTCGGAGTCGTGTAGTTCTGAAAGTTAAATTTTTATTTAAGAGGTTAATTTTGAAGGGTGAAATCAAAAGTGAAAAAAAAATTACCCCATCAGAGCTTTGTAGATTTGAAAGTTAAATTTTGACATAAGAAGTTACTTTTGGATTGAGAAATCGGAGGTGAAAAAAAAATCTTTTACCAGGTTATCGAGTGTGGTGTCAAATGAAAGTTTGTGAAAAACGTATTCAAAAATATATATGATGTAATACCTGCGCATACTTTTCTTCGTATTATTTGAAAAAAATGGCCAAAAATCCCTTTTTCCACCCTATCTCGAAAAGTACTGATCAAAAAATTTTCAAAAAATTCTGGAATATTCTTCATAAAGTGCAAATTGAGCGAAAATTATCACGAGTGCATTACGTCTGATAATTTATCTGGTATAAAAAAATTAAAACTATGTTTCTTGACAAAATGGTGGAATTCTTGTTGATATACTTTTCAGTACACACACACACACAGACGGGTACCGAGAGAAAATAATTTTATTTTATTTGTTCAAAATTAAACCAAGATTTTGACAGTAAATATTTTTTTTACACTTTTATTACTAGATTCTAGACTGAGCTAGATTAATTTATTGACTATTAGTTAGTTAAGTTGCTAAAACTATTATACGTAAAAATACATATTGGATCTTAAGATATATACATGTCAGGGACCTAATTAACCGAGGCAAGGATTATATTATTTTAAAAGCAACCACCGTACGGAACACCAATTGCGCAAGTTTGACTTGCACTTTGTTGGTTTTTTCTCTTTCCAATTGCTTTAGAGAAAATCAATGACTCTAGATATATGACTTTCATTTATTATAGTAATTAAAGAATAGAGTTTTAATCGCGCAATAAATTAATAGTAGGTAAAACTACTTCCAGTATTGTGTTGTCTTAGAGGTATAGATTAATTTCTACGTTTTCTAATGTGTTTGTAGGATTCTATATTAGAAAAATGAAGAGTGTTTTGATGCGATGAATTAATCGATACTTTTACCACCAGTTCAATTGACTTGAATTTAAAAGGGGTGGTGTTGTAGCAATCGGAATAGGTCGTAATCCGAAGGGGTCAATCTGATATGATTCCCAGGGTATTTCTTTGCCATGTAGGACGAAGGGTTATCCTGAAGCAGTATCATCGACTGCCAGTAAACTGCTTTTTTCTTAAGATACCTCACTCACCTGGATCTATTATTATTAGTAGAAGTCAAAAGTGAAAGTATGATGAAGTCAGAGTATTTTAGGGTGGATGTCGCCCCCCTGATGACACCAAATCTATAGCATCACCTTTTTCGTAGGGTTCATAGGCTTTTTCTACCTCTTAGTGGCTCACTTAAACAGTTCTACGGTTTTCGTCTCTTAGGATTATGGTACAATATCCACTTTTCACTACTGGAATTTCGTTTAAAAAGTATTTTCCCGAACACGGGGAAAAAGAATCGTAGATTTTGCTTTTGTTCTCTGGAGTGAGCTTATGAAGGAGCCACTAGGACTCTTCTCCATCCTCTGTGGATGATAGAAAATAGCTCACTGGGTCACTTTGGTATACACCAAAGTGACCCTGCAAATACTTGCAGGTTCCAATTGAGTTTAGCAAGGATTCTCCTCGGGAGATTAGCTTCAGGTTATCGTCTTCCACTCTTTTTGTTTCAGGTTCATGATCCTGGAGGTTGAAATTTTGCTATTGAAACTACTGGAACTACTTTTTGTACGTGATGTACCATACAACGTTTTCACCCAAAGTCGAATAAACTATTTCTTTTGCCTGATTTGTGTCTTCTTTAAGTTCAAATACAAAAAAAAGGCGAGACCTCAAATATTGCTTTTCGAATGATATCACGTCTGAACTAATTTTTCAGGTTATTTTCCCCGTAAAATACAATATTGTACCTTTTTTATAGCTAAAAGGGGGGGTTTTAAAAAAACCATTGGAGGGCAAAACAATTTTAATTTGAATACTTTCTGTAGTCGATAAAATATGGCGGTCCAAAATTTATTTGTATACTTAATTATTTAATGAGTTTATTAAACATTCCTGTTACATTTTATTATTGCGATTCACTTTGTATATAGGTATAACTAAGCAAATATTAATAAAACTTCACCAGGGTGTAACTAAACAAACAACAGTAAAACACGGTTAAAATTGTAGGGTATCAAGAGATGATGAAAAAGCTTTATATGCCTCAGGTAGTTGCGGTAACGTTTTACTCGAGTTCACCAGAAAACATATATTAACCGATAATTCATGCACGAAGCTTATTGCGTGTCTTTTTGGAGGTGTAAGGTTCGAGTTAGGTTTTGTTAACACTGAAAAACCTTTAAATGTATTCCCTGGTTTAAGAACATTTCGCAAAAGGGGTGTATGTATGTATTTATATATATATATATATATATATATATATATATATATATATATATATATATATATATATATATTTATATATATATATATATATATATATATATATATATATATATATATATATATATATATATGTATGTATACATATTCATTTATACAATGCATCACCAAAATTCAGATAAATTGAACTTTTTTTTTAAATAAAACTTTACAAAACATTCTTTTGCATGGCATTTTGGTGATCCCTACAGAGCACAATTATTCAATAAAGCCCCTATTAGCTTCTAGGTCTAAAGCGTCTGCACGAATGCTGTAATGCAGCGTTGATCATGCTGTCTCAATAGCGGCCCATTGGGAAGCCGTGACCTGTTAGTGACCCCTTCAACTACGTGATATATGTCCAGGGAAATCAAATCTCTGCTGATAGGAACAGAAGAGCAAATTGCAGCGAGCTACTCACCTTGTCCTCGGAGAGCATTTGTCGTATCTTTACTGTGTAAGATTGTATTGACGATTCTGTTCGGCAGTTCGACGCAATGTTGCAATTGGGGGATTTCCATAGCTGCGATGGTCTTCGCGCAGCTTTCTTTCGAGCAACTCTTCTTTACTGGTATGCTGGAATCTTCGTTGGACTGTTTCGAAGCCTTATATTTGGGTACAAAGTCATAAATGGCTGATTTCGAGTACCCAAAAAACCAAATTATTTGCTATTGCTAAGTGCCCAACTGGAAGTAGCTTAAAGTTTCGTGGCTGTGCCAATATCCTCTGATTTACTGTGGGAAAAATAGCATGATGAAGCTGTCAGAAGCGAAAAATTTTGGAGGTAAAATAACCTCCCGTTCGGATCTCCGGGTGAGAGCTGATTTAGGGGCGTCAACATGCAGAGATCGCAATTTTAAAATTAACTTTTGTAACACGACAGTAACGAGGTTTCAACTCGAAAATACATTCAGTGTATCAACAACACAATTAACTGTCTGTATCCTGGATACGAATTCTGTTACTGGTTTAGGCGTAACTTTGAAATCTATCTTTTTGTCAGAAAACTCTCTTAAAAACAAGAGCAAATTCTGAAGCCCCAAAACTCTGACGTTATGTAGTTAAGAATAATGACTCAAAAAGGTTTATCTTTTACTCCTTTCGACCACCAAATGATATTAACTTTATAACACCTTTCGTTTCTCTTGCAGACACGATCGATTATTTCCAGATTAATTATCCCAGTGCCCAAATTGCCATCCTGGGCGATTCAAACATCCATAAAATCAACTGGCTTAAATATTTAAATACGACCGATGAACAAAGTCGTGAAGCAGAATTATTACCAATCAGTTGCGGTTTTACATAGCTTATCGATGAACCAACATGGATTTCTAATTGAGATGGAGCATTCGCTAGTCTTCCTGATCTGATTTTAACCACCAATCCAGAGATTTACACTGTTACCGTAAATCCGTCGTTAGGTTCTTCCGATCACAAACTGCTTCGGACATTGAGTATCCTAGAGACCAGTGGTAAAGAGGCGCCTAAATCGCGCAAGATTTGGCACACACAGAACTAATGTAATATTTAAGAACCTTCCGTTGATTAGACGTTGGTTTTAGATCCGAGGACCGATCTGACTGCGCTAAGGAGGTTTCTGATGTCATTTCAGGTGGTATGGAAGTTTACATCCCTTTTTCGAAGAAATGCCCTTCCAACGCCAAGCCTTGGTTAGATCGGTAATGCAAACGTGCTGTTGTTTCTGAACATCCTGTGTATCAACAACGACGTGAAAATCCTAACGATATAAATCGTAACATTTTTATTCGTACCTAGAATAGAAGTAAAGAAATTATCGACGAAACCAAATAGGCACACAATCAAGGAATAAAAAAGGAACTTCTTGCCTGCAACAATTCCAGGTCCTCTTGATCAGTCGCTAAAAACATTAGTCAAAAATTTACTAAATCCACTATACCAACACTCACACGGCCAGATAATATTATTGCAACCTCTTGGGAAAAAGGAAAAGTTGGCTGAACTTGCAATACTTTCTACTGTCGATTTTCAAGAAAAAAACATCACCAACTATTCCGATAGTGAGGTCAAGGATGCACGATACTGTCTTCAGAGTATCATAAAACGTATTTTAATGACGCCAGATACCAAAAAAGCTTCTGTCGTTTATGGAATACCTGTCATAGCGGGAGCGAACTGACACCAGTTTTCCGTAGGCCATTTGATCTATCCTACAAAAAGGGAGTACTTTCTTCCCGATGGAAATAAACTACAGTCCAGCCCAATAAAGGCAAAAATACATTGCCAAACACTTAGCGACTAGTCGCACTGCTTTGAATAATATCAAAAGTTATGCAAAAGGCTAACTATCATTCAGCATCTTCTAAAATATCCAAAAGGATTCGATATTATTCAAGGCCATCAATATGGCTCTTGTAAGTAAAGATCCACAGATCTTCTAACTTATGTAAGACATGTTTAAAACAATGCCATTGAACATTTTGGAGATCTTCGACTTGTCGACGCCGTTGTGCCCCAAGGGTCTATACTGTCCCCTACTCTCTTTTTCATTTATATTAATGATCTGCTAAAAAGGGACGGGAATCCAATGTGCAGTTTTGCAGATGACAGTGGGCTATTTTTCATTTATCTTGAACGCTCAAATATCGGCTATTCATGCAAATATCCGCAGACAGTAGGAAGTCGTTCAACTTAACAAGGACCTGCAAGATATTCTATCTTGGGGTGACAGTAACTAAGTAGAATGTACCTTTACAAGAACCTAGGTGGTAGTTTTTTTTAAGTTAACGTTGTTGAACTAGAAAGCTTTACATTTCACAATAACTGTTAATTCTATACGAAGGTTAAATTCAACCAACGATGGAATACTGCTCCCCTGTTTGTGGCTCTGCTCCTAAACACACTGCATTTGTTAGCCAACTCACCAGAAATCTGGGAACATCGAAGAACTGTTGGCGACTTGATTCTATTCTACAAGTATTTTCAAGGAAAGTGTTTGAAGAATGTAGCCCGCCTAATTCCTCCAGAGGGATACATCTTAGGAATAGACGTCGAACTAATACATCCCATCCCTATGAAATTCAGCTGGTCACTCCTCGTACAGGCCTTTTCAAGCACTCTTTGATATGGAGAACTAATCGTTTGGAATGAATTGCCCTGGACTGTGCTCCCACGAAACATAAATTTACAGCGTTTCAAGACCAACGTAAATACTTTTTTCGTGCATGCTTCACTCCTGTAATGCTTTAGCAACTTCCCTAGAGCATGTGTGCTATGCGTATAAAAAAATTGTAGCGACTTTGATGTTTTGACTATTTCCTAGTAACATCAGGTTTTTTCAGACGCCAACAACAACTGGCGGAGGCATAATGTGGAGGGAAATTTAAAATGAAATTTTTCGGATATATGTGACGCAAATCTATGTCTGTATGTATGTATGTATATATATATATATATATATATATATATATATATATATATATATATATGTATATATATATATATATATATATATATATATATATATATATATATATATATATATATATATATATATATATATATATATATATATATATATATATATATATATATATATATATATATATATATATATATATATATATATATATATATATATATATATATATATATATATATATATATATATATATATATATATATATATATATATATATATATATATATATATATATATATGTATATATATATATATATATATATATATATATATATATATATATATATATATATATATATATATATATATATATATATACATATATATATATATATATATATATATATATATATATATATATATATATATATATATATATATATATATATATATATATATATATATATATATATATATATATATAATATAAATATATATATATATATATATATATATCTCCTATTAAAAATTCTAGATATTATTTGTCTAATAAACCATATGTCTAAATTGAACTGTTTTGGAATTATTGATATTTGAAATTAAGGAGATCAAATTGTTTTTTTTTTAAGCTGGCTTATGTCAAACATTTACTGTCAGGTAACGACTTAACGCGTCAGAAAATGATTTATTGATGAAAACGTTTATTGCTGCATTTTGTGAAACTGCAATTTGAGCGTAACATCATAATGGTACATTTAAACGAAACTGAAAGAATCACTTTGATAATGATGGTTGGTTACGGAGACCGTAGGAGAAGACAACAGAAGGTGTGTGATCTTTTTAACGCAGAATATCCGAATGGAGATCAAGAAAGGTTCAGCGAACCAACACCGTCTAGTAAGAGCTCTTGAATCAAAAGTAGGGGCATCGAAAATTATGGAAAACCCAAACGGGCTATTTTTGAATTACCAAACTAGGACATAAATGTTTGGCTCCAGAGCTCGTCAGCCAGTCATCCAACCGTGATATTAACTCTTTAGTTTCACTGTTACTGCTACTAATTTAAGGGCGGAATTAGTACCCTATTTGCTTATAATAACAGAGGTACTAAATCTCATTTCCCGATGTAATTAGCTCTTGAATTAATAGGTAGTTGTTTGCAGAAATGCAATAACGTCGGTGGCAGCACTACCGCGTGGTCTAAAAAGGTGCCGTGAAATACAAAAATGTATGTTTCGGCACATGGACAACGTTGACGGCTATTACGAAATCCCTGCCGATCTCCTCAGAATATAAAAAAGGGTAAAATTCCTAATCAGGCGAGGAGGTGGAAGATAAAAAAAAAGTTTTGGCGGTATCAAACCGGATGGCGCCGCCGAAGTTTGTTGGCTTATCACTGGAGTATCACTTATTCGATTTACGTGCTTTTTTTTAAAAAAATACATATGTTCTCTGGCCAGGTTATAGGCTATATTTTATTACGTTAGGTAACATAATGAATAAGCAATGATAATAATAGTGAATCAAGCCGGAAAAAGGTTGCCGCTAGCGCGTTCTCTTGCAATATATTGCCTAAACCATTAAATATGGAACAATATCAAGAAGCAAAGAATATCTATATTATATATAAAATGCAAAGTCTCTCTGTCTGTCTGTCTTTCCATTAGTGCGCTTTTCACTCGAGAATCACTTATCCGATTTACGTGTTTATTTTTTAATTCATACATTTGTTCTCTGGCCAGGTGATCTATAATCTTCTATAATATATATAAAATGCAACGTCTCTCTGTTCTGTCTATCTATCTGTCTGTCTATCTGCCCGTCCGTCCGTCCATTATTGCGCTTATCACTGGAGAACCACTGCCTAAACCATTAAATATGGAACAATATCATGTAGCAAACATGATGTTCCCTGGCCAGGTTATAGGATATATTTTATCACGTTAGGTAACATAAGGCATATGGCATATGCAGTATCGACAAGAGTGAATCAAGTCGGAAAAAAGTTTACCGCTAGCGCGTTCTTTTGCCTACCTGAACCATTAAATATGGAACAATATCATGTAGCAAATAACATAATATATGCAACATCTCTCTGTTTGTCTGCCTGTCCGTTAGGTCAGGTTATCTATAATATTCTATCTATAATATATATAAAAATGCAAAGTCTCTCTGTCTGTCTGTCTAACCGTTAGTGCGCTGATCACTCGAGATTCACTTATCCGATTTACGAGCTTCTTTTAAAACATACATATGTTCTCTGGCCAGGTATAGGATATATTTTATTACGTTACGTAACATAAGGAATAAGCAGTGTCGATAATAATGAATCAAGTCGGAAAAAAGTTTGCCGCTAGCGCGTTCTCTTGCAATACAATGCCTAAACCATTAAATATGGAACAGTATCATGTAGCAAAGAACATAATATATGCTGTTTGTCTGTCTGTCCGTTAGTGCGCTTATGACTTGAGAACCACTTATCGGCTTACATTTTTTTTTTTGATTCATACATTTGTTCTCTGGCCAGGTTATCTATAATATTCTATAATATATATATATATATATATATATATATATATATATATATATATATATATATATATATAATATAAATATATATATATATATATATATATATATATATATATATAAATATATAAATATAAATATAAATATATATATATATATATATATATATATATATATATATATATATATATATAATATATATATATGAAATTCAAAGTTTCATGGAGATAACCTATTGACTCCTATAACTTTTTTATGGCCGTAGCACACGCGCCGCAGGAATTTCCTTATCGCTCTACGGAGGCGACGTGTGTGCGAAAAAACTAATTCACGTGAATTACTGTACTCGGTGGGAAACACAGTCCTGGGAAAATCATTTAAAAGTGATAAGGGTTGTACGAGGAGTGATAACGTGAATTTCATACGGATGTGAGGTATTAGTGCGACGTGTATTCTTAACATACACCGCTCTGGAGAAATTAAGTGGGCTACATCCAACAAACACTTTCCATGGAAATACTTGTAGAATAAACTCAAGTAGCCAACTGTTCTTCGATGTTCCAAGGAATCAAGGTTGCTGGTGAGTTCTGGGTCTCCAATCAGGCAAACAGTTCTCTTCTAATTATAGTCCAAGAGATGCAGTGTATGTTTGAGACCAGAGCCCTAAACATAGGAGACGTATTTCGTTCGGTAGAATTTGAGCTTTATACAGAATTAACAGTTGTGGAGGGTAAAGCTGTTTAGTTCGAAATAATATTTCCAGCTTTGGAGAAACAACATGTTCATGTCAAGACATATTTGTTCCAAAATTGACGCCCAGCAAATTCAGTGACGATGCTATAGGAATGGGGTTCCGACAAAACTATATCGGGTTCAAAAACTTTACCTTTTTTAGAAAAAAAAACCCGTCTGGGTTTTGGTAGCGTTAAATTCTACGTCGTTACTGTTACCTCAAGAATTTTTCCAGGTCTTTGTTAGATTGAATGACTTCCTGCTGTCTGTGGATATTTCCATGAGTAGACGATGTTTGAGCGTTTAAAGTGAACGAAGAGATATGCGTACTGTCATCTGCAAAACAGTAGTTTAGATTCCTGTCTTTTCCAGAGTAACATTACTGTAAATCAAAAAGAGAGTAGGAGACAGCATGGAGCTTTGGGGCACACCGGCGTTTATAGTAAATGTATTAGAAAGAAATCCGTCGACTGCTACTTGTAAAGAACGCTCTCCGAGGAAACCCGAGAACCGTAAATAAAACTTAAAAGACATACTATAGGAGCGTAGCTGAGTCAACAATCAGTAATTCCAAACACTAGAGTAAAAGATAAGTAATAACTTGTTCTTATCACTGGTATCAATAACAAATTTATTACTTGACAAATATATTTTTACAGGTAATTTTTATCACTAAATTGTAAAAATAGAACTCAGTTTGTAAATATTTTTTGTATTGAACTCATATTCTAATCAATATTCGTCAACAGTCTAACAATCATACTTAACAAATGCTATATAAGAATTGAAAGAAAATTTACATAGTCATAAGAAAATCCCTGTAAAATTCGTACAACAAATTGAACAACTAATAAAACGTGTTTTCTTTCAAAAGGAATTTTCTTGCCGTTCGTTTCCGGTCGGTATTTCTTATATATACGCAGGCAATAACTTCCACAAAATTTAGTTTTATTTTTAGAATCGGCGTAAAAACACTGTTTCGCCTATTCAATAGGACGCAGAATTTTAGCGTCGAAGTATCGAAAACCGATTAGAAATTATATTCATTTTAACGGGTAATTTTCGTCAAGCACCGTTTTCGAAATGCGATTACATTAAGGACTTTGCTGAAAATGTAGAGGCACGTGAGCGGAAACTTTATGCCTTTTAAAATCTGTACGCCAATTTGCATCTATAAATTTTTACATAGGGTATACAAGCATTAAATTTCTAGAAAATAAGGCATAAAGTAAAATTGTGTTTTTTTATTTATTTGAAAAATCTTTTGAACAATTTGTTATTCGGAAAATAAAATTTCTAGGACGATTCCAGTAGAAAGCAGCAGGCAAAGGAAACCTCATAAAATTTATTTAAAGTAACAGGTCTTGAATAGCAGTCCCATGTCAACTAAGTGTTTGACAAAATTCCTTTTTTTTTATTGTTCACCTCCCCACCTGAGTGGAGATTTTACCCTTTTTGTATATCTTACAGGATATTGGCGAGGATGTCGTAATATCCATCAACGTTGTCCAAGTGCCGAAATATACATTGTTGTATTTCATGGTACCTTCTAGACAACGCGGTAGTGCTGCCATGGACGTTATTGTACATCTGCCAACAACTACTACCTATGTACGTGGCCACGCCAAATATACTTAAATACATTAATAAATAAAGTATACCGACCTGCCGGGATTAGACTCGAGACCTTCTCCACCGCAAGCAAGTTACTATGCCACAGAGGCATGGGCCGCCACCTAATTGTGATTCGAATTTTCACAATTAAATATCATTTTTTATATATATTCGTACCGACTAGTCTGTAAAGTAGACCCTGAGATGAGTTAATCAGTGTAACATATATGTTATAAAATTTTGTCAAATTATTTATTTACTATTTTTTCTGTTAATTAAAATGAATACGTAAAAAATTTGTACCTGACATCTCTAGAAAATGGTGTTGTAGCAAGAATGGTCGGATCTTAAGACTTCGTCCACGGTATAATCCTGAAAATTGATTACTTTTCCTAGACCTAACATGTTTAGCGAAATGCGCGTCAAGTACAAAAATAAAGTATTTGTTGTAGTGGTGATATATAGTGAGTAGTGTCATTGTGCCAAAGATTCCACATTCCCAACATTGTAATATGGTAATTCCTAATTTTTGTTGAAATAATAAACAAATATTTTGTATAAATATTTATAGTAAAACAGGAATGAGGTAGGGGAGGGGAGGATATTAGAGGGGTTGTTTCATATATAGAGCGTTATATATCCTTTGCAGGATTTCTGGGGTCGAGGAATTCAAAAGTTTTGTTACTGTTAAAACAGTGGAAGCTCAGAAACTGGCTCAGTAATTGGTTTACAGTGAGCATTTAAAAAAACAATTTTTTGGACAAATGGAAATTTCACGTGCAACTTTTCGTTGGATGATTTTTTACGATTTTAATGAAGGCCTAACTCAATAACAATGTCTCGACTAGCTTCGTTCAACTTTTGGTAATGAATCACCATCAGAAAAGACTGTTTACAATTGGTTTGCAGAATTTCAGCATGGTCGTGCTCCCGACAGCGATGAATTTCGTGAAGGTCGACCAAAATCGGTTGTGGTTCCAAAGGACATCGATGCTGTGAGCAACATGATTGAAGAGGATCGGCATGTGACTTACCGTAAGATAGAAGCATCCTTAGTCATATCAAAGACTGGAGTACATTCGATTTTGCATGAATATTTAGCTGTGAAAACGATTTGTTCCAAATGGATTCCGCATAATTTGACTGAAACTCAAAAACAGGCTCGTGGCAATTGGTGTAGGGAAATGCTCAAAAAATTCGATCAAGGAAATTCAAAATCCGTATGCAACGGCAATTCAAGAACAACGTGAATCGCTTTTTCCGCACACGTGTCGCTCCTGTAGCGCTTTAGAGACTTCCCTGCAGCACGTGTGCTAGATCCATTAAAAAAAATCGTAACAGGAGATGAAACTTGGATATATTCGTACGAGCCGAAAACTAAGCAACAATCAACTGTTTGGGTATTCCAAAATGAATCGAATCCAATAAAAGTGGTTCGTTCGCACTTCCAAGAAAATGATCTCTTGTTTCTTTGGTTATACTCGAGATATAGCAACCATTGCCTTAGAGGATCGAAGAACAGTTAATGCTGAATGGTATACAATAATTCGTTTGCCAGAAGTCATCGATGAAATCAGGAAAAACACCCGAAAACGTCGCATCATTCATCATGATGACAATGCGAGCTGTCACACAGCTCGCCAAATAATTGATTAGTTGACGGAGATAAACATCGAATTAATGTGTCATTGTCCGTATTCACCTAATTTGTCGCCTAACGATTTCTTCTTGTTCCCGGATATAAAAAAAAAATGCGTGGACAGCGATCATCACCTCAAGAAGAGGTTGAATCCTCCCAAAACCATGTTTTTGAGGTACTAACTTCAGAGGAAAAAATGTTTTGAGAATTGGTTCGAACGCATGCAAAAGTGCGATTATTTTAAGAAACAATAAAATGATTATAAAAAGTTTTCTGTTGTTTTTGTAAAAACTTAAAAGCTAGTCATCGTATATCACTTTCTAAATTTGTCACGTGAATATCTACTTAACAGAAATTTTTACTGTAATAATGTATAAACTAATATTTATTGTGGTGGTTCTGTGTTTTTGATTTCTCCAGGCTCCCTACTTTCTCCTACAGAGAGACTACAACTTTTGCACCGCAGTAATCATGTTGTATGTAAGGAATGAAATTTTGGCAGCGTTCCAAGGAAGAAGAATCGATCAAAGATATTGTAACATCATTAGGAATATCTACCTAAATGCAACAGCAACTATGAATCTTCCCTCACTCACTCACTAATAACATACATATTAAACGAGGTGTGGTCACTGATAGAGAGAGACGCAATCATCTCTGCGTTGTGGACGATATTGTTCTTATATCGGACAACTTCGGAGAAGCAAAAAATCTACAGTTACAGACAACAAACAAAGTTGGACTACACATAAATTTCACCAAAACTAAAATAATGAATAACATGGTACCAAGTACACCAATAGAACCCGAAAGTACAAATATAGAAATAGTACATAAATATACGTATACATATATATATATATATATATATATATATATATATATATATATATATATATATATATATATATATATATATATATACATATAAATCGAGATGGCCTGGACATATTGCCAAAATGCGTTGGGCAAAAAAGGTTTCTGAGTGGAAATCAAGGGCCGACATACGCAGCAGAGGCACACCCCCTACCCGACGAAGTGACGATTTGAAGAGAATTGTGACGAACTCGACTGCCACTGCCCAGAACAGACTATTCTGGAGACATCTTGAGGAGGCCTATATCCGACAATGGATGCAGGAGGCGGCATGATGACGATGTAAGAAATATTAACATTTGAGTATTCTTAGGATTCCTAGGATGATACGGGAGTCTATAGAAATATCGAAACAATCCAACAATCTTAACAGTGACATTGGTTTTTACCTCTCACCAATCTGGAAACAGATCATCCATTACGCCCCCGCCTACCCTCTTATCCTAGTCCATTAATATAAAGAGGCATGTACAAGCCGAATTAACTCAGTGTCACGGATATTCTGAACAGTTCTCGGAACAATCCCTGAGAAAGCCGGTAGGATGATCGGAGAAACCTCGTCACTTTGTCACTTGACACGGGGGAGTTTCAGCAGAACTATATTTATAAGCTTTGTAACCTGTAAAAATTTTCCGATCAAAATTGACATATTGCGTTTTCCTCAAAAAGAAAATACTACCTTTCTGGTTTTGTCCTACCATCTCCTAGTTTGTACAAACTGATTATCCACTTTATCTTTTACCTGTCATTCTCCCTTATATTATCATTAATTTTAATTTTACACGAAAATAATTAAAGATTTTAGTATTATATTCCAACAATTGTTATATAAATTAACTCACTTTATTATTATATTATTTTCTACCTGATAAGCGAAGCACTACTTAGTGTATATCACTAATACACCAGATACTTTATTTTTGCGCTTGACGCGCGTTTCGCTAACCATATTAGCTTCATCTGAACTGGTCAATCATCGGTCCTGATAAAGCTAATATTCTTAGCGAAACGTGTGTCGAGTCCAAAAATAAAGTGTTTGGTGTAGTGGTGATATATATTGAGTAGTGTCATTGTGCCAAAGATTCCACATTCCAAATATAGTATTAAATATTAAAAATGTGTTAATCATATGATTTTTAACTACACTGTCATTCATTTTGCTTTTATTATAAATATTATGAAATATACAGCGCGTTGAGAATATCTCGATTAATGGAAATATCTGTAGTATAACCAGTGGCGTAGTCCAGGAGTTTATTCGTCATCCCATTTCTTATTATGTTTTTTTTCTTAGAAAATGTCCTTTGAAGCCATCAGCCTGAACCTAGTTACGCCACTCCGTATGAACGACTTATAAAAAAATGCTAACACTTATTATATTTGTTTCCATGTTTATGAAATATTTTGTGTTATTTATAGTTGGGATCTTAGCTGAGATGAGAACTTTTTTCAATTTCAAAGCTGCAAAATGTTGAACACCATTTTGCAGCTTCATCTATTATATGAACACACCCTAAATTTCAAGTCGATCTGTCAAGTCATTCATGAAAGTGGAAGTGTTAAAGGAGTCTGCTCCTTTATTTCCAACTGTTCATAGAGGGACTCGAGTTTAAACGTGGTCGTACAAGCGTCAATGATGATTTACGTTCAGGACGTCGAAAAACTCCAACAACTGAAGAAACTGTTGTGGAAGTACAAGATATGATAATGGAAGACCGTCGATTAACCGTGGATGATTCAACTGAGGGTGTTGCTATTCACAAAATGGGTGCAGCATTTGCTAACATTGGAACAAAAACTCTATTGAGAAAAACTTTCTAAACAACGTTTGGCTGGTCTCACAAAGAATAAAATTGATTTTGTGCGTCGATTTATAACTGTGGATGAGACTTGTGTTTAGCAGTATGATTCTGAACTGCGAGAACAAACTGCACAGTGGACTCAGCCCGGTTGTTCAGCTTCTAAGCAACCAAAGTGGTCAAAGTCGTCCAAAAAAATTATGGCATCAGTTCTCTGGGATGCAAAACTCAGAAGAATATTATTGCAACTTTTTGGACCAGCTGGATGAGAAAATTCGTGAGAAAGGGCCCGGTTTGCAGAAGGAAAAAATCATCTTTCATGACAATTCACCTGCGGACAGTGGTGCTTTGACAACGGCGGATTGTTGGAACATCAACCCTATTCGCCAGATCTGGCTCCGTCTGACTTCCATCTGTTCCCAAACCTCAAGAGATATCTATGTGGGAAGCGTTTTTTAATAAATGATGATGTGATAGCATCCGTAGATGGGTATTTTGAAGGTCTTCCGAAAAATCACTTCAGAGATGGGGTAAATGAATTCGAAAATCGGTGGAAAAAATATATTGAGCTTAAGGGAGATTATATTGAAGAATAAGTGTATTCGAGTCATTAATTCTTCTTATTTCGTTTCCGCTTTCAAAATTTATTGACTGACTTATATTACCCACTTTGGTGGAGTACATGCCTAGAAAACCGAAGGCCTAAGTTCAAAACCCGATCAAAGTGAAACTGCGTTTTAGTTTGTCAAAATAAATGTATGCCATTAACATATTTTCGTTAATTGTACAATACCTACAGATGCCAAAATAAACTACATAAGTAAATAACCGGTCAAATGCAAGTTGAAGTTGCACAATTAGTGTTCCGTAGTCGATTGCTTTTAAAATAAAAAATGTTGTTACGGTGGTATAAAATGATGAGTGACTTCACAAAACACATCCCAAATGAGTTTTCAACAAAGTTTGTTTCCAATTTTTACTGAAAACTGTTGACCTTGAAGTTTTTTTTTTTTATGTACCAGATAAATTATTAAAGGTACAAAGAAAAGTATGCGCAAGTATTACAATATATATATAAATATATATATATATATATATATATATATATATATATATATATATATATATATATATATGTATATATATATGTATATATATATATATATATATATATATATATATATATATATATATATATATATATATATATATATATATATATATATATATATATATATATATATATATATATATATATATATATATATATATATATATATATATATATATATATATATATATATATATATATATATATATATATATATATATATATATATATATATATATATATATATATTACTCGTGTTTTCACAAGCTTTCATTTGACACCACACTCGAAAATCTAAAATTTTTTTTTTTCACTTCCGATTTCACCACCCAAAACTAACCCCTTAAGTCAAAATTTGACTTTCAAAACTACATGGCTCTGATGAGGCCATCAATTTCTATATTATTACCAAATTTCAACTTTCTATGACAAATATTTTCGCAAAAAATCGGGTGTAACAGACAGACAGATAGATAGACGGACGGACAGACAGACAGACATACACCGAACTCATCTTATAAGTGTTCAGTACGGAACACTAAAAATGGATATGAAGGAATTAATTGGAATTGCCTCAGGTTTATTGTGGTCTACCAGGTGCATTTTTTAAGTAAATACCGTTTTAAAATATGGCCGCTGCAGCAATGCGGTCACCGTGCTGTGCATGCGCTCGGCGTAGCCACAGATGCCATCATAGATACATTCGCCAAGTTTACGTTGGTTTCAGTGGGTAAAATACCTCAGATCGTTGAAAATCCCGCGCTCTAATTCGATATAATATCGTTCGATAGAATATTTTATAAAATTGTACGCATTCCTCTTAAACCTCCTTGTCAGGTTGTCGCCATCAAAATTTTGCAGAACAGGTGAAGACGTTCTGTCATTAACAGTTATTGGCAATTATTCCAAATATCGACGTTGCGGCTGATGTCGCAACTATAAGGAAATGTAAAGGCACTGCATGTTTACGTTTCAGATTTGTCGGAACCCAGTAACGGTTATCCGCACTCATATCACGAATTTACAAAAAAAGATTCTTAAGACATTATAAATAAATTCAGCTACCTTGACGGGAGCGTTAAAGTGGAAGTGTGCCTGTGAATAAGATGTTGCTAGAAGCGTTAAAATATTTGAAAAACGAATTTGTGGCTTCAGGCAATATCAGTTGGATCTTGCAGGCGTGCAAATATAAATTTTTACGAAGAGTGCGTTATAACAAAGTCCGCATACACTTAGGGCACTTAATCGTTTAGAAGTCGGAATTTTTGCGAACATTAACATATACATGCACTTTACTTTTACATTACTTCTTGATGTTTTTAGTCGCCTTACTAAAGGCTTAATTAAAGTTGTCAAGGCTTCTTTTGCGCTCTGCAAATAATATTGATCGAAACTTTTGTACACATACATTAGCTTAGCAACTAAATTTTCAAGGACTGCAGTTACGTTCTGCGTCCCTACCTTGCCCCTCTCGTTAGTTGAGTTGGAGTACAAAACAAGAAAAATTTAACTTATATATGAGACACCCTGTATTTATCTATATAAAAGCAGCTTCTTGGAAAATTTGACCTACTTTTTCGTGCGGTAAATAAATATTTTACTATATATTAAACAGAGCTAACTAAAACAAAAAAGCCTGATAAATCTATCACTATTAACAAAAACCCTAAGAAATATCTCATTCTCTAAGATTTATAATAATGGATTCGAATGGGGAAAGAAAATGAAGCAGCGAATAAAGCAAGCTGCAAAAACTAAACTCAATTTTCTGGGTGTTTCACTTGACGGCTGGGATTTGTCTCGGAACCTTTCTCTGTTCTTTTACTATATAATAAAAACGAATCTTAAATCGAACAAATGGAAGTTGGTTATAAACAGATTTGTGTCTATATTTGGAAGGCATGAATAATTTAAAATTAAACTTAATGATAATCTTAAAATATCTCCAATATCTGTAATAAGTACATTTAAGTTTGAAAACACGAAAAGACTTCACAGTCCAGAGCCGAACGCATTAATATTTTTGATCAAAAGATCAATTATTTCAGTTGGTAATGAACGACATTACCACTGAAACTTTCATACGAACGCATATGGGAGTCTACTACAGCTGCAATATTAAAACGTAGCAACGAAAATTATCGAGGATGTTGTCAAAAGAAGGTTAGTAATATACATGTCTGGGATTTTCCACTTCCAATTCTTCCATCATAATAACTTGGTTAAGTGCTACTACTTGGGACTAATTAATTTGAAACAAGTTTTTTTCTGTTGTTATTACCGCTGGAGTTACCTTTCATCTTCTATTTCAGCCCTTTTACTATTTTATAGAAAAAATTTTCGAGGCTTAACTTATTGATATTTCAGATTGCCTAAAGCAGAAATTATAAAAAAAACACGTAAAGCTTAAAAAATATGTGCCCAAGCTGGTAGGTATCTTTTAATAATTCACGATGAATTTCCTCTTGTGTAACTGTGATGGCTCGTAAAAAAGCTTGATGCCAATTAGAAAACCTGCATCACGATGTACATAAGCCTTATCAATGCCGATATACCTGCGGAAAGAGGAAAATATATTCCTATCACACTCCGATCGGTGCTTTCATTACAGCTTGCTCCATTTTATATCCGCCGTTTGCTGCCAGTACACATTTTAGTTCGCTTTTCTTCTTCTTTGAGTGCCGTCTCTGCTGCGAAGTTTGGCAATCATCATAGCGATTTTTATCTTGGAGACGACAGATCTAAATAACTCGCGGCTGCTACAACCGAACCACTCTCGAAGGTTCTTCAGCCACGAGTTTCGTCTCCTTCCTATGGATCTTCTTCCTACGATCTTTCCCTACATGATAGTCTGGAGCAACCGATACTTCTCCCCTCTCAATAAGTGACCCATATATAACAGTTTTCCTGACTTAATCGTTAGAATTACTTCCCTTTCTTTTTGCATACGTCTCATCACTTCCATGTTGGTCACTTTCTCCACCCATGAAATCTTTAACATTCTCCGGTATATCCATAGCTCAAATGCCTCCAGTCGCCTCACATCAATCGCCTTCATCGTCCAGGCTTCCATCCCATAATATAGTACAGACATTACATAACATCTCATCATTCGTATTTTTAATTCAAGGTTTAGATCTCGGCAACAGAAAAGCCTCTTCATTCTTATAAATGTACTTCTGGCCTGTTCAATTCTGATTTTTATTTCTTTGGAGCTATCGTTGTTTTCATTGATGGTTGTGCCTAGATATTTATATTCTTTTACTCTTTCGATAAGTTGATTATTTACATCTATCCTACGATCTTGCTGAGTTGTTTTTGTTATTAGCATATATTTTGCTTATGTTCAGTGATACTCCATACTCTTCACTCGCTGTGACAATTTTATTAATTAACGTCTGTAGGTCTTCAAGTGTTTCAGGTAAGGGAACTGTATCATCAGCGTACCTCGGATTATTTATTGCCGTGCCGTTTATTTTAATGCCTATGTCTTGATCATCCAGTGCTTTACTTATTATGTCCTCCGAGTACATATTAAAGAGGATTGGCAAACACCTCTTTGGATTTCTATTTCTTTAGATGTTATGTCTTCCACTCGTGTTACTGCTTTTTGGCCATAGTAGAGATTAGAAATTATTCTTATGTCTCTGAAGTCTATTCTTTTCTTTTTTAGCGTTTCTATGAGTTGGTCATGTCTAACTTTATCAAAGGCCTTGTTATAGTCTATAAAGCACGCGTGTAGGTCCTGATTCATGTCTAGGCACCTTTGCAACCGGACATTGAGCGCAAACAATGCTTCCCTTGTTCCCAAGCCTTTACGGAATCCAAATTGAGTATTATTGATGTCTGCATCTAGTTTTCTGAATATTCTATTATGAATCACCTTCAACAAGATTTTTCACTGTGTGAGCTATCAGACTTACGGTACGGTAGTCTGAGCAATACTTGGCGCTTTTCTTTTTTGGAAGCGTTATGAAAGTTGATAGTAACCACTCATTTGGAATTATTCCAGTTCTATATACAGTATTAATTAATTCTACCAGAATATGAATCTAGTCCTCCTCTATCAGTTTAAGAATTTCCGCTGGCAGTTGATCTGGCCCTGAAGCTTTTCTGTTCTTTAGTGTGTTCAGTGCATATATCACTTCATCCCTAATTATGTCGGGGCCCAACTCTTCTTCTATATTTTCAAGATTTGTTTGTCACTTTTACATAAATGCAAATGGGTTGACATTCACATCTCCATACCTTTGTGTTGGTACACTGAGAGAAGAAGCGCCTTACGCGAACCTAAAGCCCTTCTTCTATCATCTATCTATTTGACAGTCGCATTTTTTATATATACGTGTATGAATTATCTTGAGTACGTGTGACATAAGGGATATTTGGTATTTGGCCTAAGTTGTAAATGATATTAAAGAAAGATGTTAAGGAGATCAAGCCCTGATCCCTCTTGATTTGTTATAATCTTGATTATTTCATGACGTGAATTTCGCCAGGGTCGGTTACATTCTGAGCTTTTATTGCATGTACAAGGTGATCATTTTTAGACGCTAGGCCCCGATTTGAAAAAATGTTGGGTATTTATTTTTTTTTAAATGTGGAATGGTATAGTACATGTCAAGGAGTATACTGACGTATTTGACATTTGGTACTGAAAGCAACGTTGAGCGCCGCGACGTCAAACAATTGTTTTTCCATCGATATACCTTTTGTAAAACAGCATTAGAAAGCCTTAATGTTTTTCAATATTTTTTCCTTAAATTGTTTTTTGCGAAAAAGTTATGCATCAAAAAATCTCCAAAATATTATTTTTTGGTCATCGCGATTGCCATGGATCGTATGCCAAGTTTGGCGATTTTCAAACAATTTATCTAGTAGGCGGCACTCATAATTTAATCTGACAGCTCTTGTTTGCACACCTATTCAATTCGACAGACTTAAACTAAGTAAACAGTGCGTTAATAGCTTCTGGTTAAAGTGGTTTCCCATGCTGAAAAAGTAGATACGATTCTTATTTATGAGAACGTTACCCCGACAGCGATAGCCCGAATCACACTATGTTTTATCGATTAGAACGAAATTTGACGAGCAATATGGATGGGCAGAAAGATGTTTCTAAACGAAAAACTGTTTTAACAGATGAAAAAGTAGCCGAAATTATGCAATATTTTCAAATCCATCCATATAATTCAATCAGACAAGCAAGCAAGCTTTACAAAGCTCAAATTTGACCAACTATGGAATGTTGCTTCCATATTTGGGGCTCCGCTCCCAAACATACACTGCATTTGTTGGATTCTACTCAGAGAAGAGCTGTTCGTCTGACTGAAGCCCCGAAACTGACCGTCGGCCTTGATTCGTTGGAACATCGAAGCACGTTTGGCGACTTGAGTCTATTCTACAAGTATTTTCATGGAAAGTGTTCGAAGAATGTAGCCGGAATAATTCCTCTCAGAGCGGTGCATGCAGAAATGATGATTAAATTGATTAAATATGACGAAGAACTTTATTTTCTGAACCGTATATTATGGACAGATGAAAGTCATCTTGTCAGCAACGGCAAAACTAACAGAAAAAATTATCATTACTCGGCTCACGAGAATCCATACAAAGCCATTTTGGCGTTAATGTATTGTGTGGGATAATTTGGAGACATTTGGTTGGACCATACTTTCTGAGGGAATACTAACAGGAAATAGATACCTTAATTTCTTGGTTAATACTCTACCAGTTTTATTAGAAAATGTTCCGCTTATTTTAAGAAGGCATATGTGGTATCAACACGACGGAGCACCACGTCATATAACTGCTGCTGTTAGAGAGTATTTAATGAATGGTTTCAATGAAGATGGATAGGGGTTCGCAGCCCAGTTATTCAATGGGCACCTAAATCACCAGACCTGTGGGGACTCCTAAAGATATTGTATACAAAACTGCGACAAATGATATTGAGCAATTAAAGGCAAAAATATCAGATACATTAATTATAGATATTCTCTGCTACATAATATTGTTCCATATTTAATGGTTTAGGCTATGTATTGCAAAGGAACACGCTAGCGGTAAACTTTTTTCCGACTCCATTCACTATTATCGTCACTGCTCATCTGTTATGTTACTTATCGTAATACAATATAGCCTATAACCTGGCCAGAGAATATATGTATGTTTTAAAAAAAAAAGTACGTAAATCGGATAAGTGGTTCTCCAGTGATAAGCGCACTAACGGACAGGCAGACAGAGAGACGTTGCATTTTATAAATATTATAGATTTAATCAATAACAACAGTATCAGTTTTATAAATAAATTTTTAATAAAACCTTAAAATCAATTATTACTGTAGGGCATCCAATGTGGTTAAATGATACTACATTACTAAACTTATTGCGGCAGACATGTCTTCACCGGATTAACAAATATACAATTATAGAATTGTAACATGGCAATTATTTAAGGGTAACAAATTGCTAGATATCCATGTGACAGGTGATATCAAGATCGGTGTTCTGGGCCAGCGAACAAAAGAAACCGGATAAGTTGCATTAGTCAGCTTTAGCTTTCAATTTTATTTAGGTTATCCTGGTCTAAGCCTACTATGTCAACTGATCTGTGTATTTAAGTACCTAGCATCTGGTCTGTTTTCTATTATAATAATTTTTGGATATACAGTCTGACAAGTAAGGACGTGTCTGCGATAATTCATTTATGGTAGATGCGATTGAACAAAAAATCGGTAGAGGAAAACCATTCCCTACGACGCATCTTAATAAAGGTATCAGTCGATTCCGATGTTTCGTCGAACTCACGTAAAATCCAAAATGAATCACTTGTTTGCGCGTCGGTTCGAGGCAGTCTTTCTTTGTTTCCATCCAAAGTATCAGTTGATTCCGAACTTTCATCGAAATCGCGTAAAATCCTTGTTTGCGTGTGGGCTCGAGGCGGTCTTTTCTTGTTCCCATTCAAAGGGTCTAAAATGACACATTCCGCGGCCGCTAAATATATTAAAAAGTCGATATCGTTTGTGCAGAAGTGGGTAAATCATTTTAACGAGACGAAAAATGTCGACAACTTGCTAAAACGTGGCTCGGTAGGCAAAGTCACCCCGAAAGTAAAAAAACCAATAGTGTCTTTGTTTTCATGGAACCCGAAATTATTAAGAACGGGAAAATTAAGAAAATCAGGTTTGAATCTGTCCCATGAGACCATTCGACAATATCTTCATGTTCATGATGTCAAATTCCGGAGGACGTTGAAGAAACCTTTGCTTTTTTTCTTATGGGTCTAGCACACGTGCTGCAGGGAAGTCCCTAAAGCGCTCCAGGAGCGGCATGTGTGCAGAAAAGGTGACTCACGTTGTTCTTGAATCGCTGTAAATTGTACTCGGTGGGAAACACAGCGCTGGAGGATGATGTACTCCATATAAAAGACTGCTTGAAAAGCGTTGTACGCGGAGTAACAAGCTGAACCTCATACGGATGTGAAGCACTAGCGAGACGTGTATTTCCAACATGCACCGCTTTGGAAGGAATTAAGCGAGCTACATCCTTCGAACACTTTCCATGAAAATACTTGTAGAACAGACTCAAGTCGCCAACCGTTCTTCGATGTTCCAGAGAATCAAGGCCGCCGGTCAATTCCGGGTCTCCAATCAGACGGACAGCTCTTCTCTGAACAGAATCCAACAAATGCAGTGTATGTTTGAGAGCGGAGCCCCAAACGTGGGAGCAGTATTCCATAGTTGGTCGAATTTGAGCTTTGGAAAGAATTAACAGTTGTTGTGGGGTGTAAAGCTTTCTGGTTCGAAATAATATTCCCAACTTTTGAGAAGCTCTCCTTGCTATGCCTGCAACATGTTCATGCCAGGACATATATGCTCCCAAATTAATGCCCAACAACTTGAGCGACGATGCTAGGGGAATGGAGTGCCCCGACATAACTATGTCGGGTACAGCAACGTTAACTTTTTTAGAAAAAACTGCCGCCTGGGCGTTAAATTCCACTTGGTTACTGTCACCCCAATATAGAATTTCTTCCAGGTCTTTGTTAAGTTGAACGACCTCCTGCTGTCTGCGGATATTCGCCTGAGCAGCCGATGTCCCAGCGTTCAAGGTGAATGAAGAGACAAGCGTACTGTCAACTGCAAAGCTGTAGATTGGATTCCCGGTCTTTTCCAGCAGATCGTTAATGTAAATGAGAAAGAGAGTAGGAGACAGCTGCTGGGCGAAAATCACGTCGCGAAGCGGCTCGCTTGGGCCAACGATAAGATACTAGAGTGGCCCTTACAATCGCCGGATGCCAGCCCTATTGAAAACGTTTGGTCTCTTATAAAGAGAAAGCTGAGAGGAAAAACTCTGAGGACTTTGACTCGCGAGAACCGAAAAATTTGGAGACTATTGCAGAAAACCTCGTCGACAGCATGCCTCGAAGATGTCAAGAGGTTATTGATGCAGGAGGCGATTGGATAACTTACCAAGATAATTGCGCCATTATTAGCACACCAAAGAATACAGTGAAGGCGAAAAATGTTCTCGAAACACATTTTGTCAAGAATACGGCGACAGGCTGTATGTACATATATTAGAGACAATATTTTCACCTAGAATTATATTTTTGGTTTATAAACCGTATAGCATAAACTATCGAGCAGTGAAAGGATAGTCCTTAAAAACAATAGGCATAGGCAAACCAGTGGCCCATAGTGGCGCGTTGATCGCAACTAACACAGTTGATTGTTGACCTTTGCCGTATTTTACCTGAAAAAATTGGATAGATCTAAATCACTTTACGACATTCTTGTAGTAGTTTATCTTTCTTTTATGCGTCCTTTTTCATAGACTTACGTCTACACAAAAGCATAAAGTTATCCGAATCGATCTAATTTGTGTCCAGCAAATGCAGTACTTGTCATTATATCGTACCGTTATTGCGCTTCGCCAAAACTTTTCCCTTTCCATAATTTCAGATAAAAACTTTGTTAAATACTTGTTAACAACTTTTCACTTTAATTGTTGTAAGATGAAAAAATTAGTTCAGAATTTGGTTTGTGGATGATCAATACCCATTTAAAAACCCAAACTTATTTAGAAATTTGGCTATTAAACACGTCGTTAGGTTTGAAGTTATGATTTCATTAAAATTATTTTTTATTTATATTTGCTGTAAAGATTAGTTTGCAAGGGAAAAATGATGCAAAAACAAAACATGTATGACAACATCAGCGAGGAAGCTAATAAAAGAGATTTTTTTAAGACTCTATATTTGCTGCATAATTTAAAAATTTATATTTATTTTTTAATGGGTTACATACACCTCGAATTTTCAAAAATTCGATTTTCTTTTACGGATTTTTATTCTCTATATCTCTATGAATTATTCAAAATTTTTTTTTTTTTAATTCCATTCCAATACAAAGTTATAGCATTAAATGTGAGCTTGCGTCGGATTGGGACCACTACCTGTCTTCAGACACTGTTTGCAATATTACGCAGTCAATTTTTAATATTTTTTTAACTTTTTTTTAACACCTTAATAATTACTTTTTCAACAAAACGTCGAGAGGTTTTTTTTAAATTTTTCTAAAAAATAATTTTTTATAAATAATTAAACATACATTTTTTGGTCGCATACTAAAGTTTGAAATACTGTAGATTTTTTTATTTTTGAAAAAACCCTTTGACAATTTTTATTACTACATTATTTGACAAGATAAATTTATATTTTTGCATATTGAATTATTTTTCCTGAAGTTATCCTGCAGACAAAGATGCGCCATAGTTTTCATCAGTGGTCCATTTAACCATTTATATAACCGGTCAAGTGCAAGTTGAACTTGCGCAATTAGTGTTCCGTACGTTGATTGCTTAAAATAAAATAAAATTGTAACGGAGGTACAAAATGATCAGTGACTTCACAAAACATACCCCAAATGAGTTTTCAACAAAGTTTGTTTCCAATCTTTACTGAAAATTGATGACCTTGAAATTTTTGTTTTTTTATATACCAGATAAATTATTAAAGATGATAATTTTCGTTCAATTTACACAACGTGGAGAATATTCCAGAATTTTTTCAAAATTTTTAAAAATAATACAAGAAAAGTGCGCGCAAGTATTAAATTATATATATATATATATATATATATATATATATATATATATATATATATATATATATATATATTACTCGTGTTTTCACAAGCTTTCATTTGACACCACACTCGATTACCTAGTAAAAAAATTTTTTTTTTCACTTCCGATTTCACCCCCCAAAACTAACCCTTTAAGTCAAAATTTAACTTTGATAACTACATGGCTCTAATGAGGCCATCAATTCCTATATTATTACCAAATTTTAACTTTCTATGACAAACAGTTTCGGAGAAAATCGGGTGTGACAGACAGACAGACGGACAGACCGACGGACAGACAGACACCGAAGCCATCTTATAAGTGTTCCGTACGTAACACTAAAAATAATGTTAACATTTAAAATACATTTAAAAAAAAATTCTTATAATTTAAAGGACAATTATTCTTTTGTATTATTCACTTAATAACCCTTGAAATATATATTTTTTTTAAATATACATATTTTTTGCAGCGCCCAGGTATATGTAACCCCTTAAGCATTGTAATTTTATATGTATACAAGATGTTTTGTTTTATTAAAATGTTATATATTGTATTTCTCGGTAAAATTTATTTATTTATGTTTTATTATATTTATACTTAAACGATGAAAATGATATTAATGAATGAATATTCCAATGAAAATATTTAAGGACAAACTTTCTTTATCGCTTTGTTGTCGAAACTTTAATTAGGATTTTCCAGTATTGTCTAAAATAATTGAACATAAAAATCGCGTACCTAAATATAATTATATTCAGTTTGCGACAGGAGAATATACGTACAATATGGTCCTTTAAATTAAAATAACTGCCATCAATATACGAGGATGGATTGAAAAGTTTGCGGCCTCACTAAAAAATAATTATAATATTTTTATTATAGTACCCTCAATAAGTTCATACTTTCTTTGGTTGTCACAGTGTAACATTTTGTTGCTGTAGAATTTGTGGTTTTTAGGTTAGAACGAGTTTAGTGAGACCAAATGCAGCGTTTTTGTAAAAATGGAAAAAATTGAACAACGTGCGGTCATCAAGTACCTATTTAAAAAAGGATTAACACCAAAGGAGATCCACGATGATATGAAAACAACACTCGCTCCGTCATATACCACTGTGAAAAAATGAGTTGCAGAATTTAAACGTGGACGAGAGACTATCGAAGATGACCCTCGCTCCGGCCGGCCCACGATATCTACGACTGAAGAAAACATCGGCAAAGTGTGTGATCTCATATTGAAAGACCGGGAGATTGCAGACACTATAGGCATCTCGTATGAACGAACACAAAACATCATTGCCAACGAACTCGGATTTTCTAAGGTTTCCACTAGGTGGGTTCTCAGATTGCTTTCAGTTGAACACAAACGAATTCGACTCACGATTTCTCGCGACTGTTTGGAGAGGCTTAAGGCTGATCCACAAGATTTTCTTAACAGGTTTGTGACAATGGACAAAACCTGGATTCACCACCCTACTTCAGAGTCAAAACAACAATCCAAGCAGTGGAAAAAATCTGGTGAACCGACCCCAAAGAAAGCGAAGGTAATTCTGTCGGCTAGGAAAGTGATGGCGTCAGTTTTTTGGGATACTAAAGGTATTATTATGGTGGACTATGGGGGAAAGTCGACTTACTATTGCACCCTTTTGGGTCGTCTACGTCAATAAATTAACGAGAAATGCTCAGGATTACTGAGAAAGAAAGTTTTTTTCCATCAGGATAACACTCGCGTTCACACGTCTGTTGAGTCAATGGCTCAAATTCGTGATTGTGGTTTCGAATTGCTGCCCTACCCGGCTTATTCTTCTGATTTGGCACCTTCGGGCCTTCATCTGTCTCCAAACCTAAAAAAACATCTGGGCTGCCAGAAATTTTCATCACACGAAGAAGCCGAAGCTGCAGTTAACCAGTATTTTGAAGGCCTTGAGGAATCTTTTTATGAAATAGGTGTGAAAGCTTTGGAAAGCAGGTGGAGATTACGTCGAATAATAAAAATATTTTTGTACGTATTTTATTTTGTTTCCTTAACTAGGCCGCGAACTTTTCAATCCATCCTCGTATAAATAAAACTGTACATCCACTGCACATAGTGGTTTTTATAGGAATTATTTCAAAACATAACAGTACTTTCTGTCTCTCATGGCTTTCAAATAATTTATGTAAAAACATGCCTATAATATGTATGAACTTAGTTATAATGAAACGTGTTTTCTAATTAGTAGGCCGGTAAAACAGATATCTATAGTTACATAATTTAAAAATGGTAGTTTAGGTTTGTAGTTCATAGTGTAGTCAGTGTTGAGAGGTGGTAAACTCTATGTACAGTTCTTATACGGATATGAGGCCTCTCCTATTGTCATTTCCTCTGAGGGGTCAACTAAAAAGAGCCGGGATCAATATTCCTTTCTTTTAAGATTTGGACAGTATCGAAATTGTGGTGTATACAATGTGGATCAGATTAAAATAAAAAGGATATATAATATAAATTAATGACAGATTAAAAATAAGAGACGTTAGTGAAATAGCCGAATAAAACACCACTCATTTTTTCAGAGTATATAAAGAATGTACGACTTCCGAGAGTTTTGCATTTCTTCACGTTTTAAGATCCATTACGAAAAATGTCATTTCTATCGGTGTATTGGTCTATCTATCTGTCAGTACGATAATTCCCGAGCAAAATGAGATATTTTTTTTTTCATAGTTGAAATGGAGTGATATAGTTTTTCAATCATAAACTTTTGATACTGTGAAAATGTGGTTTCAGAAACAAATGTGGTCTTTACGTTATTTAACAATATTTCCAATCACTTTAATTGGCCTTATTTAATATTCTCTCTCTCCAGTTGTTGTCCCATTCCGAACGTCGTGTCTATGATTCCGACCCATAAGTTGCAACAGAAAAAAAACTAGTGCTTTGAGAAGTCTTGGTTTAGTTTATTATTCGGATATTGTGAACCTACCAGATTTTAACCAGTCAACCCAAAACTTCCTTTACCATCCCAATCCTTCACTTTATTTCGACGAGCTGGGCCCACCCCCATGACGTGGACGAGACTGCCGGTAGCTACCTAAGAGGGATTTACAGAAGTGGTCTCTGATGTCTCTTAGGTCGGGTTAATGCTCGCGTATGGTTCCACGACATATTAGCTGTACTTAATATTAATTGAATTAAATATTAATTAACAGTAGGTTCTCTGAAGGATAGACTGAAGCATAAGGTTTCAGATCCAAGTAATGTGCTTTGACGACTTTAAACACAAACTAGTACCAATCTTACAGTCTGCCAAGTAAGAAAGTGTCCGCTCGTATTCTTGAAAAAATATGTTTCAAGAACATTTTTTGCCATACATAGATATTTTTTGTTGTACTAACAACGGCGCAATTACGAGTACCTCAGTAAGTTCTTGGATCAATAATGTTATCGACGAGATTTTCTGCATACTCTGCAAATTTTTCGAATCTCTTGAGACAATTGAGTTAAAGTCCTCAGAGTCTTTCCTCTGAGCTATCTCTTTACAACGGACCAAACATTTTCAATAAGATTGGCCTCCGGCGATTGCGAGGGATACTCTAGTGTCTTATCGTGGACCCAAACAAGCCGCTTCGCGACGTGAATTTTGCCCAGCGAAGGTTTATTCAACGTGAGTCGGAATTTAACATCATGAGCACGAAGATGTTGTCGAATGGTCTCATAGGACACATTCAAACCCGATTTTCTTAATTTTGCCGCTATTTGACGCAGCGTCAATTTTGAGTCCCATGAAAACAAAGACACGATTCGTTTTTCAACTTTCAGATTAACTTTTCCTACCGAGTCACGTTCTGGCAAGTTGACATTTCACATCTCGGTAAAATTATTTACTCACTTCTTCATAAACGACACCGACTTTTTAATATATTTATGCCCTTTTGCGCAAATAAGTTACTCATTTTGGACTTTACGTAATTTCGACGAAAGTTCTCAATCGACTGATACTTTTACTAAAATACGCCATGGACAAAAGTTCTCGCTACCGATTTTTTGTTGAATCACTAGAATCGTATCTACCAAAAATGAAATATCGCGCACCCGTTTTTACTTGACAGACTGTATACTATGGAATCATCACACTATAATCTATAACGTAGTGTAATTCAAAGCGATTCAAACGTTTTGCCAATTGGTTTACATGCCTAAAAAATATTACGAACTTATAATAAATTTAAAATCGCGACCTGCTTTTTTGTGCCTAATAACATTACGAAGAGGAGCGGTAAAATGATGCACGTTTATTTGTTTTGATAAACTGTAATGAAAAATCATTTATTTGTTGTTTTTGTTTTTTTTTGCTTTCTATAGTATAGTAGGCTTTTTACTAGTTCCCTTAGCATGACTTTACTAAATTATCCACTCACTTTGAGCGGATTTGGAAAGCCATTACCAAAAACATCTTCCGAGCTGCAAGTTGAACCGGACACTGACTGGAACTTTTGGTTTTAAAATGTTTATGTTGCTAACGCTTGGGAAAACATGGATTAAGAAAGAAGTTTTAACAGGAGTATAACCTAGTAAGACCTAACTTATGGATAATTCTAAAAATACTTATTATATAAATTATATATTAGGTTTTTTTTAAATAAATAGGCTTCTTTTTGCAAGTTTAAAGCGTTATGGCATGTCAGTGCTCAAGGTAAATTCATTACTTATAAATCAGTGTCTGCTCGGGATAAGAATTATTACAAATGTCGTTTCCTGTTTACTACTGGGGTTCATTAAAAAAATCATTCAAAATTTGTTTAAATATGTCAGAAATAAAAGTACGTGAAGCTTTAAAGCTTTACAAACAAGAGTCATTTTAGTGGGTTTGTTGATGGAGATGCTGAAGATCGAGAATCTGCTTGATATGGGGTCTATGTATGCGGAAATATACAAAATTATAAGAGATCGTTGGCCGATGAGGAGAAGAGGAGGAATCGCAGAGATCTTTTGGAGATTGGTTATAGAGGAGGTGCGAAAAGTATCGGTTGACAAACGTAATGCTTGATTTTGAATTATATCCAATGGCTTTTTGTATGAGAATCTGGCGGAGTCATTCATGAAGTCTCCTTCATATTTGTTTTTAAAGAGAATAAGGGATTTATCTTCATGATAGATGGAAAGTTTGATCCTCATTTTGTGCTGGAAAGGAGGCGAAGAATGTTTGTATCCTTTAAAGTTTTGTTTTTAATATGGGTCATATGGGACTTCTAGTTTGCCCTTGTATTATATGAATTGGGATAGAGTAGATTTCGAGAAGAGATATTGTGGAGCAAGATCTTTGTTTTGAAAAATGTATGGATGTGGAATAGAAACGGATAGACCATGAGTGAAGGTTATTGAGTGTGTGTTGGTCAAGTTAGTGATTAGGTGTAGAGAGGTAGAGGAATAGTATAGGAGCATGTCGTCTGCCTAGAGTTTAAGTTTAATATCTTTGGGGATGAAGTCTGAAATGGATGAAGAGCAGGACTTTGGAAGAGTCCAGTTGCGAAGATAACAGAAAAGTGACCGTTAATTATAACCCTGAACTCTAGTGGGATCAAAAAGTTTAATATTAGCTTACGGAGGTGACCTACAAAGTTGAATTTTGTAGGTTAGGAGAGTACCAGATTTTTGTTGGTAATATCAGTAAAATCTAAGAAGACTGTCGTGAGATAAAGATTTTTATGTACAGCATGCTTTCAAATGAGGTTAAGTGCTATATAGTGGAGTAGAATTTGCGAAACCCATATTGGTTTAAATCTCTAATAGAGAGTTTCTGTTAGGAATTAGTCTAAGTTCCTAAAACAAAAATCTTATAACTGGGGCTCGCATTAGTGACAGGTGATTGGTTTAAGAGATAAAAGCGAGTATTAAACTATGGGCGTTTAAAGAGTCAAGATAACAGGTAGCAAATTCTTACTAATTGTTCAAATTAACCCTAATTTTTTTTTTCAGGTACGATTACTAAGAGACTACTGAATTTTCGGATATGTGCAAGTACCCAGTAACATTTTAACATGTTAATAGTAATAATAACTTATTTTAGACTATATATATATATATATATATATATATATATATATATATATATGTATATATGTATATATATATATATATATATATATATATATATATATATATATATATATGTATATATATATATATATATATATATATATATATATATATATATATATATATATATATACATAGGGTAAATGTGGGATAGATGCCCTAGGGGGATAGATGCCGAAGTACTCACATAGCGGCTTGTACGAATACGACGTTCGCAGTGTTTTGTCTTTTGTAACCTTACCTCTTCCCTCCCACCAGTCAACGCCGAGCACTTCACTGGAACGGACGTATC
Source organism: Pachyrhynchus sulphureomaculatus (assembly GCA_019049505.1). Taxonomy (NCBI): domain Eukaryota; kingdom Metazoa; phylum Arthropoda; class Insecta; order Coleoptera; family Curculionidae; genus Pachyrhynchus; species Pachyrhynchus sulphureomaculatus. Next base: position 64,600,001 of record CM032448.1, read on the forward strand.
ACGAGTTGTAGCGACAAAACCATTTTAGGCAACGACAGATTACTGGATTTTATGTTTATACTAATTTTATGCGCTCGGAACTTTTGATTTTATAAAGTAAGTACTTATATTTTTTATATTTATGACCTATATATGTATAAAATAAGACGAATTAAAGGTTATTTATTTATTTTTTTTTTTTAACATTTATTTGGAAAATTGGGAGGGCGTCTATCTCCACAATAAAGGATAGATGCCCCAGGTTTAGTGAGTATAGATGCCCTCGAGGCATCTATCCCACGAAGCATCAGTACGTGCGCAAAGCAAGTGCGAAACCTCGAGGTGTGTGGACTGAAGACGCTCTTTTAGCCGCCTTTGAAGACCTGAGACAAAACAAAAGTTCTATTAATGAAATGTCTCGTCCGTATGGTATTCCATCTAGAACCCTAAGAAGACGAATTGCGAAACAGGATACGAAAAAATTGACACTAGGTAAATATCTAGGGTTTTAAAAATTTAAATATAAATCTTTACCGTTTATTTATTTCCGGATTAATTTATTTTTAGGGAAACACCCGGTTTTAGATTTCGACAATGAAAAACGCATCGTGCACATGTTCAAAAATTAGAGCCTGCAGGATTCCCTGTAACACGAGATATGATACGAAGACTAGCTTTTGAATTTGCTGAAAAACTTGGCGTAAAACATAACTATAACAAAGAAACTCGCAAAGCTGGACCTCATTGGCTACAGTCTTTTCTGGAACGTCACTCAGAACTTAGCGTTCGACAAGCTGAAGGTTTATCCGTTGCTCGAGCTCAGGGATTGAATCGTGAAGAAGTTAACTAAATGTTTGAGCTTTTGCTTCAGGTTTTAATAAAGCATGATTTACTGAACAAGCCAGACCGTATATTTAACCTTGACGAAACTGGTGTCCAATTGAATAATAAACCTGGTAAAGTTATTGCTACGAAGGATGCCAAATCGATTCATTCTGTAACATCCGGAGAAAAAGGGGAGACTATGTCGATTATAGCCTGCTGCAATGCTGCTGAAATTTTTTTCCCTCGAGTTGTCATTATAAAGGAAGTTAACAAAAAGCCAGAATTTCTAGATGGACTTCCACCTGGCTCAGATGTTTATATGAGCAAAAAATCGGCTTATGTTAACGCGGAGTTATTCCAGAAGTAGCTAGAACAGCATTTTATACCCCGGAAGTCTCAAGGTAAAGTTATTTTGCTTCTAGATGGGGATTCTTCTCACACTAATTCTGTTGAAATGTTAGAGACTGCAGAAAAAAATGATATAATTCTTTTTTGTTTACCAAACCACAGTACCCAAGCTTTACAACCTTTGGTTCACAGCTTTTTCAAACCTTTCAAAACTTTTTATGCAGCTGAGACCAAAACCTGGATGCTTGTAAATAAAGAAAAAAAAAATAATCGATTAATAGCTGGTAAACTGATTGGTAACGCATGGATCCGAGCAGCTACACCCTCTAATGCTGTTTCGGGGTTTAGAGCTTGCGATATTTATCCGTATAATCCAGCTGCTATTCCAGAGAGTTTCTTTGCAATGTCTGATTTGTCTACCGTTCGTAATACACCACCGAATCCTGATCCAATTCACGAGATCTTTGAAAGCCCTAACTTAGAGAAACGGGATCTTCCCGATTCTTCATCATTGCATTCTCAACAACCTGGTCCATCCTTGCTTGCTCTACATCCTGGTCCATCTATGCTCTTGTCACAGTCTGGTCCATCTATGATCTATTTACAGCCTGGTCCATCTATGCTTCCTCCACAGCCTGGTGCAGCAATACAAAAGGAGACGCCTAGTAAGTATTTGCAAGAATTTTCTCCCGTACCGAAAATTCCGGTACCGGTATACAAAAGAGGAAAACAGTCAGCTGCAGTATTGACTTCTAAAGAAAACATTACTATTAGGAAAAATAAGGGTCAAGCTACTCCTAACATACCATGCAAAAGTAGCAAGCAACCCAGAAAATTGACAAAAAAAGGGTTAGAGCATCTTCAGAGGAAACAAGGGAAAGTTTAACTTGTGCTTCTGATGACTCTTCAATAGAAAATGAACCTAAAGTTATTGTGAAAAAGACAAAAGAACAGAGAGCTAAAAAATTGAGATTTAGAAAAACAAATCAGGCAAAGAATGTAAATACAATTCAGCATCATGCTTGCAAAGCTCAGGTAACAAAACAAATGGATCAATTTTCCAATCAAAGAGACGAAGCTCTTTCAAACGAGTCCGATTCATCTCAGAATGGGACAAATGAATGTGTAGAATGTTTTGAAGATTTTGAGAATACAAAATCTAAAGTAGACTGGATTCAGTGCGTCTTGTGTAAAAAGTGGCTGCACGAAACCTGCACAATGTACGGCGATTATTGTAACCAATGTTAGCGTTTAAAACTACGCCATGAAAAAAACATGAAGAAATATGACGTTTAAAAGTAAAAAATAATATGGTTAAGAAAAGAAACGAAAAAAAGGAAAAGAAACAAGAAAGAAGAAGCTGGAAAAGGCTTGTGATTATTTTTAATGATAAAAAGTATTTGAGTTAGTACCAAAGATGATTGTGCCATCTAGCTAACGTTAATTAGAGTTAAGATATTCTCTACAAATAAAAAAAGATTGCGTTTAAAACTACTTTATAAAAAAAAAATATTATTATGTAACGATAAAATAATACAATGCGTAAAGTAAACAATCATAAATAATCTGCTGGATAAGTATTTGTGACAATCTATATTAATAAAAGAGTATTCAAGGTAAGTAAGTACTAAATATTATTGT
>CM032448.1:64605293-64610293 GCA_019049505.1 Pachyrhynchus sulphureomaculatus
TTTATTTATTAAATATAAGCTGTTATTTGCCCCTTATGTATATCTTAATTTTTGAGAATGGATTGAGTGATAGAGCAAAAATTTAGATATAAGCTAACTCGTTTTTTTTTTACTGGTAGAGTACATGGAGATCGAGGTAATTTGGTAATTCTTGTACGCCTCTCTATGATTGTTTAAAATTTGGTTGTACAGTTTTTGGGCACCATTCATTTTAGAATAAAAAGAATCTAAGTTCAGCTCAAAAAATGAAAAAAATACTGAAGACTATTTAGTTGTTAATATAAAACTGAGTTGGGTACAACCCTTACGTCCTGAAAGAAATAGCAGGACTTTAGTGAGATACTACACATTTAAACAAAGAAGTGTATATTAACAAACTAAAAATTCTTCCTCTTATTACACTCTTAAAATTACATAAACTTAATAAATATCCTCTTAGGCTATGAGAGTGTATACATTTAAACTAGAGTTCTATGAATTTCTAATCCTAAGTGTAAAAAAAAAACAAAAAGCTTTAAAAAAACACGATTTAAAAGTTTGTAAAATTGACTTTGCGGATTGGACATGTTGAGTAATCGTTGAAAACACACATTGTAGCCAGGAAGTGGGATATTTAAACTGGTGTGCTTATGACTTACTGCTTGGCTTCTCCTCGTGGGTTTTCCATAAGCTGCTTGGCCTCTCCTGGTGAGATTATCATCGAAAATATTGTCTCAGCCGCCACTCTCCTAATCTCATTCAGGTAGCTAATCACTTTTTGACCCGAAATGTCTTAAGATGGGCAGAATATTTTAAGATTGGAAAAAGGCGTCAAACTTGAGATCTATAAACAACACCCACTTGGTGATAGAAAAAACGGTTACTGCACTACGGCATGACGGAGAAAAATAAAATGCCAATACGGCATGCTGGAGGAAAAAGTCTTTACTACATCTCGGAGGACAAAGCCCTTAAAAATTCGAAATGGCTGCTTAAATATCTTTGTCCCTTCTCGCAGATTTCGACGCATTCAATGCGAACTAAATAAGTCAGGTTGGCAACACGCGTTACATACTGCCGGTTTAAATTAAACTGCTCAAAAATTTAAACTCACAGCTTAATCAAATTACACTACTCAAAAATTTAAACTCTGCTGCTTAACTGAAATTAGTAAGTATTACATGAATTCCTGATAGAAAAACAGTGTTGTAACATGATCTTAAAATCTAGGAAAAAATGAATGTTACAATATATATATATATATATATATATATATATATATATATATATATATATATATATATATATATATATATATATATATATGTATATATGTATATATATATATATATATATATATATATATATATATATATATATATATATATATATATATATATATATATATATATATATATTTAGTTATTACAGTAACTCCAAATCTCAGGAAATAGTTTGATTGATGGACCAACAATTTGTTATCATTGTTATTATTAAACAAGTTAAATATTATGTTTAAATTTAAGAAAATATAAAAAACAGATACAATTTTTTTAAAAGAAGAAATGGCAATTGTAAAATTATGTTTCAATTCTTCCAAAAAGTTGGATAAATTTTAATTAAGTCTTTGGTATAAAGAAAGTGTAGTGAAAGTTATTTATATTTTATCATCCATTTTATATTATTTTTAAATGCATTGTTTACACAGATACAGAAAAACTTCTCTCGTATACTTTTGAATTATGAATACAACTTTATTTAATATGTCAGGTGCCCTACACGGAGCACGTTTATTTTGTTTGATTTATTTTTATAGGTAACCTTTTAAAAGAAGAGATTTTTACCTGTAGAACTGTAAAACTTTTTAGGAAATAACCTAATACTTAATCTGTTTTTTTTTTTATTGCAAAATTCACTTAATAACTTTTAATTGGAAGGATGTTTACCTTCCAACTAAAAATTGTTGTTTAAAGTAACGTTCCAAATATCACCTGTTCTGTCGTCTAACGCTGTAAACTCACTTATAAAGATACAAAATTGGAAGCCTGGTCAGTGTAGTCATACAGTCTGTTTATCGCCTTGACTAAGGACAGCGTATAAAAGTGGGATAAAAATGTGAAAAGTATTTTAAACCAGGTTATATTATTGAGACTGTATTGCAATCTGTAAAAATAGCTTGACTACGAAAATACAAATTATTTTGACATACAGTATATAGGAGTTGTTTGCTTTTTAAATTAGGTATTTACAGGATTCTGTTTTAGGGTAATCTAATGGATTGGCTTTTGTTCGTTATTGTTTATAACTTTTTTTAAACTAGCAATAATGAAAACTAACATGTAATTATCACCATTATACTAAACGCTTTATTTTTACACTAGATTTAGGTTTCGTAACCACGTTCGCGCTTATTGACTAAACTTATGACTATGAACTAAACTATTTACTTTAAAGTTGTGATTGCTCAAACCAAACCGACCGACCAATCACAGGCACTGCCTTAGTTCCGGTCAAGTAACGAGCATCGAAGACTGTAATAGGTCTCTTATCCATATTTAAACTAATTCTGCATATTATAACTTCAATAAAATTAGAAAAAGAAGAATTGAATCTGAATATCAAAATTATGGTGTTTAATATGGTGTACATCACGGTATCGCTGTATGCGAAGTAGAATCCAGGCGTGTGAAATGCGCTTTATGAGGGCGGCTATCGGAGTGACGAGACGAGACCGCATCAGAAACACTACAGTCCGAGAAAAATGTAAAGTGAATTCCGTGGTAACAACTTTGGAGAGAAAACAGTTAACGTGGTTCGGGCACATGGTGCGAATGAGCGACTGTAGAATGGTAAAGAAAATATGGAAAGTGGCAGTGGATAAGAAGCGTAAAGGAGGTAGGCCAACAAGAATGTGGAATGATAGTGTAGGAAATTGAAAGAGAAGAACATCACCTGGAAACTGGCGGAGAAAATGGTAGAGGGCCGAAAAGAGTGGCGACGCATTACCTGCTCCACTACCTCGACACCGTAAGGTAGAAGATGAAGGATGTATAATTTGAATACTATCATATGCATCAGACACATTTTTAATTAAACTTAAGTTCTCTAATGTTTACTACGTTGCTACTACTCAACAGTTATTACCACTACACCAAAAACTTTATTTTTGCATTTAACTCACGATTCGCTAACCATCAGGAGCGATGATTGACGATCATCAGTCAATTATCGCTCCTGATGACGCTAACAGTTCAAAAATAAAATGTTTGGTATAGTGGTGGTAACTGTTGTTTTCTGGTATTATTATATAATCACGTTCAATGGTATGTTCTGCAATGATTAATTTTTCTGATTTCCCACCTAAAATGTTCTTTTAGTTTGATTCAACCTTCTAGTTTCCTCTTCTAGTCACTTCACTTTAACTTATATATTTTTCACTTGTTTCTTGTCCTTAGAACTTCCTAAGATATTTCTTAAGATGTCTGATAACTTATAGAGAGAGACTAAATACTTACCTTATTTAGTCTCCTGCAGTATTTTGGATTGTATAGCACTGAGATATATGCTTATGTGTAAAAACGGTGATGTTATGAACATTTAACTCACTATTTATTAACAGGTTTTCATCATAATTACTGGTATTATTCCCAATATGATGGTCGAGCATATTTATTAGATACAAACGGCTCTCGGTACTCAAACTCTATGTTTGAAATGAATTTGGTCTCTCGGTAGTTGAGTTACCTTAGTTAATTCCACGATAGCAACCTTCCGCGTAGAGCAATTGGTAATAATAAAACTGTTTATATTATAAATTTCACTTACTTTTACAGACGTAGACAAAAAAGGTACAAAAAATATAAATTTTGCCAATATAAATATTACAGACAAAACACATAAGTATACACAAATTTATAATAACAAATATTTGGGGAAATAAAGTGTGTTCGTTTTTGTTTTTGCAGTTTTTAAGAAATTATGAACTGGTTGTTATACCTCAATATATATCAAGGTACTAGTACTAGTAACAAATGTTAAGGAATTTTTCAATATAAAATATTCTAATGCGAAGAGCTTACATATATATATATATATATATATATATATATATATATATATATATATATATATATATATATATATATATATATATATATATATATATATATATATATTATTATTATTATTTTTTTAAATATATTATTATTTCTATTATAGATCAATATTGGAAAGACCGATGTGAGTGTAAACGTGACTTGTTATCCTTCAGAAACAACAGGGTTGAACTACTGTAAATTCTAGGACATTCGGAAATAAAAGGTAATGAAAAAGCAGACGAATTAGCAATATTTGGAGCTACAAAATACAGAGATTCAGACCAAGCGTTTGGTATACCAAAACAAGTAGTAAAAATGAAAATCAGTATCAGCAACATCTAGATCGTTACCTCGCAATCTAGCCAAAGACATGAGAGGGACGTAATTGGCGGCCCCTCAAAGAAACTAACAATTGACGTTCTTGATTTTACAACGGCCTAGACCAAACTACTTGTGGGGGTAATCATCAGCCAATACCACCTCAAGAAACATTTACAGAAAATGGATGTCCACAATGGTTCCACGATATGCAGACTATGTGGTAAATAGGAACAAATCCCTATGAACTTTCCATATGAATGTGCGGCTCTAACTCGGTACAGACACAAACTGTTCGGAGATCTACATCGTGGCGATAAATTACCACATGAAGGGCTCAGGAGGAAGCTAATAAATCTTCTTAATGGGACGTCGCTCATATAACTAAGAAATGGGAGCACAGTAAGTCAAGAAACTGCAGTGCACAAACAAACACAATCACCTAGCCCACGTATAGCAACCAACCAAAGGCTGATGATAATAATTTGTCTTTTCCATGAGCATTTTGGAAGAATAGATAGCCATTGTTTGTGAAAATGGAGCAGAGGTGGACAAAGACTTTACCATGTTTTTATGAATATAGCCTTTTTATAAATGCTTATAAAA
>CM032448.1:64615293-64715293 GCA_019049505.1 Pachyrhynchus sulphureomaculatus
TGTGTGTAAATGATCGATATGTGTGCAAAGTGTTCTATGTGGTTTGCTGAGTCGTTATTTTTAGCCACATAACATCAAAGTTTCGGAGATCCAGAGCCTCGTCTCGTTGGCAAGAGAAATAGCTTCTGACAAAAGGACAGATTCCACTAAACCCCTAAACGAGGAATATAAGGTGTACCCAGAATAGAGAAAGTTGACTGTGCTGATCGATGAACTGACTTTAGTTTCCCAGAGAATGAGTATATGTATATCTATTTTAAAATTGTCTGCATGTTGATGCCTCAGAATTAGCCCTCACCCGGAGATCTGAACGGGGGGCTATTTTACCTCCGGCTTGTTTTCATTCTGGAAGCTTCAACATGCTCCATTTTCTCCACAGCCAGGGGACATCGGAATAGCCATGAAACGTTAAGCAACTTCGCTCAGCTTAAGCCCATGCGATGGTATCACACCGGATGATGCCTAGCGGGCTAGGGACATCTACCATCTGTTCTTTTATTTGCCTTCTATGACAGGTAGAATGTACAGGGGGTGGCATTCTGTCTCGCACCCACACGGTTATAGTGAGGTATTAATAAAAAAAAAAGTTGAGCAGAGGAAAGGTTTAAGTAAATATTGGACGAGATTTTTAGTTTTCCCATCTACAAGAAACCGATAACACTCAAAAACGCCCTTCCTATATGTGTATCGAATTGAAAATTGATATCGCATTGCCAAAAGACAGACAGACCGACGGAACCGTTAAGATAGGAATAACTCGCAAACGATAATTTTTTCAAGAAAACAATACATTCATGTGGCAAGGGAAGTAGAAAGTATCATATTAAAAAACTGTTAAGTAAAAATCAGTCTAGAAATTGCATTTAAATTGGAACAAGCTTCTTCTTCTTAAAATATATTTAAATCTGGGATTTCAGAACCATATATCATAACCTCACAATGTTTCCTAGTCGCCTTGCCTGTAAGCGGAAATTGAATTCTGTAAAATTAAATTATAAAAAGGTTTCCGGTGCAAATGGCGCCGGGAGCATAAGGAATAGAAACCTGACGTATTAGAATCGGCGTTACTATTTGAAAATGTCTGAAATATGGGATTATCGTCAAATATTAAAATGAATTGTATTGAAGTTATAGGTAATAGCTAAACATGTTTTAAGAAGCAACATTAAGGCTGAAATGTTAAACGAGAATAAGATAGAATTTGGGCGAAATTGGGTTTTAATATTTTTTTCGGTATTTTAATATCCTTCTGGGGCCGACTTTTTAAACTTTGTAGTGAAATAATAAATATTTCTCCGTTTCACTTTTTCCATATTTTTAATACAAAATAGAAGTTTTTTAAAAACAATATTTTCATTAAATATAGTCTGTCAAATAAGAGCGTGTCCGCGATAATTCATTTTTGGTAGATGCGATTCTAGCGCCTCAACAAAAAAAAATCGGTAGAGGGAACCTTTGTCTACGACGCATTTTAGTAAAAATATCAGTCGATTCCGAACTTTATCAAAATCGCGTAAAATTCTCGTTTGCGTGTGGGTTCGAGGCGGTCTTTTTTTGTTCCCATTCAAAGGGGCCTAAAATGACACATTCCGAGGCCGCAAGATATATTAAAAAGTCGATATCGTTTAAGAAGAAGTGGGTAAATCGTTTTAAAGAGACAAAACATGTCGACGATTTGCCAAAACGTGGCTCAGTAGGCAAAGTCACTCCGAAAGTCGGAAAACAAATCGTGTCCTTGTTTTCACGGAACCCGAAACTGAAGCTGCAACAAAGAGCGGCAAAATTAAGAAAATCTAGTTTGTATGGGTCCCATGGGACCATTCGACATCTTCGTGCTCATGATGTCAAATTCCGGAGCACGTTCAAGAAACCTTTGCTGGACGAAAATCACATCGAGAAGGGGCTGGCTTGGGCCCATGATAAGATACTAGAGTGACCCTTACAATCATCGAACGCCAACCCTATTGAAAACGTTTGGTCCCTTGTAAAGAGAAAGCTCAGAGGAAAGACTCTCAGCGAGATTCAAAAAATTTACAGAGTACGTAGAAAATCTCGTTAACAGCATGCCTCGAAGATGCCAAGCCATTATTGAAGCAGAAGGTAATTAGACAACTTACTAAGATAATTGCGCTGTTATTACAGAGAATACACTGAAGGCAAAAAATGTTCTCGAAACACTTTTTCAAGAATACGAGCGGCCACGTTCTTACTTGACAAACTGTAGCTCTCCTATAGAGGTCAATTGTCACTGACTTCATTTTGAAGTCCAACCTGTGACATATTTAATCTACCTCTGGAAAAAAGATAAAGCTGATAGTACGTTTTATTAAGAGTTGGTGTAATAGAAACTCCACAAAAAATGGGGGACGTCCAAATATTTACTAATTTAAAATTTTTATGTAGTTTAAAAGTGTTTTCCATTAAATGTTAAATTTTTCAATTTATTTGGATATTTTGTATTTAAAAGTGGAATAATTTCTCATTCTTCTTAAAACTAATGTACTAGACTAAACTAATTATACGAATCTGCAAATCGTTACATAAAAAAATATATACAAATCCTACCAGAGCAGACGATGCAGGCAGGAAAAGCGTCGACTGCAGGTGTACCGAAGAATCATTCAAATAGAGACATTGAATCAAAATCAGCAAATCCCTTTATCGAAAAGAGTTTTAGAAAAATAATACCGCAAATATTCCGAAAAAAAACACACCCTTTTCGTGAGTTATTTTCGCATTTTTCAGCTCGTAGAAGGCCAGTATACACTGGCACACAATTATAACTCTTTAATGTAGCTTGATGACAAATGAAATAGAAGCAATAAAAAAATGCAGCCAATTTCAAACTAATTGTGATAATCTGATGTCTAAAAAAGGTTTTGAGGTGTCACAAAGAAAAAATATCAGAAGTTCTCATAAATACAAGTTTTACTTTATTCTCTATGTGAAATATATTTTAAATCATCATCCAACAACAGTCTTCATCCACTGCCGGATAGAGGCTTCCTCTAAGAACTGTCACTGTCCTGAGCGGTGTTAACCTAATTTACTGCCATTCTCTTGATGTTATCGCTCCATCTACGTAATGGTCTACCTTTGTTCCAATAATATTGTTTAGGTCGCCATCGCTTACGCCATCGCTTATCATCCCTCGAGCGATATGCTTTGCCCATCACAATTTAGTAATGTGTGTAATTTTTGGATAATATCTATTACTTTTGTTCGTTGTCAGATAATATTGTATATCTCTCCTCATTGCCCATTGTGATACTCTCTCTCAGTTTTGTTTGTTAATGAGAGTGTCTCGGCGCCATATGTGATTACCGGCAAAACACATTGTTCGTAAATTTTTTTTTAAGAACATTGGTACATCAGCCTACAGCGTATCTCTCAGCTTCCTAAAAGCCACCCATCCCAAACACATACGTCGGTGTATCTCACGGGTTCTCTCTTTCAGTCTCACGGTTAACTAAACTCGTGAAATATTTTAAATAATATATTTACATAGAATAAATATTTGACTTTTATTTTGCTAGAACTTCCAAGCCCTTGCAAATATTACACAAAAACCACAAATATTATAAACATATTAAGATTAAAGCGGCTAATGAAGGAAAAGTAGTTATTCCCTCAGAGCGACTGATAGAGGCACGGATCATAATATGTTTGGAGTCAGGCACCAAGACGTTGACTACATTGTTAACAACGCTCAGGCCACTGTCTGACTCCTGATGTGAGAACTGTGTCACCACCCCGAAATTATGCAGTAGGTAAACTTACTTCTAGGAACCCTGAAACGTGAAGAGAAGCAGAAACCTCAGAGTGTATTTTTTCCACAAATACAATACTTTTCTTAGCAAGGAAAGTAAAAATATGATAAAACAGAGACACTAAAACCTTAATAATATTTTTAATTAATTATTATTTTTCAGTTTAAGTTCTGCGATTGAAAGGGTTAAGAAAATTCTTCCGAATAAATTAAGGATTCACGTCTTGTATAAAGAATGAAAAACAAAACACGAACACGTAAGTGATTTTAATATGCTGTCCCATTCCCATGGAATCCTTAATATGAGCATGCATTCTTAAATGATTTTACAAGTTTGTAACAGCACAAATTATTTTATGGTTTTAAAGTTTTAATATATCATAAAAATAAATAATAATTCACCTAATAAATTTCAGAACTATTTTTATGACCAATTAAAATTTTCTTTTGTGATTACCAAAATTTTATAAGCTACTACCTAAAGCAAAGTTACATCTAAAACCTAGTGTTGAGAAATTCTTTTTACAGTCCAATTTTTCCACTAATCCTTCCAGTTCAAGATTTTGAAAATAATGAAATTTCAATATAATTTTTAGATTCCTTTATTTCAAAAGCGCTAAAAAAATGATCTTAAAGATATTCCTGAGTTACTCCCTCTCAAACTCTTCTAAGCTTTTTATGTCATTTCCATTAGTTAGTTGCATCTCAGTCTTGTCTATATACTACTTCAGCTGTAATTAGAATTAATGAAGCTAAATTGGGAAGTAATCGAAAAACATAATTTTCAGAATGCTCAACTACAAGAACGCCGAATCGAACATAACATAATGTCTTTGAAGCTACCTCCTCTAACTTTTTCGTTTACTCCTTACGTATTCTTCACCCAAAATCTAAGAAACACCCCTACCCCTATAATACTGTCCTACCAATTCCCTTCCTCTAAAGGATAACGTCCAGGAATGTTCTTTCTCGCTTTAACTACTATATGTCTACTAAATTTAAACGCATTTTATTCAGAGGATCTTCCCATGAAACTGAAAATTATGTTTTTAAGGGGGAGTCTGAAACGTGAAAAAATAAAGGGATGATATTCTTACCAATACAATACTACCCTCAGCGAGGAAAATAACAACGTGTTTCTCCTTCGCAATTAAATAATCGATTAAATGCAAGTCGGACTTGCGCAATTAGTATTCCGTACGTTGATCGTTTTTAAAATAAAAACTTTTGTTACGGGGGTATAAAATGATCAATGATTTCACAAAACACACCCCAAATAAGTTTTTAACAAAAATTTTTTACGATTTTTCCTGAAAACTGACGACCTTGACAATTTTGTTTTTTTTTTCATATACCAGATTAAAGGTAATGCATTCGTGATAATTTTCGTTCAGTCTACACCCTGTGGAGAATATTCCAGAATTTTTTCAAAATCTTTCGTTCAGTACTTTGCGAGATAAGGGGGGGACAGCGATTTCTCGCAATTTTTTAAAAATAATACAAAAAAAAGTGTCCGCAAGTATTACATTAAATATATGGTTGAACTCGTGTGTTTATAAGTTTTCATTTGACACCCCACTCGATGGCCTAATAATTTCTTTTTCACTTCCGATTTCATCCCCCAAAACTAACCCCTTTGGGCAAAATTTGACCTTTAAAACTACACGGCTCTGAGGAGGCTATCAATTCTTATATCAGTGCAAAATTTCAATTTTCTATGGCAACAGACGGACAGACACCGAAGTGATCTTGTAAGTGTTCCGTACGGAACACTAAAAACGGTGTTCTTAGAAATATATTAAAAGTATAAACTCGATGTTTTATGTTATGTAAAGAATGTTTAGGATTTGTTCTCTCGCGACTTATTTATTCTGATTACCTATAACTCTCTCGGTTCTACATACAAGATATTATTTACTACGTAAAATATAACATATGTGCTCGGAAATTTTTCTGGGTCTCCACCTGGCAGTTTGTACAGGCAAGAATAGTAATTTGGTCTGAACTATATTTATTTATTTTCCTTTAAAACCCAACAATATCCTTAAATCAACATTTTTAGATTCTTTTTCTATCAAATCGTTTGAGGAAATGTAATTTACCATTTATTTTTCTTACATCAAACTTAAGAGATACACTAAAAAGTAGTTTTATCCATTCATTCAGGAATCTAACAGACACAAATTCTCATGTTTTTAACATGAACAAAGTTTTATAAAACAAAGAAAATAAATTTAGGAATGTTCTATCACAACTATGTTCGCATTCTGCAACTGGGAGGCGACCGAAAACAAAAGTTATATAAACAGGTGGTATTAAATAAATTGTTCACTAATCGCACAAAATTGTAATTCGTTGATATACAGTCGTTATTTTACTGAAATTGAGAGACTAAAAGAAAAGCTACCAGCTTAAAAACCATTTTTACAATATGCTGCCCAAAGAAGATTTTTTAGATGTCAAAACTAAGAGTGAGTAGGCAAACTAGAAGGAAGTGCCGAGCGCCTCTCGTATGTTTTCGATCCGATAACCCATCTGACTGCGCCAGGGAGGTCTCCGATGTTATTTTGGCTGGTATGGAAGATTACATCCCTTTTTCGAAGAAATGCTCCTCCAACGGCAAGCCTTGGTTTGATCGAAAATGCAAAGAAGCTGTTGCTTCTAAACATATTGCCTACCGACAATAGCGTGAAAATCGTAACACCTTTGTTCGTGCCAGGAACAGATGCAAAGGAATTATGGACGAAACCAAGGAGGCGCACAATCAACGAATTAGAAACAAACTTCTCGCTTGTCCCAACAATTCCAGGACCTTTTGGGCAGTCGCTAAGGCAGGTAGTCAAAATTTTACCAAATCCACCATACCACCACTCACACGGCCAGATAATTCCATTGCAACCACACCTGTTGAGAGAGCGAACTTGTTGGCTGAACTCTTTGCTTCACATTCTACTGTCGATTTCCAAGGAAAAAACACCACCTAATATTCCCATATTGCAGTCGGAGATGCCCGATGTTGTCTTCAGACAGCGCATCATAAAACGTATTTTAATGAAGCTAGACACCAAAAAGGCTTCTGGCGCTGACGGAATACCTGCCATAGTTCTCAAAAACTGTGCAAGGGAACTAACACAGTTTTCTGTAGATTTTTTAACTTATCCTACAGAAAGGGAATATTTCCGTCCTGCTGGAAATGTGCCACGGTTCAGCCGATACCTAAAAAAGGCAAGAAGACCTTGCCAAATAACTGCCGACCAGTCGCACAGCTTTCAATAATATTGAAAGTCATGGAAAAGGTTATCTTTTAAAATATCTTGAACGATTCAATATTATTAGCGATCACCAATATGGGTTTCGTAAACATAGATCAACAGGAGATCTTCTGACTAATTAACACATGTTTGGAACAACGGAATTGAACACTTTGGAGAATCTCGAGCGGTTGCTCTTGACATATCCAAGGCATTCGACCGTGTTGGGCACGATGGACTGTTGGCTTAGTTACGCTCTTATGGTATGTCTGAAAGGTTCTGTTTGTGGCTCTCATGTTTCCTCAGAGAACGTTCTTTACGAGTGGCGGTCGACGGATTTCTTTCTAACACCTTCACTATCAAGCCGGTGTGCCCCAGGGCTCCATACTGTCTCCTGCTCTCTTTCTCATTTACATTAACGATCTGCTGGAAAAAACTGGGAATCCGATCTACAGCTTTGCAGATGACAGTACGCTTGTCTCTTCATTCATCTTGAACGCTCGGACATCGGCTGCTCTGGCGAATATCCGCAGACAGCAGGAGGTCGTTCAACCTAACAAAGACCTGGAAGAAATTCTATCTTGGGGTGACAGTAACCAAGTGGAATTTAACGCTACAAAAACCCAGGCGGCAGTTTTTTTTCTAAAAAAGTTAACGTTGCTGAACCCGACATAGTTATGTCGGGGCACTCCATTCCCCTAGCATCGTCGCTCAATTTGTTGGGCGTTAGTTTGGGAGCAAATATGTCCTGGCATGAACATGTTGCAGGCATAGCAAGGAGAGCTTCTCAAAAGTTGGGAATATTATTTCGAACCAGAAAGCTTTACACCCCACAACAACTGCTAATTCTTTTCAAAGCTCAAATTCGACCAACATACACTGCATTTGTTGGATTCTGTTCAGAGAAGAGTTATCCGTCTGAAGAACGGTTGGCGACTTGAGTCTGTTCTACAAGTATTTTCATGGAAAGTGTTCGAAGGATGTAGCCCGCTTAATTCCTCCCAAAGCGGTGCATGTTAGAAATACACGTCGCGCTGGTGCTTCACATCCGTATGAGGTTCAGCTTCTTACTCCGCGTGCAATGCTTTTCACCACCAGGTCTTTTATATGGAGAACATCATCCCTTTGGAATAGTTTGCCCAGCGCTGTGTTTCCCACCGAGTACAATTTACAGCGATTCAAGAACAACGTGAATCGCTTTTTCATCGCTTTTTCCGCACACATGCCCCCCCTGGAGCGCTTTAGGGACTTCCCTGCAGCATGTGTGCTAGACCCATAAAAAAAAAAGTTCGAATCTAATGAGCGTGCAGATTGACAATACCTCAAAATCGAGCAGCCGAATCTCATTCACAAGTTGGCTATGTTAAAATAGCAAAATATAAGCATGGTTTATCTGAACATCCAAAAGAGACATTTTTTGTTTAGTACACTAAGGTGTACCGTTGAGAAACTATAACCAAAATTGAGAATTTGATAGGCTTGCATAGTCTTATCTTCTGGGCACTTCAACTTAAACAGAACTAAACTGTGTTAACATGAAGAAAAAAAATTAATAGCAGTATTTCATAAAAAAAGCATATACTCCTCACCTGAAAATTATAGTTGCTAAAAAATTTTTGATCTTGCCCTCTAATTTAAAAATTAAAAATTTAAATGAAAATTTACTTATGGCATCTTTCATTTCATCTTTATATAAAATATAAAGGTAACTTTTTGAAATTACTATTGGCAGTGTACACTGCGAACTTGCGCAATTAGTATTCTGTACTGTGATTGCCTTTAGAATAAAAATTTTTGCTAGGGAGGTATAAAATGGGCAGCAACTTCACAAAACACACCCCAAATGAGTTTTCAATAAAAGAATTGAGAGCCTAGATTACAAACATGTCTAGTCAGATACTAACTCAGTAGGCTAATCAGGCCAACCAGAATAAGACAAAAAGTTCCTGACATGTATATATCTTAAGATCCATGTATTTTTACGTTTTTTCTTAGTCAATAATGTATAATAGTTATAGCATCTTAGCTACCTTATAGTTAATAAATCAATCTAACTCAATCTAGAATCTAATGGTAAAAGTTTACAACAAATATTTATTTAATTATAAAATTTAAAATAAAATAAAATTATTTTCACTCGGTACCTAATGCTTAAGGCAGTGGCTATCACTTCCGGTTGAATTCACAACTTTCGACGAAGTGGATAACTAGTTTATACCAGATAAATTATCAAACGTAATGCACTAGTGATAATTTTTGCTCAATCTATACTTTATGGGGACTGCCCTAGAATTTTTTCAAAATTTTTTGATCAGTACTTTTCGAAATGTGGACAGGGGTCTTTGACCATTCTTTTAAAAATAATGCAAAGAAAAGCGTGCGCAAGTAGGGGAGCGAGGGGCTTGCTGTAACAATTTTTAGAAAAAACAATTTATTTTAATATCTGTTTGCTGTTTTAGCATTAAAAGAACGTCTGTCGATAGCCTAACTATTCTTCTGTTATACCGAAAAGGAATAAGATCAAAATTATTAATATATACTTCACACCAGATATTTTCTTAAAAAAACCGTTGGTACAACTTGCCCCGTCTGGGGCTAGATGTAACAGCTATGGGGCAGGTAGTAACAGTAAAAATAAAGTAAATTTTGATACACATTTAAGCTTTAATTTTGTTATTTTCCAAACCAACATAATACTTCACATTATCTGTAATCTTTTTCATCTTTTTTCATCAGTGTTACTAAAACATACTTCTGCAAAAACAATCAATATTAAAGATTTAAGTGTTTAACTAATTTCTTAAACTATATTTATAATCAACATGGCACATTCATTTACTTAATACATTACAAGTATCTAAAAAAATAATCAGCTTTCGAAAAATAGACGCTACATAATGACTAATTTATACAAATCAATGATATAGTATCTTCTGTCACACATTTCACATCTGCCCACATTTTACATGATATACATCCTACCCATTCCTCTTTGTCAGAATTGCTATAGGCTTCACTGCAAACTAGACAATGCCACTCCTCAGTTTCAGGTTCTGACCTCAAAATTCTTTTTTCAACTTTTTCTTTTTCTTTATCATCTTTCTTTTTTGTTGATTTGCCCTTGTCTTTTCCTTTTCCTTTTGATCCATCTTTACCATCATTTTTCTGTCTCTTTGTCATTTTTTGATCACATTCTTTTCTTGAAGCTTCCTTTTCAAGTGTATCAGTTCAAACAGTGCATTTTCTTTTGCGTTTGTTATGCGTTCTTTGTTTCCGCGGTAGAGCTTTTAGAAGAGTGAGAAGGTGAAAAAAGTTTTTGCAAACCTGAGTAACTTGGAGTTGGTTCTTTTGCAATTTCAATGTCACGTATAATTTCAGAAGTTCGGGAGCAGATTGTAATAATTCTGGATTTTCAAGGTCCAACATTAAATTTTTCTGTCTTTTTAATAGGATTTGGATAATCAGTAACATAGGATGGTGCAAAGTCACTGCCTTGAAAGTTATCGGCATTGAAAGGCCATATGCCGGATAACATGTTACAATGTACCCCAAGATATTGTTACAACAACCCCGTACCATAAGTTTCTACATTTAACAAAAATTACATAAAATTATGTCGCTAAACGTGAAACTTTTTAGAGTATTAAAACTAAGTACATTTTGAAACTATATGTAAGACTAAAAGTTTTAAATTAATTAATTATAGACACGAAAATCTAAGTTTTACGAAATCAATATTTTACGATATCTTGTCAAAATGAAGCACGTGCACACATCTATTCACTGCGCCGCCAGGCGGGAGGCTGGCTGTAATGAAGTGATGTCGCAATTAAACTGAGTAAAAAATATGAGTTGAAAGAGTTCAGATTTCCAGTAAAAATTGCGTATTACTACTTACCCCTGTTACAACAAGCCCCCAGTTCCCCTATTATATCATATATATTTCTGAACTCGGGTTTTCAGAAGTTCTTATTTGACACTCCACTCAATGATCTGGTAATTTTTTTTTTCACTTGCTATTTCATTCCGTAAAACTAACCCCTTAAGTCAAAATTTAATTTTCAAAACTACAAGGCTCTGATTGGGCCATCAATTTCTATATTTGTGTAACTTTCTGTGTCAAATAGTTTCGGAGAAAATCAGGTGTGACTGACGGACAGACAGAGGGACACTGAAGTGATCTCGTAAGTATTCGTACGGATCACTAAAAAAGATGTTATTAAGAACCTAAAGGTATATTTTCTGTTTTCATGATCCAGAAAGAAGTTTAAATGCTGTATAACTACAGCATGAATTCCAGAAAAGAACATTCTTACATATAGCTTGTAAAACTGTTATTATACCAATAAACGACAGTAACAAATTATGCTAGACGTTGCAAGACTTATTATTAAGTACCATCAAAAATACAAATTCGTACAGAGTTCATGGAGTTCCACAATAAATTGACTTTTTATGTGTACAAATTGTCCAATTTTCCTTATTTATATATATATATATATATATATATATATATATATATATATATATATATAGCGGCAAAAGAACATATGAATATTTGTAGGGTTAATACACATTTTGAGGATGAAAATGTTGACCTTCTTTGTGTAAAGTTAAATTTGGGGAACGGTAGATTCATTTATCTTCTTGCTGTATATGTTGCGCCAATGTGCGGTCTGCATTCATATGAAAAGCTATATACGTTTATTGAAGAGCAAAATTATCTGTTGGATTCTAATTTTGTAATTATATGTGATTTTAATTAAACATATCTCAAAATGTATTATGAAGTGAGAAAAGCTGACAAATATGTTGAATTGTTAAGTTTCTACGGTGCTAATCAGTATAGTCAAGTTGTAAAATCCACGAACTGACTATTGGACATTGTGGTAAGTAATGTTAATTGTCTTGTTTTAAAAACGACTTTAGTCTCCTTCCAGAAGATAAATACCACCCCACTCTGGGTATTTCCATATCAATACCGCATATGAGGATAAAAGAATTAAAATCTAATGATGTACGCTATAATTTCCGCAAAGCGGACTATTTGTCTCTATATCATATGTTACATGCCACGGATTGGACATTTCTTGAATCTTATGATAATGTTAATCTAGACCTCAATGGTTTCTATGAGAAACTATATGACATAAGTGCATACCTAAAACTAATAATAAATCAAAAAATTATCCTACTTGGTTTAACATAGAAATAATATATAAACTCAAGTATAAAGCAAAATTGAGAAAAAATTATAAAAGGACCAATGATTTACTGGCATTGTTAGAATTTAAAAAAATACGAGCCCAACTGAAAAAGGATATAAGAAGTGCTCAATGTGCATACTTGATAACAATACAGAACAATATTGGAATAAGCCCTCGTTTATTTTGGTCCTTTATAAATAACAAAAAAGGATCATTGCACATACCAACTAAAATGTTTTTCAATATAGAGGAGTTTAAAGGAGGGGATGAAATATTTAATGCATTTGCTAATTACTTTGAAAGCGTCTACTTTAATGATTTAGGTAGCAGTAATGATAGTGTTGAAAGTGTCAATCATCACGGAGTTCTAATTGACAAAATTGATATAGTTAATGTTGTAGAGACATGGAGGATAGATTTGTCATTAGTAATTTATTAGCGGTAACGCAGTCAACGTCAGATGTCTTAAATCGACGTGGCCAAATGGATATTGTATATACAGACTTTGAAAAGGCATTCGATAAGGTCTCATTTGTGATATTGTTGAATAAGCTGGAGAAGGATTTTGGATTCCATGTGAATTTAATTGAGTTTTTAAAATCTTACCTTTATAATCGTGAACATGTAGTAAAGATAGAGGGGTATGAGTCCAAACCTTTTACACCTACATCCAGGATTCCGCGGGGGTCCGACCTAGGACCTCTGCTTTTTTTACTCTATATCAACGGCATCACTGGTGTGGTTAAAAATGCATCCTGCCTGTTATTTGCTGACGGCTTAAAACTTTATTATGAACTCCGATCGCCTGCTGACTGCCCGATTTTGCAAAATGATATAGATAATGTTGTAAAATGGGGAATTGACAATAAGATTTACTTTAGTGTAAGTAAGTGAACTGTTGTTTCTTATACTAGAAAAATGAAGCCGATAAAGCTTACATATAGTATTGAGAATGTCCCACTCTTGTATGATGATAAGATAAAGGACTTAGGGGTGATTTTTGATTCCAAATTGACGTTTAACTATCATGTAAGTTATACAGCAAGCAAAGTGAACAAAACGTATGGCTTAATTGTCAGAAGCACAAATTGCATAAAACAGCTATACATATCCTATGTTAGAAGTATATTAGAATATGCGTATAGTATGGTCACCCTTTTATAATTGTCACAAGCGAACACTTCAATTGATACAGAATAAAATGATGCGTTACATGCATTATAAACAAACTGGTTCATATAACTCTATGATCTCTTCTACACTGTTGCACGAACGCTATGGGATGGTAACCTTAGACAAACGTAGAAAACAATATTGCATGCTCTTCTTGTACAAAGTAGTGAATGATCTCATTGATGACCTGGCATTTCTGTCCAACTTATATTTCAGTGTGCTAGCGTACAGCACAAGAAATCATAGCACTTTCTATATATCAGATGTAGCCCATAATAACCATCACCTGGGATCTCCATTGTTTAATGCTTGCATGCTATACAATGGAATCCAGAATAGTGTAGATATATTTAATGATAAGTGCAGTCTTTTCAAAACTAAACTGCGAGCGTTGTTTTAAACGTATGTAGATTATTATGTAATATTATTTAAATTAAGTTAATTTAAGTTCTAGAACTTTGTAACTGGAAAGATCTCTGTGATCAATCTGTAAAGTGCAGTAAATAAATAAATAAATAAATAAATAAATATATATATATATATATATATATATATATATATATATATATATATATATATATATATATATATATACATATATATATATATATATATATATATATATATATATATATATATATATGTATATACATATTTACATATATATATATATATATATATATATATATATATATATATATATATATATATATATATATATATATATATATATATATATATATATATATATATATATATATATATATATTTATATATATATATATATATATATATATATTTACATTTCGTAATTCGTATAATGTCTAACATAATTTACTAGCCTTCTCAATTAATATATGGACCACTTATATATGTATGCTTGTCTGTGTGTACATTACTCGGTACGCCACTATGATGAATTATTTCTAAAAGTCTTCTAACGCTAATATGAAAACAAAAAATACGACTTTAGAGTTTTTATTATACTTTATTTCCGTCAAAAGTGTATTTAAAACCACTGGAGCGGTTCTTAGTATTGGAATCACGTTTTCAATGAAACAGAAGTTAAGTGAAGTTCTATTACGGTTTATTCGACACTTTCGACGACCGAAGGAATCTGGAAGTTAATGGAAGAACTAAAAGGAATTGTTTTTCGAGACTAATGTGAGAGTTTATAGTATTCGTAATTAAGGGGTTAACGCTAGAAAATGAACGGTTCTTGATATATATAATGAACATAATTAGCCCATTGAGTAGATACTAACTTAGTTTTGTCATATAAATAATATTAACGATCTTTCCGTCAAGCACAAAATTTCTAGAATCGACATATCACAATTTTAAATTTATTATTAGCTAGAATCGTAAAAAACGCGTAGATACCGAGTTGCGGTCCACGTAATGGCCTTTAGAAGGTTGTAAATATTTCGACCTGCCTTTTATCAGAGTTGCGGTAATGGTAATAAATTATCAAATATTATTACTAGAGACCAGATTATATGCAACATAAAAATCTTGAAATATGCATGAGAATATGCATGAAAAATGCTTAAAATATGCATGAAAAGGGTCAAAATATGCAATATTAAATAATAATAAAAGTAGTAATTTTTAGTTTTTTATTTCAAAATCAGCATAAAATTAACAAGTTATCGACGATGTTTAAATTTAATTAACAATTATTTAACATTTTTTAAAATTATTTAACATTTGTATTCTTGTACATGTAAACAATAAGGTATTGTTCCAAATATTGGGTAGTAAGATTGTGTCTTCGGTCACTTAAAATATTTTTATAAGTGGAAAAAGACCGTTCCACATCCACTGAAGTAACTGGGCAGTATTTCAATTTGGGTGCTATGTTAGCACTTATTGTTTCTGGCAAAAGTTCACCCGTCCCAAAAATAAAACTATCAATTTGACACAAAGGTTCAAAGCCTGGGTTATTGCACAAAATGTTTTCAAACTTTTCTTTAACTCTACGCGAGAATACATCTGGCAATGTGGAGTTTATTTGACGGATTTTATTCATTAACTGAATTGATTCGGTCAACCCCAAACCTCGAGTTTTTTCGTCGTAATTTTGGCACTATAACCTAATCGATGTTTAGACTATTGCAGGTAATGTCCCGGCGATAAGATCGGTTCCAGACGGCGACATTAACAATACCCTGAGCAATTCAATTGCCTAGCAATACCGAGAAATATTGTAAATATTGGGAAAATATGCTTGCCAAAGTCCCGAGAGAAAGTTCATGAATATCTCAATTCAATCTCGGTCGAAACCGCCAGGCATAAATATTTCCTGATGTTTAACGATGTCCAGATTGGTGTGATACTTTCCTGTAAAAGTAATTTAGAATTCCTGTGCGCGGCGGAAATTGTGATGGTGGACAGTACATTTGAATTTTGTGCGAAGTTTTTTCTACAAATGTTTACTATTCTGGCATATATCAATGGCCGCTATATTCCCTTGGTGTTCAGCCTATTGCACGACAAGAAAGAAACTTCGTATTCTTTGGTATTCTCTTCGGTAAAGTCCAAATGCCAGCAATTAGGATGTATCTTCTCGCCTACAAAGGTCTTGTCAGATTTTGAACGGTGCGATTTCAACCGAATTTCCATTGCCAAAGCTTGTGGGATGCGATTCTATTTAGGACAATCCTGGTGAAGAAAAATTCAGAATCTAGGATTATCTAGAGAATACAAAGATAATAATTCTTCCATTGGAAAATGGCTTCACCACACGTTCGGACTAACTTTTCTCCCTGCCGATCACGTGGGAGATGTTTTCATCCAATTGTTAGAAAATCAGCCAGTCCACACACGAGTAACATTGTTTGCTGACTACATAGTTGAAAACTACATCGATGATAGTGCTGCTTTCCTTACAACCCTTTGGGCCGAGCTTCATTCAAAATTTGCAAGGGATAGTCGTTCGTCTCATCCGAATTTTCATGCAATTTTAGAGGTCATCGAGAGTTTCCAGACTGAAACATACGCAAAAATCAACGCTGTACAAACCAGTGCACCAAAGTGTTCGACTAATAGGTACAATTCAGCATTTTCAGAATATAAGACAATTCGATATGTACATAAAGAGATTGATGCTGTAATGTTTATCAAATGCATGTCTTACAAATATAGTAATTACTGAAATATATCTTTTGCTTTAATTTTCACACATAACTTGCAGACTTATAGCTCTATACCTGCCTGTGATGGACCGCAACTCAACCGTCAATTTTGGGTTCGAAAAAGGTCTGTACCGCAACTCGGAACTTTTTATTGCCGTTCACCGACCCTTACCGCAACTCAGTATCATCCGAAATACGTCTTGCTTTCCCTCAACTTATAGTTGACGGGTAGATTTATTTTCCAATGGTATATTTTTAGTGTCAGTATGTACGGAACACCTATGGGATCACTTCGGTGTCCGTCTGTCGCACCTGATTTTCTCCGAAACTATTTAGTACAAATATAGGAATTAACGCACAATCAGAGCCGTGTAAATTTGAAAGTTAAATTTTCATCTAGAGGGTTAGTTTTGGGGAGTTAAACCGGAAGTGAAAAAAAAAATTACCAGGTCATTGAGTGAGGTATCAAATAAAAGCTTGTAAAAACACGAGTTCAAAAATATATATAATGTAATATTTACGCACACTTTTCTTTGTATTATTTTTTAAAATCGCGAAAAATCGCTGTCTTCCCCCCTATCTCGAAAAGTACTAATCAAAAAATTTTGAAAATATTCTGGAATATCCTCCATAAAGTGTAGATTAAACAAAAATTATCGAGTACATTACGTTTAGTAATTTATCTAGTATAAAAAAAAAAACTATGAAAATTTCGTTCCTTGACATATGGTTTACGTTTTTGTAATATACTTTTAAGTACATTATTGTTACCGAGTGACGAGTCGCTCTTGTACCGATATATAATTTTATTTTTATTTTAAAGGTAACCACCGTACCGAACACTAACTGTGCAAGACCCACTTGCACTTGACAGGTTTTATTTTATTTTAAACGACAGCTAACATGTAGTATACAAATATAGAGCTGAGTTTACAATACAATCGAGAGTTACGTTTTTGAAATATTCAAGAAAGTTAGTGGAGTACCGAATTTCAACACTTTTTTATTGACAGATCTTAAAAACGTAATTTCTATGACAAATGTTATTTAAAACAAATATCTAAAATTGAATGTTTTTAATGAACAACTTATTTTTGGTTACTATATTTACTAAAGTTTCAGCGTTCTGAAATTATCATTACCATAGTGTCTCATATCGATCGGCGTATTTGTCTGTTAGCCTGATAACTCTCGAACAAAATGCAACAGAGAGACAAGGGATCTATATTTTTAGCGAGCTCTCTTCAGAGGGGTAAGAAAGGATAAATGTATACTTTCAACAGTATTATGAGAATTTTTCCTGGCTTTTGGGTGCGATATTAAAAGATTTTAAGTAGTTTAAATAGTCAAAAATATATATGGGGTCAGTGTTGAAGGGGCCTGTTTAGAGTACACTATGTTATGTACAGGGTGAGTCAACGATAGAGTAAAGTTCATTATCTCATTTGTTTCGGGAATGACGAACAAATGTTAAATACAATAGTTTTAAGGAATATTAAGGTGCACAGTTTAAAATTATTTTTGAGTATACAGAGTACTTCAAAAAAGTGTGGCCGATATAACAAATATATTTTTTAAATGGAACATCCTATTTTCTAATTTATTTTTAAATTCTGCGTAAAATTTTATAACTTTCTTATTAATAATGTTATATACCTAAACCTAGTAGTTTTTCTAACATTCCAATTTAAAAAAAAAAAAATACTAGTTTTTCAGTTTTGTAAAAAATTGCCAGTAGCGCAATTGTTTCTGAAGATGGAATACTCATAATTAGTACGAGCGTTCTATAGAGATGAAAAAAAATATGTATGTGAAGAAATTTGAGTTAGACGCTACAGGGTATTCAAAATAGATTTATACATTTCGACTCTTTTGAATTGAAAAATTTCAAATTTTAAATGGCACAACCTGTATATTATTATTTTTTCTAATAGATTTTATAAAACCCTCCAACTTTTATTAAGTATGTCATGTACCTATTTCTAATAGTTTTCGATTTATTTTGAATTTTTCAATTTTTACCCTTGTTTTTAATACACTTACGCTATTGTGAAAATATAAACAAATAGTTAATAATAATTTTAATATAGTTTAACTTATCTAGTGATTAATTATTAGGATGTAATACGTCTACTTGAATACACATGTTTATTCGTTTTACTATATTTTCCTTCACTTTCCTTAGCATAAAGAGCGTTATTGTCCTGCACGTATCCCGGATCCTATTTTCCATATCTACTGGTGTTGTAGGGTGATTCACATAAACACGATCTTTAATGTAGCCCCACAAAAAGAAGTCTAAAAGTGTTAAGTCACGAGGGGGCCACTGAATGAATCCATCCCTACCGATCCATTTTTGTGGGTAACGATCGTTTAAAAATTCCCGAAGGTGGTAATGAGCAGGAGTTCTGTCTTGTTGAATCCACATTTGTTCCCTTTCAAAGTTATCAACTTCTTCAAGAAGCTGGAGTAATTCGTTTTGCAAAAAATTTAGATATCTAGGCCCGTTAAGCGGTTTGCGGAAAAAATATGGACCAATAATTCGAAAATTTAATATTCCACACCATACATTAAGCGACCAATGGTTTTGGTTTCGAACTTCTCGGGCTCAAAATGAATTAACTGTTGAATAATAATGCATGTTATGGCTGTTAACTGCGTCATTACTGCGAAAAGTAACTTCATCATTTTGGATAAAAAAATTTGGATCGGCCTCTATTGCTCCATTCACGGTGCTACAAAAGTTTACTCGTCGTTCAAAATCACGGCCTTCTTGGTGTAGTTCCATATGAAAGGGATGATACTTGTATTTTCTCGTGGTGCGATTAGCCGTAGATTGGGATCTGTCAGATAAGTCAGCTAGTTGACGGCTGCTGACCTGGGGATTATCTTCAATATGAAGTAAAATCTCCATTCCTTTTTGCTAATTGGTAGCAACTTTCTGTTTCGTATACTCAACGCCACCACTAACCGTTCCATTAAGCACTGAAAAGATCTTCTAGATGATATACGTCTATTAAGGCACTTCGCTCCGTAAAGCCTTACTGCCAAAAGACAATTTTTCCCGCCTCGCCCAGTACATAAACGATGTCAATTAATTTATTTTTAGGAAAATCCATAGCTATTACCTTTATACGTCACTTACTACAACAAATTAAACTATTTTTACTTGCTTAATAGACATGTCAAAATTTGACAATGCGTACATTTTTGTTTTGTTTTGGCAACTATGATGTGATAGCGTAAGTTTATTAAAAACAAGGGTATATGACATACTTAATAAAAGTTGTAGGGTTTTGAAAATCTGTCAGAAAAAATAATAATATACAGGGTGTGCCATTTAAAAATTTTGAGATTTTTCAATTTAAAATAAGTCGAAATGTATAAATATATTTTGAACACACTATAGCATCTAACTCAAATTTCTTTACATACATCTTTTTTTTTTCATCTCTATAGAACACTCGTACCAATTATGAGTATTCCACCTTCAGAAACAATGGCGCTACTGGCAATTTTTCACAAAACTGAAAACTAGTATTTTTCAAAAAAAAAAATTGAAATATTAAAAAAACTACTAGGTTTAGGTATATAACATTATTAATAAAAAAATCTAGTAGCTTTAGGTATACAAAATTATTAATAAAAAAGTTATAAAATTTTACGTAGAATTGAAAAAATATATTAGAAAATAGGATGTTCCATTTAAAAAAACATATTTTATATCGGCCAAACTTTTTTGAAGTACCCTGTCTACATAAAAATAATTTTAAACTGTGCACCTTAACATACCCTAAAACTATTGTATTTAACATTTTTTCGTCATTCCCGAAACACGTGAGATAATGAACTTTACTCTATCGTTGACTCACCCTATACTGTTATTTTTCTAATACGTAATATTGAGCAGTGGATATTTTAATTTGTTTAACTCAAATGAAACTATTTATGTATCTTGAACCGTACCATATTTAGGATTGATATCTGATAACGTAACAAACTAAAGAACGTTTTCTCAAAAGCTGATATATGATGTTTTACATTACTTTTCAAGCTAAAAAACTAAGTCAAAAAGTTTTTGCAATGAACTTACTGTCTGATAAATCGGAAACCGCAGAAAATATATTTCGAATACGAAATATCGCATTTTCACACTATTTCTCTCCACTCAATGGTCTCGCAGACGCAAATTTAATATTACAGCAATATATTTCTTTAAAATTGACATTTCAATATTCAAACTCGGGGGAAAAGATATATATGTTTTATGCATAACTTTTCATAGATAGCTTATTTATTTGCTTAAGCGGGATATTATTACTGAAGCAGCTCTCTTTTTGTGATCCAACGTATGTACAGGGCCAGTCAGATTTTCTAGATGGTATACGTCTATTAGGGTACTTCGCTCCGTAAACCCTGCCAAAAGAAAATTTTTTCCCGCCTCGCCCAGTATATAAATATCAATTAATTCATTTTTAGGAAAATCCATAACTATTACCTTTATACGTCACTTATTACAACAAATTAAACTATTTTTATTTGCTTAATAGACATGTCAAAATTTGACAATGCCTACATTTTTGTTTTGTCTTGGCAACTATGATGTTATAGCGTAAGTTGATGTCTTATTACTGTTAAGTATTGGTTTATGCTATTCCACTTTTTTTCTGAATTCAGGGCAGAATTATTATCAGCATGTGACCCACCAGGTGTCAATTTGAGTATTAAAAAATTGAAAAACTATATAACATCTATAGAGTACGTAGAACTAGATAAAAAAATGTTTTTTTCGTTTTTTTTTTTCTTCTTTTTAATTAGCAAAATTCATTTTTATTCTACAGAATAGGATTTTTCTTGAAAGAAGGAATTTGCATATTTCAAAAACTCGCGGATCATACCATCAATATGGCGACAGGTCATGTGATCATTACAAACTCGAACCCTCCGAGATCAAAGGTGCCAAGGCGGACTGTCGCTACTATGTTTTATGTTTACTATGATACTGGTATACAACTTTCTCTATGATGACTGAGGTTAAAAGAAAGGGAGACATTTGACAAATATTATGATAGGAAATACATTTAAGCAGATAAAAATAAGTCAATTTTTATAATATATATTTAGTCGCTGTCTTCTGATAAGGTTGTGCGGCGAGTAGTAAAATAACCTGACCCTCAGCTTTTGCTATATTGGTCTTAAAACAGTATTAAAAAAGTTTTTTTTTTAAATTGATTACTAACATTCATACAGTGTGCATGTGCTTCATAACAATGAAAAAAAAAAATTGCCGAGGTGGAATACTTTAAAAAAATTTGAATGAGATGAAATTTTTGTAGATATTTTGTGATAAAAAATATTTAATTTTAATTGATTTTTTAAAATATTCAGGTTTAAGTACTATGTTATTTAGATGTGTGCAAAATTTTAACGAAATCGATCAAATATTTTCTGTTATTGATTACGCTAATTTCGAAAATACAGTTTTGGGAAAACCGAAGTTTTAAATTTGGAGAATATTCGCTCGATTTCGTTGTAATTTTGCACATATCTAAATAATAACATGAACTTAAATCTAAATCAAAAAAGTATTTTTTATGCCAAAATTATTTTTAAAAACATGCCATTTCCGCAATTTTTATTTTTTTTTCAATTTTCTGAGGTTTACGCACACCATATGGATATTAATAATAACTTCAAAATAACTGGCTTGTTTCTGACCAATACATCAGAAGCGAGAGGTTACGCCATTTTCCCACTCGATGCACAACCTTGCCGGAAGGCAATGGCTTAATTCTGCAAATTTTAGATATTAAAAAAAATTACGTGTTATTTTAGTCTGAAGTAAACATTCACATAAAAAATTATCATAAAAGTGGCTTTTTTTCACCTGTCTAAATGTATTTCCCCTCTTACAGATGGATGACGTTAATTTTTTATTAGTTGGATATCTCAGCTGTTGCAGGTACAACTTTTTTATTATATTTTAATTGATACCTTATAAGAGTTCCCTAACAAATTTAAAAATATTAATTTTTTATAAATTTCATTGCTCTAGATTCATTAATTAAAAAAAAAAAAAATCATGTTTATTTTAATAAAATACCAAATCTTACATAAAGTGAAAAATTTCGTACTAATATTCCTTGATTATTCCTAAATTATTTTTACGATAAACAACTCTTCTATAGCACTTTTACTTTTTATTATTGTCTTTACTTCATTATTGCTTATATCTTTTTCTTTCAATTTATTTTTAAAATACCTTTTGATTTCTTAATATAACCTAACATTCCAATTATAAAAATTAAAGAGTTTACTATAGGTGTCCATGTGAGCCGGAGGGATTAGCTTTTGTAACTGAATGGTATTATAAGAAAAAACCAAGGAATCTTCGCGTATTTCTATAAACGTAAAATGTTTACTCCAGAAAAGAAAAAAAATCGGTCAAGTACAAGTTGGACTTGCGCAATTAATTTTCTGTACCGTAATTTGATTTGAAAATAAAATAAGATCTTTACCTAGGCTAAGTTAATTAGGCCCTGAGATTATTGTAAGTTGTACTCGGTGGGACACAGTCCTGAAAAAAGTCATTCCAAAGAGATGAGTTTCTCTATATAAATATGATAGTTTATAATAGCAGAATAGAACAAAAAGTTTAGCATCTTAAACCTGAAGCAACATTGCAATGAAAGCCTAATCGTACTCACCCACCCATAGTATTTAAAATATTAGACCAGCCCATCCATCCATAATTCGTACCTGCAAAAAAAAAATATCATTAATTTCAAAACAACAAAAACCGCTGATTATCAAAAATACTACATTTAACTGTGAGCTAGCAAAAAATTGGAACAGTCAAATGCTTTCCTATGTTTACTTTATATTTAAAAACGATTTTATGGTAAAAAAAACGAAGTATTTTCAGCTATAGATGAGGAAAAACAGCGGATGTAATCTTTTTTATCAATATTTGTTGAGTGATTTATGTTTATAAGTGTACGTTTAGTAAATATTTTAGTTTTTTCAATATGGATTGACCAGGGCCATAAAAATTACTTCATTTTTTATATTATTATTGAATTAAAAATATACAATAATTTGTAAAATGTTTTATAATATTTTTACATTAATAATTAAATAATTAAATTATATAATAATTACTGTAACAAATCTTATAAAAGCTTAAAAATAGGGGGTGAAAATAGATTTAATCTAATGTAGAATTTTCTATTCTATAAAACTTGAATTTTTACATCAAATAGTGTGACATGAAATAAAAGAGGACACTTGGGAGTAGGAATAATACTACATAAGAAATACGAAAATAATATCGATGAGGAGAAATACGATAATGACAGAATACTCCAGGTAACTCTGAACATAAAAGGTAAAAGAATACACTTGACAAGTCTATATGCGCCAGATACGAATAAAAATAAGGAGGAACGCGAACAATTTTATAAACAATTACAAGCTCAAATAGATACAATAAGATCACAAGATAAGATACTGCTGATGGGAGATCATAACGCTAGAATAGGCAAAAGGGTATTGATAGAAATAACGCAAAGATTTAATGACGAAGATATAAATGATAACGGTGACATGCTAAAGACCTTCTGTGTCCTGAAAGCTTTCAGAATAAACAACACATTTTACAATCACAAATTGAAATACAAATATACATGGCAAAATACGAGAGGTCAACAATCAGTAATAGATTATTTTATAATTATCAGAAAATTTGAGACACAAACAATAATAGATGTAAGAACACTGAACTCTGTCAATGTAGATAGTGATCACAAACTAGTACTATGCAAACTCAGACTTAATACACAAGCAACACCAACACCGAAACCTGTCTACGTAAATAAGTTTAATGTGGAATCCTTTGAAAACGAAAGTACAACACAATTGTATGAAAGTCGCCTAAAACAAAAAATTAGCCAATACCTAATCAATTAACGAGAAACCATAGACCAACAGTGGACAACTATAAAACGAAATATTGTTAAGGCAGCCAAAGAAACTGTAGGACAAAGACGAATATATGTCAATAAAATCAACAAAACACCATCGTTCTCACCAGAAATAAAAGAGTTAGCAAAAAAAAAATCATATATACAGTACATACATAACAAAACACAAGACGTCTAAAACACGTATGTACGTTAGTGAACGAAACTAGTCAACACAAGAAAGAGACAAATCAAACAAGACCATTGGGAGAAATTTACGAAGGGAATGCAAAGCGATCTATATGGAGCACACAAAAAAGTCTGGGGAATCTCAAGACGAAACAAGCAAGAAATAAAAGATACAGTACAAACCAACAAATTTACAGTCAAACAGTGGCAAACGTATTTTAAAAATATGTATAATGGAGAAGAACAAAATCCCCAACCTGAGTTGAAAGAAATAAAAGAACAAAACATCCAAATAACAGTTAAGCAAACATCAAACATTGTAAAACAGCTAAAAAACCGAAAAAGTCTAGGACCGGACGACATCACAAACGAGATGTTAAAGTATGGAGGAAGCTACCTATATCAAGAACTGACAAAACTTTTCACAAATATAATAAAGGAAGGGCAAGTACCTAAAGATTGGAAGAACAGTATCACAGTTCTAATATTCTAAAAAGGCCAAAAAGCATCTCCAGAAAACAATCGAGGAATAACGCTTCTAAATAGTACCCTAAAAGCATTCACAAAAATCATGCTACAACTACTAAGTGAAAACATCCAAATATAAGACGAACAGCAAGGTTTCAGGAAAAAGAGATATACTATCGACGCCATATTTATAATTAAACAAATCTCAGGAAAAGCCAGAGAATTTAACGGCCCAGCACATACATGCTTCGTAGATATGACCAAGGCCTCCGACAGAGTACAATTACAAGACGTCATCTAAATAATGAAAGAAAAGCATGTGAACCAGAAACTAATTAACCTCATATACGAAATGAATATGCAATGTAAAACCAACATCAAAGTAGGGCACATACTGAGGGAAGACGTACAAATGAACACCGGAATAAGACAAGGCCATTCCCTTAGCCCCTTCATTTTCAACCTCACTATGGACAGAATAATGGAAAATCTACTTAGAACATTTGGTTATAGAATGGGAAATACATACTTTCCCATGGTTTGCTATGCTGACGACGCTGTATTAATCACGGACTCTGAAGATAACTTGCAACATCTTCAATCAGGAAGCAAAGAAACTAAACATGATTATTAACACAGTCAAAATAAAATGTATGGTAGCTTCTAAAGAACCTATAAGATGCAAGTTGGAAGTTGAAGGAAAAATAATAGAACAGGTTGGCATCTTCAACTACTTGAGAACAACAATAATTAGCCATGGAGATTTACAACTGGAAGTAAAACAGCAAACTATGAAAGCCTCACTAATAGTAGGACGGCTAAAAGATATGGTATGGAAAATCAAATACTTTACAACTGAAAGCACAACAAAAAATTATAAAACAGCAGTAAGGCCCTTTCTAACATACGCAGTGGAAGCAAGAGCGGACCCATGAAGAATGATATAAATGATGAGGACCACAGAGATGAAAGTAATCAGAGACATACACGGAAAAACATTATACGATAGAGTCAGAAGCGAAGAACTGCGAGAATTAAGTAACATCCCAGATGTATTCAAGTGGGCAAGAAAGAGAAGGAAACAGTGGGACAAATACGTAAATAGAATGGATGACAAAAGCCTAGTGAAGAAAGCAAAACTTAACAAACCAGTCGGCAGAAGAGCTCAAAGCAGACCCCCGAAACGGTGGAAAGAATGCTAGACATCCATTTCGGAGGAGGCATAAAAGAGAAAAATAGGCATTAGCCTACTTATGTGGACTCCCGCATAAGAAAGAAGAAGGAGAAGAAATAGTACTTTTTTGTAAGTTGTATTTGACTTTAAATTAAATAATATTTTATTAAAATACTTGATTGGAATTGAAAAATCCATATCACTTTAAATCAAAATATTTATGAGTAACAAATAACTATTGATGAAAATTATTATTTAATATAATTATATAATAAAATGTATTATGTACATAGATATAATATTTTTAAAATTTAAAGAAAACAATTTATTTATCAAAAATGGGTAACGAATAAAATTTTTTTAGCGCGACGCAGCAGCGATTGATTTACTTCGAGCACGCTTCATAATATTCCGTAATATTTATACAGGAAAACGGTCTTGATCACTGCGAGTACAAGCTAGTCACCGAAATTTGAGACGATGCACTTCCTGTACAGTCGTTAGTAAAAAAAAGGTCATCAAGTTAAAGAACAGCCTGTCCCCCCCTCCACAGACGGCTGGATCCATCCCCGAAGACGGTACTTGCGCAATTAGTGTTCCATACGGTGATAACTTCTATAATATATTAAAATGCAACGTCTCTCTGTCTGTCTGTCTGTCCGTTAGTGTGCTTTTCACTCGAGAACCACTTATAAGGAAAAAGCAGTAACATAAGGAATAAGCAGTGACAATGATAGTGAATCAAGTCAGAAAAAAGTTTGCAGCTAGCGCGTTCTCTTGCAATACACTGCCTAAACCAATAAATATGGAACAATATCATGTAGCAAAGACTATAATATATACAAAATGCAACGTCTCTCTGTCTGTCCGTTAGTGCGCTTATGACTTGAGGACCACTTATCCGATTTATATGTTTTTTTTTAATTCTCTGGCCAGGTTATATATATATATATATATATATATATATATATATATATATATATATATATACATATATATATATATATATTTATATATATATATATATATATATATATATATATATATATACATATATATATATATTTATATATATATATATATATATATATATATATATATATATATATATATATATATATATATATATATATATATATATATATATATATATATATATATATAAATGCCACGTCTCTCTGTCTGTCTGTCCGTAAGTGCGCTTATCACTAGAAAATCACTTATCCGACTTACGTGTTTTTTTGTAGATTTATATATATGTTCTCTGGCCAGGTTATAGGATATATTTTACTACATTAGGTACTATAAGAAATAAGCAGTGATGATACTAGTGAATCAAGTCGGAAAAAAGTTTGCCGCTAGCGCCCTCTCTTGAAATACGCTGCCTAAAAAAAATATGGAACAATATCATGTAACAAAGAATACAATATATATAAAATGCAACATCTCTCTGTCTGTCTGTCTAACCGTTAGTGCGCTTATCACTCGAGAACCACTTGTCCGATTTACGTGTTTTTTTTTTTAATTCATACATATGTTCTCTGGCCAGGTGATATAATAATAATAATAATCTATATAATATATATAAAACGCAACGCCTCTGTGCCCGACCGTTCGTTAGTGTGCTTAGTACTCAAGAACCACTTATCCGGTTTACGTGTTTTTTTATAAAATACATATGTTCTCTGGCCAGGTTATAGGATATATTTTATTACGTTAGGTAACATAAGGAATAAGCAGTGACGATAATAGTGAATCAAATCCACGCGAGCAGAGCCGCGGGCACGGCTAGTTTAAAATAAATAAAATCCTTACCTAAGCTAAGTTCTTTAGATCCCTGCCATGTTTATCTCTTACCATAAGATCCCATATGTATTTTCAAGTTTTTTTTTAGTCAATAATGCACAATAGTTATAGCATCTTAGCTAGCTACCTAATAGCCAATAAATCAATCAAGCTCAAACTAGAATCTAGTAATAAAAGTGCAAAACAAATATTTACTACTTAAATATGTGTTTAGTTATAACCAAATAAAATAAAATCCTTTTGTCTCAGTGCAGGAGCAACCCGCGAGTGTTTACGAAACCTCCTCCATTTGTCAAGGAACATAGTTTTCATAGTTTTTTTTTTATACCAGATAAATTATCAAACGTAAGACACCCATAATATTTTTGACTCAATCTACACTTTATGAAGAATTTGTTCAAAATTTTTTGATCAGTACTATTCTAGATAGGGTGGGGGCAGAGATTTTTTTAAAATAATACAAAGAAAAGTGTATTACATTATATATACTTTTGAATTCGTGTTTTCACAAGCTTTTATTTGACATCCCACTCGATGTCCCTAGAATTTTTTTTTAATTTACACCTACTAGCTCACCCCATAAGTCAAAATTAAACTTTCAAGACTACACGGCTCTGATTGGGCCATCAATTCTTATATTTGTGCCTAATTTCAACTTTGTATGTCAAATAACTTCAGAGAAGTGATCCCATAAGTGTTCCGTACAGAACACTAAAAATGAAACTTCTCCAAGGAGAGCTTCAGACCTTTGACTAGAATATACTAAAAATGTCTTAACAAACAACTTTTATTAAATTGTTGAATTCTAATATAAACTTTATAGAGAAAGTTTAAAATTAATTTTGAAAAATTCTATTGCCCTGATTTACTATGGATCAAAGAAAAACTCAAAGCAATTAAAACTTCTGGTGTTTTTAAAAAAGTCTTTTTAAGAAAAATAGTTCCGGAAGTAATTATTTCGATTAGCAAGTTTGATGGAAAAAGAAATCAACTGTAATAACTAGAAAGTTTTAACTTTATTCAGGTTGGGTTACAAGTATTTTTATTTTAAATTAAAGATATTCCTAATTGGTTGTTATTAATTAAATAACAATTCGTATATATCTCTTTTATTATCTGTTAAAAATCTTTTTCAGTTATAGAAATAAAACAACAAAAATTATTAAATTTATATACTAACTATACTGACTGTTGTCAAATGAGTTCTAGAAAATCGGCAAAACTTTGTAGCTGGAACTTCCCTTGTAATATAAGTTATGGAATATGGATGATGGACAACTATAAAGAAAATTAAATGACTAAATAATTTTAATAATAATATACTAAATATAAATTTAAATATTTTAAAATTTAAGCATCTAACTTCCGTTTATTCTACAACAAGGGTCAGACAGTCTGGCACAGTACTTATGCAGATTATATCAAGCACGCATTCTACTGGACTCCCAAGCATGGAGACTTGCAAATGCAATCTTCAATTCTAAATAGGGCCGTGACATATACATAGAAGCAAAGGCATATCGACAAATTAGCCTTTCATCATTTCTGCTAAAGACGTTGTAAAACTGATAGATAGGCAGATACGAGAAGGAGCACTTTTAGAAAACCGTCTACATAACCATCAACATGCCTGTCAGCCAGGGAAGTCACGTGAGACAGCTTTACACAACTCATAGTGAGGGTCAGATCATCACTATAGCACAAGGAGGTTGTCCTGGGGGCATACAGAGAGCGTCTAACAATGCATCCTCCACCTCAATAATTACCGCCTTAGAAATACATGGTATCGACGACACTCCCAACAGGCGAATAAACAACATGGTTTTAGAACGACAAATAAAAGCTAAGCTACATCGAGACACGTTAGAAGCACAAGCCCCAAGAATATGCTGACAACATAGTTATTCTCACCTATCTCATCCACCATCACTGTGAAAGCTCATGCAAAAAGCACTGGACAATGTACAGCGCTGGTGTGGAGTGGAAAGTCAACGCTGCAAACACTGGTGTTATACCGTTCACAAAAAGAAGAATTCAAGGTAATTACAAAAACCTGAGTATTTTTGAAGAATGGATAAAAACTTTAATGTGTATAAATATCTGGGCTGCTTATAGCCCCAGTGGAACATAAGCAAGCCAAACTCTACAGCCGATTTAATTGCATGGTGGTCGTTGTCTGCTCTGTTTTCGCCCACCATCTTGTCGCTTCGTATATAATATATATATATATATATATATATATATATATATATATATATATATATATATATATATATATATATATAATAAATAAATATAGATTTATCGACCGTACTTTAGTTTTTTTTTTATTTATCGGGTTTGGGGTCTGTGACAATTAACACTCGATTGCTGTTAAACTCTCTATATTTCGTTGTACTTCACAACTTCATCAGGAGAAACTATAATTTTTAGAACAAAAAACAGTGTGTCAGGAAATTCATTTGTAAATAAATAGTTATTTTAAAAACTTACCAACACAACATAAAAAAAAAATAAAAGGACATCGACTACATTAGACATATAACAGAAACAAGAAAATACTTATGCACAGTGACAAATAACAGTTAACAATGAACTAATCTAGGCTATAAATCCGAAATCGGATCAAAAACGAAAAAACTATTATCAAATACAGTGGTTTAGTTATTCATAAGGTGGTTCAGTTATTGACTGGTAAAATTTATAAACTTAAAATATTACAATATATTACACTTAATTTACTGGTATCTGCCTTATAACTAACACAGTCCTTATGTTTGTTTATGTGACACATTTCAAGAAAAAGCCGATCCTTGTAATTATTTACTCTCTCCAAAACTTCCACATTGGCAAAATCGAACTGATGTCCCGTTTTTAAAACATGGTCGTCAACTAAGGCAAATGGCCTCTTATTTATTCGACAATCACTTTTGTGTTGTTTAATTCTTTGTTTTATCTACTGCGATGTCTGTCCGATATAACATGAAACACAACAAACAGGACAACTTGTAAACTACATTGGTGTTATAAAGTAGAGGGGGTCTCTGTTTGAGTTGGGTAAACAAGGTACGGCTACTGAGACTATTATATTTAACTAATTTTTAATCTTTGAAGATGGAAACCATTGAATCTGTCAATCCGCGCACAAACGGTAACTTTTCATATCTGAGAACATTGTGAGTTTCTTCTGTAGGGCCATCGAAAGTGTTAGAATTGTAAATGAGTTTTTTCAAAATGTGTTTTGGATACCCATTGTTGGAAAATTTTTTATATAACTTGGTCAGATTGGCAGGCAGGAAACTCTCGTGGCTAATATGTGTGTTTCTGTTCTTCATTGCTATTACGCTATTATATTTTTGGTTCATAGGGTGATTTGAAAAATAATTAATAAACCTGTTGGAAGTTGTTGGTTTCTGATACCAATTCAAAATTAACAAATTATTCTCAGTTCTAATTACCTGTGTATCCAAGAAAGGGATGCTACCATTATTCTCATGCTCGATGGTAAATTGCAAATGACTGTTGAAAGAGTTAAAAGTATCTAACATTTTTTTAGTATAATTCGCAGGTATATAACGGTAAAATAAACTCAAGTGGACAACCGTTCTTCGATGTTCCAATAAATCAAGGCTCTTGGCCAGTTCCGGGTCTCCAGTCAGGCGAACAGCTCTCCTCTGAATAGAATTCCACAAACCTAGTTTATGTTTGGGAGCAGAACCCCAAACATGGACGTAGTATTCCATAATTGGTCGAATTTGAGCTTTGTACAGAATTATTGTGGAGGGTAAAGCTTTCTAGTTCGAAATAATATTCCCAGCTTTTGAGAAGCTCTCTTTGCTATGCTTACAATATGTTCATGCCAAGATATATTGGTTTCCAAATTCATGCCCAGCAAAGTGAGTGATGATGCTAGAGGGATGAAGTCCATCGACATAATTATATCGGGTTCAGAAACGTTAACTTTTTTATAAAAAACCTGGGTTTTTGTAGCGTTAAATTCTATTTGGTTACTGTCACCCCAAGATAGAGTATCTTCCAGGTCTTTGTTAAGTTGAACGACTTCCTGCTGTCTGTGGATATTTCCATGAGTAGCGTTCCAAGTGACTGAAGAGATAAGCGTACTATCATCTGCAAAGCTGTAGATTTGATTCCTGGTCTTTTCCAGCAGATCGTTAATGTAAATGGGAAAGAGAGTAGGAGACAGTATGAAGCCCTGGGGCACACCGGCGTTAATAGTGAAGGCGTTAGAAAGAAATCCGTCGACTGCCACACTTAACACATACAAGAAGAGTGTAGCTTAGCCAGCCATCCATCGTGCCAAATACGGTCGAATGCCTTGGATATATAAAGAGCAACTGCTCGAGATTCTCCAAAGTGTTCAATTGCATTGTTCCAAACATGTGGTACATAAGTTAGAAGATCTCCTGTTGATCTATATTTACGAAAGCTATATTGATGATCCTTAATAATATTGAATACTTCAAGATATTTTCAGGATTGATAATCTTTTCCATGACTTTCGATATTATTGAAAGCAGTGCGGCTGGTTGGTAGTTATTTGGCAAGGTCTTTTTGCCTTTTTTGGGTACCGGTTGAACTGGGGCGCATTTCCAACAGGAAGGAAATATTCCCTTTCTGTAGGATAGGTTGAAAAGTCTACAGAAAACGCAAGTCTCTCTAGCGCAATTTTTGAGAACTATGGGAGGTATTCCGTCAGCGCCAGAAGCTTTTTTGGGGTCTGGTTTCATTAAAACACGTTCTATGATACGCTGTTTGAAGACAATATCGGGCATCCTTGACTGCACTATGGAAATAGTAGCTGTTTTTTTTTTCTTGCAAACCAATAGTAGAATGTGAAGTACAGAGTTCAACCAACAAGTTCGCTTTCACAACACGTGCAGTTGCAATAGAATTTTGACTAACTGCCTTAGCGACTGAGCAAATGGACCTCACATTGTTGGGACAAGCTAGAAGTTTGTTTCTAATTCGTTGATTGTGTGCCTCCTTAGATTCGTCGAAAATTTCTTTGCATCTCTTCCGGGCACGAACAAAAATGTTATGATTTATGACGTGAGGATTTTCATGCCATTGTTGGTACGCAAGATGTTTAGAAGCAACAGCTTCTTTGCATTTTCAGTCATACCAATGCTTGTCGCTGGATCTAATCGGCAACAAACTCATAGATATGCAATCTCATTACATGACAACGCCGTATAATTTTAAAGAACTATATAGAATTGGGTGCGAGCCAAATCTATGGATAGAGACGGAGAGTTCGACAAACAGATCAAAACTTTCGAGCGTAGTAGGTACTGGCATATATGCAGAAAAGCCCAAGTGAAGTTTTAGCATTCCACTAAGGATAACGTCAACATTATTCCATGCAAAAATTCACGCAATGCAAACATGTGTTCACAAGAATATTAGAAGGGATTACCGCAACCAAGACATATATATTCTCTCCGACAGCTGAATTATAGACATTAGATGTCTGTTAAGCCAACTCCCAGATCACGATGGAGTGACCTGTTAGAACTATCCTCCAGGTTCAACAGGGTTGAACCACTGTGGTTCCAGAACCAGCGTTTGGCATACCAAAACAGGTGGTAAAACCGACATTGGATGGATATATCAGCAACATCTAGATCGTTGCTCGCAACATCTGGTCAAAAACAAGCGAGGTACGTAATTGACGGCCGCTCAACGAAACTAATAACGGACATTCTTTGTTTAACAAGAGCCCACACCAAACTAGTAGTGGAACTGAAAACCGGCCACAGTTACCTGAGGAGACTTTTACAGAAAATGGGTATTCACAATTGTTGCATCACATATACACTATGTGGTAAAGAAGAAAGAACCTCTATGAACATCCCATATGAATGTGTGGCTATAACTAGAAGCAGACATAAACTGTTCGCAGATCTACACCGTGGCGATAAATTACCACATGAAGGGACTGTAAGGAAGCAAATCAACCTTCCTAAAGGGACAACGCTTATGTAACCAAGAGAGGAGAGCACAATAAGCCAAAAGACTTCAGTGCACAAACAAGCCCAATCGCCTAGCCCGCCTACAACCAACCCGTTTATTGACTCTGTCAGTAGAAATAGAATATAATAGAAAACACCCATAACTTCTGTATATATTCAAAGCTAGTAAGTATGAAAAAATCCTTAACTCAAGCCTTCAACGTCTTTTTTTATGGTTTAGACTATTCTAGCAGTTTTCTATATAGCACATTTCCAGAAAATTCCGTTTGAACATGTTTCTTTCATTTTGGACACTGAAAAAAACATGTTCAGACGGAATTTTCTGGAAATGTGCTACATAAAAAACTGCCAGAATAGTATAAACCATAAAAAAGACGTCCAAGGCTTAAGTTCCATATTCACATATTTATTGTCCCAGGAACTAACAAAAAAATAAAAACTCATGATTCCTACACCAGAGTTTCTGCAAAAATTTTCCATTTTTCTAATTTTCCTTCATTTTTCATTCGTTTGAATTACCTTAATTTGACCTTTTGTTAATAATTTTTCAACACGCAAGTTTTAGCTTCAGGCAGCATTAATAACTTTATAAATTAAAATTACTAGATTATTTCAAAATGGCTGAGCACTTGTTAGCTGCGACAAAAAGTAATGTTGTAACTTTTAAATTTTAAAAAATTTAAAAAATTATCTTAAT
This sequence comes from Pachyrhynchus sulphureomaculatus, assembly GCA_019049505.1. Taxonomy (NCBI): domain Eukaryota; kingdom Metazoa; phylum Arthropoda; class Insecta; order Coleoptera; family Curculionidae; genus Pachyrhynchus; species Pachyrhynchus sulphureomaculatus. The sequence goes on from CM032448.1 coordinate 64,650,119, forward strand.
TCCTAACTATAAGTTTTATCTAAATTAAAAATAATTTTATTTGACTAACTTATGTTTATTGTTGTGAATTTATGCGTAGAAAAATAAGTTCGGTGGCAGTTATTGTTATCGTTTTTAAAAATCATGTGTCAACATTTCATTTCCCTCGATGGCATAGAATGTCTTCGCCTTTGACAGAGGGCCAACTGTGATTATTCAGTAAGTAACCTTTCTAATTCAATAACTCTATTTTTATAAATATCATAAAATATGATAGGGCCCCTTCTATTTTTTCTTGCTGAAATATGATATATTCTTGCGACTGGCTCTTTGCCTGTTGAAGATTCCTTCTGTGTCTCCTAGGTCCTGAAGAAGATGTACGAATTGGCATCGAAGGCTCGATTTTAGAATAAAACTACAGTTACTAAGAACTTTAAGACTTTTTGTTCACTCTGTAATCCTAAGGGCTATCCCTAAGTGGAAAAAAACTCTTTTATATATATATATATATATATATATATATATATATATATATATATATATATATATATATATATATATATATATACATATGTTATAATAGACGTTTCACAGATGGTGGAATGTAATTCATTAAAATTCCGGGTTTCAATCCGTTCGTCTAAAAATGAATTTGTACGACGTGTCACCAAAATCTCATTTGGCATTCTCAAGTGCTCTTGCTACTGCTGCTACTCGATACTGTGATCTTGCTGCTGCAGCCGCTCAAAGCTAAGTCTAGTTAGCTAGACGTTTCGTCAAAATCTCATTTGGCATTTTCAAGTGCTCTTGCTGCTGCTGCTACTCGATACTGTGATCTTGCTGCTACTACCGCTCGAAGCTAACTCTAGTTAGCTAGCTGAAGCAAGAGGACTTGAAAATGCCAAATGAGATTTTGGCGAAATGTTGTGCAAACCAGGAATTTTAATGCATTATATATATATATATATATATATATATATATATATATATATATATATATATATATAAACGTTTTTATTTTTTTATACTCTACAAGCTACAGCTCCTTAAAAAGTATTTTCTTACAAAACTTTCTTGCCTTTAATATAGACTTATTAATTTAAATATCAATAAATAAAACTTTCTGCTCTAATATTTAGTTACCTCATTGCTTTCTGCCAATAGAAGTCAACCAGTTCCAGTTTGAAAATTTTCAAGTTTTCTTAAATTAAAAAACATAAACTTTTAATTGCAAAAGTTTCTAGCTTTCTTCATAAATATCTTTAATAAGATTGTTTAAATGTTGATAAAGACTTTTTATCGCAACATTTAAAATTCATTTTGAAAAAGTCTATTGGCAAGTTTACTGTCAATGAAAGAAAAGGAGCCAAAGCAATTAAAAGTTCTAGTTCGAGTTTAAGAAAGTTGAACTTTTTTAGCTCAACCAGTATTACGGGTAAGTATTTTTATTAGTAAATTTTGCTAGAAGTAGTAAGTCAATTATAGCAACAAAAAAGTTTTAATTTTAATCAAATTAGGTTGGAATTATTTTTGTTTTAAATTTTAAAATGGTGATTTTAATTCGAAGAAAATAGATAAAATTTTCAGGTTTTGACATATTAATAATAATTATTCGTCAAAAGCCGAAAGTACTACTTAACAGTATAATCAAATTCGTAAACTAAGATTAAAAAGTTGACATACACCGTATTACCGATGAGAAACACGTCTCGACCTGGTAGTAGTGCTATCGTCGTTTAGGTATAAAGTCACTTAAATTGGTGCATTCACCGGTTATTTCTGAAAAACTTCCATATTTCAGCAAGAATTTTTAGACCAGTGCATAAAAAGAATTTCTTTTCTTCAATTATTTTAATATTTAAAACAGTATGAGTACGCAGAATTTAAGTGTGCACTATATGTATAGGGTGATCATTTTTAGTCGCCCGGCTCCGATTTATGGAAAATTGCTGGATATTTATTTTTTTTTAAATGTAGAATGGTAACACATGGGCTGAAAAGTCCCGGGCCTAACAAAGAAAACACGGTTTTTTTGGTTCAAAATTAGCTTTATTCATCAACGTAATCTCCATCAAGAGCAACGCAATCATTCCAGCGCCGCTCTAACAATGGCCAAACACTGCTCAGAATCATCAACACGTTCTTGTTTTTGATAAACAGTGAGCAAACGCGGCACCCACTTTGAACAGAGCTTTCTCATAGTCAAATGCTCATGCAATATAAAGCCAACACGTTCTTTTGATATCTTTACGATGTCAGCTAACTCACGCAACTTCACTTTTCGATCATTCAAAACGATTTTATGGATTTTTTTGATGTTTTCTGGTGTTACCGCCTCAATTGGACGTCCACTGCGTTCTGCATCATCGGTGTCTCTACGACCACGTTTGAAGTCAGCAAACCAACGTTTTATTGTTGTTTCTGATGGAGCGGAGTCCCCATAACACTTTTCAAGCCATTGCTTCGCTTGAACGGTATTTTTTCCCATCAAGAAGCAGTGTAAAATTAAAACACGAAATTGTTTTTGATCCATTGTTTTGAAAATAACAAAAGTAGCGTCACTCTTAGCACAATAACTCACAAACTAATGAATAGAATATCATGAAATTTTAACAGCTGTCTTTTGAAGGTTAGTATTAACTGAAAAAAAGGTGACTGCAATAAAACTAGCGCCATCTATGTGTTAGGCCCGGGACTTTTCAGCCCATGTGTTATAATGCATGTCAAAGGCTGACGTATTTGACATTTGTTAATGAAAACAAAGCTGGGCGCCGCGACGCAAAACAACTTACTTTTCCATTGACATACCTTTTATAAAACTACAATGGGAAACTCTAAATGTTCTCGACATTTTTTCCTTAAACTGTTATTCTCTAATTTGTTTTGCAAAAAAGTTATGCAGTAACAAGCCTGTAAAATATTATTTTTTAATCATCGCGGTTGCCATGGCGAACATTTTCTAATAAAACTGGTAGAGTAAAAAGAAATTAAGGTATCTATTTCCAGTTAGGGTTCCCTCAAAAAAGTATGGTCCAATCAAATCCGTCCCAATTATCCTTTACCATACATTAACGCCAAAATGGCCTTGATTCTGAATCTGATTAACGTTATATGGATTCTCGTCAGTCCAGTAATAATGATCTGTTAGGTTTGCCGCTGCTGACAAAATGACTTTCACCTATCCATAAGATATGACTTAGTAAATAACGTTAGTCATATTTAATCTTCATTTCTGCTACAAAACTCAGTCGTCGTTCCGAATCAAATTGTGTTAATAACTGAAGATTGTGCATTTTATAGTCATAGTATTTGTTAGTTTTAAGAGATTTCTGAATAGGCCCATAAGATACACTCAATTGCCTGCTTGTTTGTCGGATTGAATTATGTGGATGGTTTAGAAAATATTACATAATTTCGGCTACTTTTTCAGTTTTTCGTTTAAAAATACCTTTCTGCCCAGAAAATGCATCCATATTGCTCCTCAAATTTGGTTCTAATCGACAAAACATAATATGATCCGGGATATACTTGTCGGGGTAACGTTCTCGATACAGTCTAACGGCTTCCCGAAAATTTCTTCTTGCTTCTGCATAAATAAGAATTATATCTGCTTTTTCAGCGTGGGAAACAATTTTAATCAGAAGCTATTAAGACTCTGTTTATTTAGTTTAACTCTATTGAATAGACAAACAAGAGCTGTCAGATTAAAGTATGACAGCCGCCTACTAGAAAAATTGTTTGAAATCCGCTAAACGTGGCTACGATCCATGACAACAGCAATGAATAAAAAATAATATATTAGAGGGTTTTTGCTGCATAACTATTTTGCAAAACAAATTAGAAAAAAAACAGTTTAAGGAAAAAATGTAGAAAAAAAATAGGGCTTTCTAATGCCGTTTTACAAAAGGCATGTCGATGAAAAAAAGATTTGTTTGGCGTAGCGGCGGCTTCACTACCAAATGTCAAATACGTCAGTATACTCCTTGACATGCACTATACCATTCTATATTAAAAAAATAAATAAATATCCGACAATTTTCCATAAACTGAAGCCGGGCGTCTAAAAATGATGATTTACATTACATGAAACTAAGAACTAAATTATTTAAACTTCTTGTCTTACCAGCATTTATAGAATATAGACCTGATCACATAAAAAAATCATAGAAAAATGTTACACAAACGGCAGTAGAGAAATAAAAGGTTAATACGCCCATAAAACAATACAATACGAATACTAAAAGGACATACATATCTGAGGTAGCCACTACGCTTCAAATGAATGTCGGTGTGAATGTGTTTTATGGAGTTATTAGAAATCAATTACCAGCGACTCGTTTTATTTTTTTATAAGAGAATTGGCAAAGTTTAATATTTTAAAGTTGCGAGACATTTTTTAGGAAATATTTATTGATTAAACTATTATAAATTATTTTTATTTGAATCAGTACATTTTATATTTACTTTTTCTTTCTTTTTGCTTGCTTTTTTATTTTCTCTTTAATTTTCTTTTTTATTATTCACTTTTAATTTTATTATTTTTTACCTTCAGTCGCAAATGAATCCAGACAGAGCGTGATACACTAATAAAAACATGTATTATTACACTGACATCTATGTGAAGTAAGCAGATGAAAACAAAGCTTTCTAACAAGGTAGTACGATGACATCCAGAAACCAGAACAGATTCAATTAAGAGTCCCAACAGATTGAGTATAATATAGAATGAGAGAGGCTGATATTCAAAAGTAAAGGCATAATGACTAAAAAGAGAAAAAGAGAGAGAGAGGAAGATTATTATTTAACACAACAATAACTAATTCGTATTACGCTTAAAAATACATAATGGCGTTATTAATCGCAAAGCTTTCCTACTCAACACTCAAATTTTTTTTTTCATTTGTCCATTTTCATGAAAATTCTTCTTTTCATATTGCTTGTTCAAAAAGTACTCACTTCATGGCAAAATTTTCTTACATTTTACCTTTAAAATTGAACTAATAAAGAATACTAATTTGAATACAATTAAAACTTTCTACCGTTATGTATATTTAAATTTTACCTTCACTAAATTATACCAATAGAAGCAATAACTCTTCAAACCAGCTCTTGCTATGAAATCTTAAAGTTTTCTTTAACAAAAAACCTGAACTTTTAATTACTTTACTTTTTTTATCATAAGTATGGATAAAAAGTTTTGAAAAATACTGGCTTTGATTCCTTTATTTAAAAAAATAAGACTTATTGTATTTGTTATAATTTCAAAATATTTTTATCTTATATGCCTTAAGAATTTGGTCTACCTTTATGGCCATCCATTTGAAGCAGCCCTCATGATTTTTTAAAGCAGTTGCAGGAAATTTAAATCTTAATAACCCAATTTTGCTTGACGTAAAAGGATATTTTCCGTATCTTAATAAATATAGATATTACGAAGATCTACTTAATTTATGTTCGGTAAAAGGATTGTATTTATTTAACAATAACGCCGCGCTAATATGATATATGGTTTTAGCCTTAGTAGACTATAAGTCCTACAAATTGACGGGAGCGAAACTTTGCGTTTTTTTTATCATCATCATCAGCTTATATCGCCCATTACTGGACGAAAGCCTCCCTCAAGTCTTGCCACTTTTCTCTGTTCTGAGCCGCTTGTACTAAATTTCCAGCCACTATTTTCAAATCATCAGTCTACCGACTTTACTCCGATAGGTTTCAGATCTTGGTCGCCACTCTATAATTCTCTTTGTCCATCGTCCATCCTTAAACCTAGCAACATGTCCAGCTCAGTTCCATTTAAGATGTAGAATGAATTTGACTGCGTCTTGTACCCCCGTTCTCTTGCTGATAATATAATTTGGGGTGTGATCTCTGAGAGAAACGCCTAACAAGATCATGCATTTTTCGTTGCATGACACATATTTTATTGATGTTTTTCTTCATTGTAAGAGTGTCGACTCCGTACGTAAGAACTGGGAGTATGCAACTGTCAAGTACTTTTCTTTTTAAACACATAGGAAATTTAGATTTGAATACAAAGGCCAGTTTGCCAGGAGCCGCTGAATTTCATGTGTTTGGTTATATCGTCCTATGCTGATTTCATATCCCAGGTATTTATATTGGTGCACTTTCTCGATCCCTACGTTATTTAGTTTTATAGTATCGCTTAATACTCATCATAAACTGGGTCTTGAATAGATTGATTTTAAAACAACCTTTCCTGAAGCTTCCTGAAGCATGTGCAATATAGTTTGTGCTTTTTGCGTTTTTTATGCTTAGCAAATATTTTAAAAGAATATATTTTTTATACCCCCAGAAACTGCAAGCGGTGCTCCCCTTAATATGAACATTTTGAACTGGAATATTTAGTTAAAGGTAATTGTTATGCAAATCAGTACTTACACCTGTTTGTAAAATTTCCTTCTGCTCTTCGTTTAGCTGGTAACCCGGAAAAATTTTTTAAGGTCAAATTCAAACGGAAAGCACGTCTCCCGAACGCAGCATAGGCAAGAAGCTGACAAAAAGACACGGGGGTCACCAACAGACAAATTCTTATCGCATATTTATTAGTATCTTTGGGTGATCTTAACCAAAATTTAGAGCATATCCACTTCCACTACCATACGCTGTCTAAGATAAGTCAGCCCTAAAGCTGATCAGAGTTGACACGATTAATTTGTATGCCGCCCAGTGGTGACTCATGTAATTCTGCGATGATGGTTTTTTGCAAGAGATTTCTACTCCCAGTTGTAGCCTGGCTTAGATGATCGTTGATTTATAAAACCTGTATGCTCTGAATTTCAGTTGAGTTCAACGAGTGATACAAATGGTGTATATCATCATTTATCATTGTTATTTACTTGTTACTTTTTGCATTAATTAACACAAATATACAACAGTTTATTTACGCGTCGTATCTGGAAAGTGGTAAAGTTATATCAAGACTCTTAAGCTACCAAAAATCTCTGTATATATCTCAAAACTTGCTAATTCGTCGTGTTGACTCCTACTTACCACACTTGTCACGTAAATAATTACAGCTTGGACTTGCGCAATTAGTGTTCCGTAATGTTTTGAAAACAACGAATTTTGTTACGGAGTTGTGTTGTATAAAATGAATAGTGACATCACAAAACACGCCCCAAATGAGATTTCAATAAGACAAAACGTTCCTGACATGAATATATATTACGATTCAATTTGTATTTTCAAGATTTTTCTTAGTCCATAATGGATAATAGTTAAAGCATCTTAGCTACCTAATAGCCAATAAATCAATCTAGCTCAAACTAGAATCTAGTAATAAAAGTGTAAAATAAATGTTTACTACCTAAATACTTGTTTAATTATAAACAAATAAAATAAAATTATTGTGTCTCGGTACCTATCCGTTTGTCACCAGTATGTGTACTAAAAAGTATAATAAAAAAAACCTCCACCATATTGTCAAGCCAAATAGATTTTTTTTAATACCAAATAAATTACTTTATAAAGAATATTTCCGAATTTTCTAAAAATATTTTGATCAGTGCTTTTTGAGATAGGGGGAGACAGCGATTTTGGACATTTATTAAAAATTAAATTTATTCAAAATAATATAAAGAAAAGTGTGCGCAAGTATCACATCATACATATTTTTGAACTCGTATTTTCACAAGCTTTCATTTGGCACCACACTCGATAACTTGGTAATTTTTTTTTTTACTTCTGATTTCACCCCCCAAAACTAACCTCTTAAGTTAAAATTCAACTTTCAAAACTACGCGGCTCTGATTGGGCCACCAATTTTTATATTTATACCAAATTTCAACTTTCCATGTCAAAAAGTCTCGGAGGAAATCAGGTGTGACAGATAGACAGACGGACACCGAAGTGATCCCATAAGTGTTACAACAATAAAAACAGAGAAGTTAATATTCATCTTGATGAAGCAGTTAAAAGTTCTAGTTTTGTCAAGAAATGTTAAAAGTATTTTCACCTAAACTTATTTTGGGAGCAGAAATTATTTTTATTTGTCATCTACTGAGAAAGTTAGTCAGTTTTAACAATGAAAAAGTTGAAAATCCTGTTATTTTGAATTTAGGAAAATAACAGATAATCTTAATTCGTTGTTACTGAGTAAATAACACCGTAAATTAAAGTTATTTAATACGCCCATTTCAAGTTAAATGGCAAGCTATTTAGTTGCTCATTTTAATGAGACTTTAGTTCAGTAAAAACAGAGAAAACTAGATATTTGACGTGTTAGTTTATCATTTTTATAAAATAACGTCATTATCATATGATTGTTGAAGCAGTACCCGATATCTTTTTGCCGTGACTTTCCTGTTTATGACTATATTTCATTACATCGGTGCTGATACAATAAGCGTATTTATCTATTCTTTGCACTAACATTGCTGAATATATAAAAATTGCGTACTTCTAGGAATATGAACTATAGAACATAAACTATATTCTAGTGAATAAACGTTTTAGAAGTAGTGTTGTATCTGTCAAAACATATCCCAGTGCTGATATAAACTCAGATCACAATGCCCTGGTAGGAGTTCTAAAAATTATCTTGAAAAAGTTAAAAAGAAAACAGAAAAACATATACGATATGCGACAACTTAAAGACGAAAATGTAACCAACGTAATTAAAAAAGATTTTAATAATGAAGTCCGAAACACAGATCTAAACGAAGACATAGAATCTGAAATAGAAATGTTAAATGAAATAACAAGGGGACCAAAGAATAGGAGAGAAGAAATCTAACTATGGCATAAACACATAAAAGAATGAATGACAGATGACATTCTAAGACTAATGGAGGAAAGACGGTTACACAAAAAAAGAGGAAACAAAGGCGAATATAGTAGACTACACACACAAATTCAGAAAGCAATTCGAACAAGTAAAGATAGGTGGAACGGTGAAAGATGTAAAGAGATAGAGGAGTTGCAGGGCAAGTATGATAGCTTTAATATCTATCGAAAAATCAAAGACTTAACTGGTAAACGGAGAAAACTATATTACAGAGTTATTTTCTGATGCAAGATCAGATCAGCCACAATGCTCAATAGACTTGTTTAGGCAATGTATTATCACCGAGTGATGTGCGCATTGCAATAAATCAACTAAAAAATGGAAAAGCCACGGTCCCGATGAATTCCATGGGGAGTTTCTTAAGCTTTTAGGTGAGGATGGGATTAAGTGGCTTACGGTGATCTATCTATTTAATATATGTCTTTATATGGTATAAATCCTGTCCACAAAAAAAATATTTTTAGTAAATTATTTTTTAAGAGATTCTCATTAAAAACTTAATCATAATTTCTATTTTCCCTGTTGTTCGTTTTCTTGCAATTTAGAGTAGTTGTAATAGAAAAATATGTGACAGACAGAGCCTATTGTTGTACAGTCTGTCAAATAAGAACGTGTCAGCGATAATTCATTTTTGGTAGATGCGATTCTAGCGATTCGACAAAAAATCGGTAGAGGGAACGTTTGTGTACGACGCATTTTAGTAAAAGTATCAGTCGATTCCGAACTTTTGTCGAAATCACGTAAAATCCAAAATAAATCTCTTGTTTGCGCGTCGGTTCGAGGCAGTCTTTCTTTGTTCTCATCCAAAGGGGCCTAAAATAACATGTTCCGCGTCCGCTAAATATATTAAAAAGTCGCTGTCGTTTGTGAAGAAGTAGGTAAATCGTTTTGACGAGATGAAAAATGTCGACGCCTTGCCAAAACGTGGCTCGGGATAGTCGAAAAATGAACCGTGTCTTTGTTTTCACGTGTCCCGAAATTGACTCTGCGTTATGGAGTGGCAAAATTAAGAAAATCGGGTTTGAATGTGTCCCATAAGACCGTTTCGACAACATTTTTGTGCTCATGATGTTAAATTCCGAAGCGCGTTGAAGAAACCTTTGCTGGGCGAAAATCGCGTCGCGAATCGGCTCGCTTGGACTCACGATAAGATACTAGAGTGGCCCTAACAATCGCCGGACGCCAATCCTATTGAAAATGTTTGGTTCTTTGTTAAAAGAAAGCTCAGAGGACCTTGACTCAGTTGTCTCGCGAGATTCGAAAAATTTGCAGAGTATGCAGAAAATCTCATCGACAGCATGCCTCGAAGATGCCAGGCGATTCTTCATGCAGAAGGCGATTGGATAACTTACTAAGTTGGTAGCGCACCAAAGAATACATTGATGGCAAAAATGTTCTCGAAACATATTTTTTCAAGAATACGAGCGATTACGTCCTTATTTGACAGACTGTAAATGAGTTTTTTTTATGGGTATAGCACACGTGCTGCAGGGAAGTCCCTAAAGCGCTCCAGGAGCGACACGTGTGCGGAAAAAGCGATTCGCGTTTTTCTTGAAACGCTATAAATTGTAGTCGGTGGTAAACACAGCGCTGGGCAAATTATTCAAAAGGGATGATGTTCTCCATATAAAAGATTGCTTAAAAAGCGTTGTACGCGGAGTAACAAGCTGAACCTCATACGGATGTGAAGCACCAGCGCGACGTGTATTTCTAACATGCACCGCTTTGGGAGGAATTAAGTGGGCTACATCCTTCGAACACTTTCCATGAAAATACTTGTAGAACAGACTCAAGTCGCGAACCGTTCTTCGATGTTGCAGCGAATCAAGGCGGCCGCTCAGTTCCGGGTCTCCAATCAGGCGAACAGCTCTTCTCTGAACAGAATCCAATAAATGCAGTGTATGTTTGGGAGCGGAGCCCCAAACATGGGAGCAGTATTCCATAGTTGGTCGAATTTGAGCTTTGTAAAGAATTAACAGTTGTTGTGGAGTGTAAAGCTTTCTGGTTCGAAATAACATTCCCAACTTTTGAAAGGCTCTCCTTTCGATGCCTGCAACGTGTTTATGCCAGGACATATTTACTCCCAAATTAATGCCCAACAAATTGAGCGACGGTGCTAGGGGAATGGAGTGCCCCGACATAACTATGTCGGGTTCAGCAACGTTAACTTTTTTAGAAAAAACTGCCGCCTGGGTTTTTATAGCGTTAAATTCCACCTGGTTACTATCACCCCAAGATAGAATTTCTTCCAGGTCTTTGTTAAGTTGAACGACCTCCTGTTGCCTGCGGATATTCGCCTGAGCAGCCGATGTCCGAGCGTTCAAAGTAAATAAAGAGACAAGCGTACTGTTATCTGCAAAGCTGTAGATTGGATTCCCTGTCTTTTCCAGCAGATCCTTAATGTAAATGAGAAAGAGAGAAGGAGACAGTATGGAGCCTTGGGGCACACCGGCGTTGATAGTGAAGGTGTTAGAAAGAAATCCGTCGACCGCCACTCGTAAAGACCGCTCTTTGAGGAAACATGAGAGCCACAAACCGAACTTTTCAGACATACCACAAGAGCCAACAGTCCATCGTGCCAAACACGGTCGAATGCCACATATATCAGATGAGTATATTCCTAATACCAATGAAACGGAAATCCCAAATGACTTGACTATATGATGTTCTTTCGGTATAACAGGTTTGCACAATAATGTAAAAACTATGATTTGCTAACTTACAAAATCTTAAGTTATTTCGCAGGTCCTGCATTTAAATTTGGATAATTTCTTTTTAACAGTAGACAAAACTGAGTACTTATGATGCATTAGATCGATGTGTTTTTAGTTCTTTTTTTAAATTCTTTATTGTATTTTATTAAATCTTTAAACATCTCTATTGATATTTAAAAAATACAAATGAAATTCGAATTAATATTTAACGAGTTAATAAACAATTCTAACTATGCTTTTAAATTTACTGTAACCCAAATGTATACTTTGAAACTCTAGAGAAAAACGCTTTACAATCTTTGCGCTAGCTCAAACTTAGAGTAGATTCCTTATTTTTGTTTCTCTCGTATAACCAGCCCAGCATTTATCTCTATTGAAATTTTAATCAAAATCAAGAGGGCGTCGAAAAATTATTTATTTATTATTTTTGTGGCGGCCGGTGACTCGGTGGCGTAGTACTTGCTTCCGATGCAGAAGGTCTTGAGTTCCATTCCGTGCAGGTCGGTATACTTACTTATTAATTTATTTAAGTGTATTAGGTCAGGCCAAATACATAGGTAGCATTTGTTTGCGGAAATCCAGTAACGTCTGTGGCAGCACTACCGCGTTGTCTAAAAGATGTTGTGAAATAAAAAATGTATGTTTCGGCACATGGACGACATCCTCAACGATATCCTTAGGATATTAAAAAAGGGTAAAATTCCTACTCAGGCGGGGAGGTGAATGATAAAAAAACTAAAATTGCAGAGAGAAAATAATTACTATTAGGTCAAGTCCGGGGGCACATTAAACTACTTTACAGACAGTTTATAAAAAAAAACTTCAAATAAATAATGGTCAGTGAATTTATTATAAGCAACAACCTCAGGTAAGAAAGTACATTCCCCACGTATAAAGCAAAGAATAAATAGAAGCTTTGGTGATGCTAACTTAAATGTTGACAAAATAAATGAAGTCTAGGTTAAATATACCTTGAGTTAAATTCACAAAATTTAAATAATTAGCTAAAATTAATTAAGCTTGAATCTCGTATTAAATGGTTAATAATATGAAATCTAAGTTATCCTTTAAGAGAGTTACACAAGAATTTAATTACTTTTAGTCATAAACAAATATTAAGTTTTAAATAGTATGACATTTAATGTGCAAATGATTTTAAAGAATTAAATACTCGAAAGTCAAAAAATAAAATAAAGATACTTACGCACTATCGACAGCAGTTTCCTTTTAAGATAGTGACCACATATAAAAAGATGAGAGAGAAAATAATAAGAAGTTTTTAAATCAGTATTTCCACTGGAAAATGTATAAAAAAATTTAAATTATAATATACATAATGTATCAAAAACAAAAAGTTAATAAATATAGGGGTAGATAATTTTTTACGATCCCGGTAAGAAACAGACCTACTACAAGAAGTAGCGACCTTGCCCCTGCGAGGTCATGATCTCCCCAATCTCCGATGAACCAGGGCGAATCCTGCCTCTAAATCCTAATCCCATATAAATCCAATCAAACCAAACCACATCCCAGACCACTCGCCAACCCGCCTGGAAAGCATGGCGTTTTACCTTTAAATGTCAGAATCTAAAACAAGTTCAGTACCCCAGGTGGGTAGAGTCAGGAACTTGGAATCTTACACTCAAAAATCAGTCCCCCTAAATCCTAATCGCATATAAATCCAATCAAACCAAACCACATCCCAGACCACTCGCCAACCCGCCTGAAAAGCGTGGCGTTTTACCTTAAATGTCAGAATCTAAAACAAGTTCAGTGCCCCAGGTGGATAGAGTCAAAAACTTGGAATCTTACACTGAGAAATCAGTCCCCCTAAATCCTAATCCCATATTAATCCAATCAAACCAAACCACATCCCAGATCACTCGCCAACCCGCCTGAAAAGCGTGGCGTTTTACCTTAAATGTCAGAATTTAAAACAAGTTCAGTACCCCAGGTGGGTAGAGCCTAGAACTTGGAATCTTACACTGAGAAATCAGTAGGCCTCACAGATTCTGTGGAGGCAAGAAATGACAAAATCAAAAACAAATAGAGAGATAATCACGGATAATCACGGTACAACTGCAAATCGCTATTATATGACTCACAACTCTTAGATTTAGAAAACGGAATCCCAGAATATCCAGTGCGACATTATAGGCCTATCTGAAGTAAGGAGGAAAGGCGAAGGCTTGATAACTCTACAGTCAGGAACTGCACTATTGTACTAAGGACACAATACCGAGAGCCAGTGGAGAGTTGGATTTCTAATTAAGAAAAAGCATGTCTAAAACATAACATGTTTCAAAGGAATATCAGAAAGAATAGCATATATAAAACTGAAGATATCCGAGACTTGTAGGATAAAAATAATACAACTATATGGACCTACTTCAACGTAAGAAGATGAAGATGTCGAGCTTTTCTACGAAGATACTGCGAACACAAGAAAAGAAGGGAAATGTAACCACGACATAATAATGGGAGACTTCAATGCCATTTTAGGATACCGGATTGGTAAAAGAAACCATAGACGCAATATGTTGGCCAACTTTCTAGAAAACCAAAAGTTATATGCCATGAACAGCCAAATGCAGCGTAAAGGAACCTGATGCAAGGACAAACAATGAAATAGACTACATCCTGTGCTCCTTTAACATTGGAAATGACCACCGTCTTATAAGGGCAAAAGTTACTGCAATGGGGAAAATTAAAAGAACAAGACCAAAACTAGTCCACGTTAACAGAATCAAGGAAAACAGAAGAAAATATGCAGAAGAAAATATGCAGAAGAAGTAAGCGAAGTATTGGGAGACATCGAAGACATTAAAGAAGATTTAGACAAACCATCCCAAAACTTAACAACTTCAATAAAAGATCCGTCAGTCAAAATAGCCGGAACGACAAGAACAAACTCAGATAAATTAACAACAGAAACTAAACAAAGATAGAAGAGAGGGCATTACATAAAGAAGGTAAATATGCTACGGAAGAATATAGAAGGGTGAGGAAGGATAGAAGTAAAAGGATACGGGAAGCTTTGGAAAGACATTATGAACCGATAGTAGAAGAAGTCACCGACAAAAACACAAAAATTAAATGTCTCAGGCAGCAAATTGGAAGACGTGAAATCATAATGATTAAAGGAAATGACAAAGAGATTAGAGATAGAGAGGAAATACTTCTAAAAATCAAAGAGTTTTACGGAACACTGTACAGCTCTCAAGTACAGGATAAGAACATAAACATGAAAGACAAGAGAATAATTAACGTAGGATCAGAAGACATACGTGAGATAAGTAACAAGGAGATTGCATATACCCTACGGAGTATGAAAAATAATAAGGCGCTGGGAGAATATGCCATAATAACAGAAATAATTAAAAAGGCTGAAGAGATTATAATACCGAAGTTAAAAATAATGTTGAACCTGTGCCTGGAAAAAGGATAAATCCCGAAATCCTAGAACAACGCAGCAATGATTATTCTGTACAAAAAAGGAGACTCATCGCTATTACAAAATTACCGTCCAATCAGTTTGATGTCACACATAAACTATTTGTAAAAATAATCACCAATAGGATAACAAAGAAACTAAATCAGTACCAGCCAGTCGACCAGGCAGCATTTTGCAAGTGCGGGCGGCCATCTGCTTATGGAAAAAATACTCTTAGAGGAGGCAACCGAATATAATCTTAAACTTTACATGACCTTTGTAGATTACGAAAAGGCATTCGACTCCATACAAGACTGGTTCATAATGACAGGACTAAATCATGCACGAGTGGATTCTCGTAATACAAACTTGATACAAAAAACATATATGAGCAAGTAACATCATCTATCAAAGTGCACGGAAGCACAGTCAGGTTTCAAATTAACGGAGGAATAAGGCAGGGAGAAACACTATTACCGAAGCTATTCACAATGGCTCTGGAGGGAATATTTAAAGAACTGAACTGGTCGGACAAACGAATCAACACATGCGGAGAACGTCTAAACCACCTGAGATTTGTTGATGACATCGTCCTGTTTACAGAGAAGACAGAAGACCTAAAAACCATGTTAACAAAACTAGAAAACAAATCAAGAGCAGTGGGTCTAAAAATGAACCTAAGTAAAACAAAAACAATGTGCCCAAAAAACCCACAAATAATAATAAGAAAAACACCAATAGAGAACGTGAGTACATATGCGTATCTTGGGTACTGGGTAAAGAAAACAAAGAAATAGAAATAGAACGCAGAAGACGACTGGCATTGTTAGCACATATATTATAAAAATAAGAGAATTCCTCTACACTCACGGGCTAAAATGTTTAATCGATGTATTATTCCCATTACGACATACGGAGCACAGACATAGACTCTCACGAAACAAATAATAACAAAATTACGCGTCACCCAAAAAGCAATTGAGAGATCAATGTTGGGAATGACATTAGGAAATAGGAAGCGAAATGAGTGAATACGACAAAGAACAAAAACTAATGATGTAATAGAAATGATGACACAGCTAAAATGAAACTACGCAGGACACGTTGCCAGATCCAAAGAAGATAAGTGGAATGCTGAAATAATACAGTAAAGACAATAGACGAGTAGGAGAAGTAGAGGAAGACCACAAACAAGATAGTACGATGACAATAAGAAGACCGCAGGACTACTGTGGCTGAGGATAGCTCAAAATACAGACCGATGGAGACAATTAAGGGAGGTCTATACCCAGCAGTGGGTCCAAGAAGGCTAGAGGGAGAAATCTTTACGTAAAAAGAAAAATATTTAAATTTAAATAAACTAAATTCAATATCCACCTCAATATCACTGAAAGACTCCCTTGGCACTAAGCCTGAAAATAATCTATATACTACTACGTCGTCGCCTACATGTTGCTTTACAGTATAAACTCAGCAATATTATTTGGTCTAACCATAAATTACATTACACTTAGAATGTAATAAAAATACAAAGAAGGATAATCTTTTACATCGTAAATTTACTTCAACCATTATGTATCATAACTATCGGTCTTATTGTAAGAGTAAAATGAAATTAACTTTTTATATGCATTAATAAATTTTAGGGTTAAGTCCCTTTAAGATTTTCAGTGTGAAAACTAAGAAGCGTGAATTTATATATTATTGTAAAAATAAAATAAGAGCATTATATCCCCTGATATTAAATATATATATATATATATATATATATATATATATATATATATATATATATATATATATATATATATATATATATATATATATATAATAAAAAAATTTACTTTTAAGAAAAAAATGTCTAAAAAAAGTTATAACAAATGGTTTAATAATGAGCTCAGAGCATTAAACCGAGAAAAAGTTCTTAAATACCAAAGAGCAATCTTAGAAAATACAAATGATGCATGGAATAGTTATAAAACAATAAGAAATACGTATAAAGTCAAAATTGAAAAAGAAAAAAGTAATTATACTAATAATAAAATAAACAATGCAAATAACCAAAAAGAAATGTGGAATAAAATTAAAGAACTAGTCTTAAGAAAACCCAAAAGTGTGATAAAAACTGTGATATATAATCAAATAGAATATAAAGACAATTTCCAAATAGCTGAAAATTTTAATACATATTTTGTAAATAGTATAAATGAAATCAGATGCTCCATCGAAGATATACAATACGAAAATGAAATACCTGAGATTGACACTAAATTCGAATTTCGTGCAGTAAATCTACAAGAACTGAAAACTATTTTTAAGAATATTAAGAAAAAACCAGACTATACAAAACTATCAAGTAACATAATTGTAGATAATTGGGGCATAACAGGAAATATTATAATGAATATTATAAATAAGTCACTAGAGACAGGGTTGTTTCCAAATAACTGGACGGAATCAATGATATTTCCTATCCAAAAAGTAAAACATACATTAAAATGTGAAGAATACAGACCAATTAACACTTTAAAAATATGTGAAAAAGTTATTGAAAAAATAGTAAAAAAATCAGTTTGGAAGAATACATGGAACAACACAGACTACAATCAAAGTTTCAATCAGGATTTAGAAAGAAATATTCATGTGAAACAGCAATCAATTATGTTATAAACAGATGGAAATGTAAAAAGATAAAAAATAAAATATTAGCAATTTTCCTTGACTTCAAAAGAGCATTCGAAACTATAGATAGGGATATTCTATTGCAAAAACTTAATAGATACGGTATTCAAGACACAGAGCTAAAATGGTTTCAGTCCTATCTGACAAATCGTAAACAATTCACAAATATCAATAACGAAATATCAAATGCAACAGAAAACGATTTTGGAGCACCACAGGGCTCAATTTTGGGAGCTCTTCTCTTTGTAATATATATAAATGACATGGAAAATGTATTAAAAAAATGTGAAATTGTATTATATGCAGATGATACATTAATTTTCACAGAAGCAGCAACAGAGGAGATATGTCATGAAAATTTAAAAAATGATATGGATAACATTAACAAATGGTTAAAAATGAATAAGTTAAAATTAAATGAAAACAAGACAAAATTAATGGAAATTGATATGAACACTGACAGAGCATTCAAAATAAATAATGTAATAATAGAAAAAGTAAGTAATATAAAATACCTGGGTTTCCTCATAGACAGGGATTTGAACTTTAAAGAACATGTTGAATATATATGTAAAAAAATAGGGAAAAAATCGGGTTTTTCAAACGTTTAAGAAGTAAAGTAACAATATTAGCTGCAATAAATATATACAACACCATGATAAAACCTCATTTTGAATATGGATCAACTGTGTTATTCACATGCTGTTCAGACCAACAACAGGCAAGGCTACAAAAACTCCAGAACAAGGCTATGTGCTCTATTTTGAAATGCAATCGTTTCACATCAATAAGATATATGCTAGATGCACTGAAATGGCTAAATGTAAAGCAAAGACTGCAGCTAAATACAATATGTTTTATCCAGAAAATGAAAATGGGAAATGCACCGGAATACTTGATTGAACAAATAAGATATGTTGGGGATGTTCAACCGTACAGCCTGAGGAACGCATTAGATTTTTAGACCGCAACGTGCAGATACCAGTGCAATGCAAAAATCTTTATTTTCAAAAGGCCTGACCTTATACAATATGATGCCGAACAACATAAAGAGTGAAACAAATATAAATATGTTTAGAAAAGGAACAATAAATTTTGTAAAAAATATTAGTTTTTAATCAGAGTACGAAATTGTTTGTTAAATTATTTTAAATGTAAATTAAAAAGTATTGTGAATACTACTACTAAATACATAAATAAAAAATAAATAAATAAATATATATATATATATATATATATATATATATATATATATATATATATATATATATATATATATATATATATATATAGACCTACATGCACCGCCATAAACGAAAAAATCGTAAGAAAGAAGAATTGCTAAAAAGTGCTTTAAAAATTCTGAAAAAAATCATGGTGCTTTTACGAATAAAAGGAAGTATTTTTTGTCTCTTACATAATTTCTCTCTAAAAGTTTTAGTTTTAGGGTAAAAAATAGTTGAATATCCAAAATATGGCAAATCTTGTGTGATAAATATATCCGAAAATTAAGGCCATAAAAAAATCGTTTCCTACAAAAATTGCAGGTTTTTTAGGGTAGAATAAGATTATCAGAGAAATCTTTGGTTATATTAGGAAATTACATTTTTACGTTAGGTTTTCTGAAATTTTTGGAAATCCATTTTCAGATTTGGGTCGGCATTGAGCCCAAATCAGCACAATTTTTTAATATGTCACTCAAAATTTAAAATTACATATCACAAGCCTTAATCTGGACCAGATTGTGTAAATTTATGGACTCATGGGGGGTCCGGTTGACGAAGAATGAGCCATATACGAGGATGGATTGAAAAGTTCGCGGCTTAGTCAAGAAAACAAAATAAAATATGTATAAAAATATTTTTATTTTTCGACGTAATCTCCACCCAGCTCTATGCACTTCTTTCACCTGTTTAAAAAAAAAGATTCCTTAAGGTCTCCAAAATATTGGTTAACTGCAGCTTGGACTTTTTCATTTGACGAAAATTTCTGGCTACCAAAGTGTTTTTTTTAGGTTTGGAAACAGATGAAAATCCAGAGGTACCAAATCAGGAGAATAAGCCGGGTGGGGCAGCAATTCGAAACTACAATCACGAATTTGAGCCATAGACTCAACAGACCGGTGAACGCGAGCGTTGTCCTGATGGAACAAAACTTTCTTTCTCAGTAATCCTGAGCGTTTCTATTTAATTTCTTGACGTAAACGACGCAAAAGGGTGCAATAGTAAGTCGAGTTTATTGTTGTTGATGTTAAAGGTATTATTTTACCATAATAATACCTTTAGCATCCCAAAAAACTGATGCCATCACTTTTCCAGCAGACAGAATTGCCTTCGCTTTCTTTGAGGTCGGTTCACTAGATTTTTTCCAATGCTTGGATTGTTGTTTTGACTCTGGAGTATAGTGGTGAACCCAGGTTTCGTCCATTGTCACAAACCTGTTAAATTGTGAGTCGAATTAGTTTTTGTTCAACTGAAAGCAATCTGGGGATCCACCTAGCGGAAACCCGAGTTTGTTGCAAAGATATTTTGTGTTCGTTCATGCGAGATGCCTATAGTGTCTGCAATCTCCCTGATTAATTAATCTACGATCTTTCAATATGAGATCACACACTTTGCCGATGTTTTCTTCAGTCGTAGACGTCATGGGCCGGCTGGAGCGAGGGTCATCTTCGATTCTCTCCCGTCCACGTTTAAATTCTGCAACCCATTTTTTTCACAGTGGTATATGACGGAGCAGATTCCCCTAGTGTTGTTTTCATATCATCGTGGATCTCCTTTGGTGTTAATCTTTTTTTTAAACAGGTACTTGATGACGACACGTTGTTCAACTTTTTTCATTTTTCCAAAAACACTGCACTTGGTCTCACTAAACTCGTTTCTAAACAAATTCTACAGCAACAAAATTTTACACTGTGACAACCAAAGAAAATATGAACTTATTGAGGGTACTATAATAAAAATATTATAATTATTTTTTTGGTGAAGCCGCGAACCTTTCAATCCATCCTCGTATACATATTTATTTTTGTTTTAACTCGGAATAACGGATTATTTTCAGACATTTTATTATTTATAAGGTGTTATCAAATTATTAGCAAAGACGAATGAACAAATATCAATTCAAATGGACGCTACTCAATGATAAATAAAGATCATTAGAAGGCGTAAGAACTTCAAACACCCCTATTTTATTGAGGCGATACTGATTATTTATTATGGGGATTATTTATTCACCACATATTGTGGTGAATTCCACATACTATTGAGATACGGGATCCCAACTCTAGTCCGTGCTGCCTCTTTTGTTACAAAGGGTTCACTTTTGGATGTCTACAATTTACATGGAGGAATAATTCTTTCGTCTATGGTTTTAGTTATGTATAAACATTTTAAAAGTTGTAGGTATATGAATATATTGCCAAAACGGTTTTTTCCTTCAAAAAAAAACATAAAATTTCAAAAATTTTGAGAAGTAATGACCTTCGGATATAATACATAGAGGTTAAATTTATTGCATTTTAGCTACTTTATTTCATATTCAAAGGGAAAGCTGAAGTTTCCAATAACCGTGTATATGATTTTAATAATAATTATATAAACAATAACTAAAGGCGTTCTACGTGGCGCTCTTATAGAACCTAATCGGTTATTACAAAATACGTGACATTTTAAATTTTAAAACTTTATCAGCATGATACCTCGAAAATCCCCAATGAAAAAAGGAAAACACAACTTAAATTAATAAAAACTTAACACGCTAATACAACATTAAGCTGCAGAAATGAATACAAGTTTTAATTACTCAATCTATATTGGATCTAAATAAATCCCTGTTGTGTGATAAATTTTTTACTGATTTGGTTTGTTGAGATGAATGTGTGTGCTTATATTAGATTAATGAATGTTATGTTTTATTCATTTCACCAATTCAGTATATTACTGATAGGTGAAATATCCTACTGAACGTCACAATTTTATTTTTCTGTGAATAGTAATCCAGATTTAAGGCATTGTTTTTAAATGGTAAAAATTAATTGTTTTTACGAAAAACTGAAAGGCTATTTAATAAAACGCGAATGTATAGGCCGATCTCTGCATCACTTGAAGCTCAAAAAATAAATTTGCAGGGCCGATTCTCATTAGTCATTTGGCCGAAACTTTGAATTTTCTAAAATATAAAGTCCAAAAGTCACTCTGTTTGGAGTTACATACATCTGAGCGCTGCTGTATATTTAAAAAAATATTTTAAAGGTTATTAAGTGACTAATAGAAAAGAATGGCGATTATATACTTCATTGTACTTTAAGGTAGTTCACTCGTATGTATTTACTGTTTAGACCGTATTACTTGATTATAATTAAAATGCCTTTTGATTATAATCAAATGCGACATAAAGGCAAATTTGCACGGGAAAAGCTCATCAATAAACGTAAAAAAAGTATTTCGGCAATGTATGACGTGAAAAAAATAAAAACTTAAGAGTCTAACCTGTGTAGTGGTGGACGGATCGTTGAGTTAGATGAGTTAGGAAAAAATTTAAAATGTTGTCTGTGTAAAAAAGTCCTTTCACTAGAAAAGATAACTCATGAAAAACATTTAGGTCTTAATTCAATATTAGATATTTCTTGTGATGAATGTTGGGTTCTAACGAAAGTACCAACTGATAAAATGCATATTACAAATAATAAGGTTAAACATTCAAATGTTAACACCAAAGCATAACAAAGACAATGGGAAACCACATGTAACCAAGGATACGCGAGTATTAAATAAAGTAATTAATTACTTTACGAATAGTTTATAGTACTTTAGTTATTTATCATTAGTATCATTCATTATTTATTTAGTTTCACGGAGAAGATTTATAAAACTGTTTTTTTAATATATATTTAATATTGTTATCAATTGATATGTAACAGTGTTGATAAATAAACATATTATTAACTTAAAATATTGAAAAATTATTGAACATACCACTTTAAATGCTGCTTGAATGTTGGAGCGTAAAAATATGAGACATATGTCGTTGTCAAATTGTGATATTTTTCTCACACTACGCGTTTATTCTTTTAAACAAATATCAACTTTAAATATTTATATCCTTTTAAAAAATCGATAAAAAAATATATTTTTATTTCAGATTTTTCTATTTTTTTTTTTACTAAATATTAGTTTTTTAAAAAATTCGTAAGAAAAGTTCTTAAGATATACACGAAACTACGCCTTTTTTATACTTCATTGGCTTATTGCATGTTAATTATGTGCAATTTAATTATAAATATCTCGCTTCACAATCGGTCAAAATTTTTATATAAATGAAAAATATTTAGATCAACATCATTTTTCAGTTTCATCAAATTCTTAAGAAAAGTGGATTTACGAGTGAACTACTAAGTTATTTTTAGTGTTCCGTACGGAACACTTATAAGATGACTTCGGTGTCTGTCTGTCTGTCTGTCACACCCGATTTACTCCGGAACTATTTATCATAGAAAGTTGAAATTTGGTAATAATGTAGGAATTGATGGCCTCATCAGAGCCGTGTAGTTTCGAAAGTTTGACTTAAGGGGTTAGTTTTTGGGGGTGAAATCGGAAGTGAAAAAAAAATTTTTTTACTAGGTCATCAAGTGTGGTGTCAAATGAAGGCTTATGAAAACACGAGTAAAATATATATATATACATACATATATATATATATATATATATATATATATATATATATATATATATATATATATATATATATATATATATACATACATATATATATATATATATATATATATATATATATATATATATATATATATATATATATATATATATATATATATATATATATATATATATATATATATATATATATATATATATATATATATAATGTAATACTTGAGCACACTTTTCTTTGTATTATTTTTAAAAAATAGCGAAAAATCACTGTCCCCCACCTATCTCGAAAAGTACTAATCAAAAAATTCTGGAATATTCTCCACGGGGTGTAGATTGAACGAAAAATATCATAATTTATCTGGTATTTTAATAATTTATCTGGTATATAAAAAAAACAAAAATTTCAAAGTCATCAGTTTTCAATAAAGATTGGAAACAAACTTTGTTGAAAACTCATTCGGGGTGTATTTTGTGAAGTCACTGATCATTTTATACCACCGTAACAAAATTTTTATTTTAAAAGTAATCAACGTACGAAACATTAATTGTGCAAGTTCAACTTGCACTTGACCGGTTACTTTTTTTTAATATGTTTTAAATATTAGCATTATTTTTTATGGGGTTAAATGGACTACTGAAGAAAACTATGGCATCTCCTTATCTACAAGATAACTTCACAAAAATAATCCAATCTGCAAAAATAAAAATTAATCTTATAAAATAATGTAGTAGTTAAAAATTATCGAAGGGTTTTTTTTTTCGAAAATAAAAATTTACATTGTTTTAAACTTTAGTATGCAATTTTCGACCAAAAAATTTATGTTTACTTATAAAAAATTGTCTATTAGAAAAATTTTTAAAAAATTCTCAACACTTTGTAGAAAAAAGTAATTATTAAAATTAAAAAAAAAAAATTTAAAATATTAAAATCTGAGTAATACTGCAACGATGTGTGAAAACGGGTAATGGTCCCAATCCAACGTTAATCCAGATTTAATGATATAACTTTGTAATGGAATGGAATTTTCTTAATTTTTTTTTTCGAATAATTCTTAGAAGTATAGAAAATAAAAATCCGTAAAAAAATCGAATTTTTGAAAATTCGAGGTGTATGTAACTCCTTAAAATATCGAAAATCTTTACTATAAGAAAGTATTTAGAAATGCATTTTATGCTAATGTGCAAAATTTTAGATAGAATGGACAAAAATCGTACTATGATCTCAAGGAGTATTTTATTTCTTGAATTTGAAATACATTAGTTTGATTGATTGTTTCAATTTTAAAATTTATTTGTGGATTTTAAGCCATGTCTTACTTCTTTCATAACCAATAATTAAATAAAAATAACCGGTCAAGTGCAAGTTGAACTTGCGCAATTAGTGTTCCGTACCGAGTAATTAATTGAGTCGAAACTTTAGCCCAAACAGAATCAATAATCAAAAAGTTTTCATATATATATATATATATATATATATATAAACAGAAGCCTCTGTTACAGTTTTTTACTTAAAAATCGGCAATTTTCGAGGAAATATCATTTTTAGTAACAATGAGAAACATTAAATAAATGATATAACATTTTCAGTCTTGGCATAAACCAGCGGAATATTACCTAAGTTTTTTTCTAATAGTCATCTAGAATTACGTCATTCTTTTTAATTGTTTTAATTTTAGTCATATTGTGAATTAAATTAGATGACATGATCTAGTAATGCAAATCCTTCTTCTCCACCATGACAGTAGTATAGGCAAATGTGTTTCTCTCAGATCGATTTCAATTGTCATTATAACGCAATTGTAGATACTTGGAGAAAGCATAACTTATAATTGTTCTTCTTCTATATATATATATATATATATATATATATATATATATATATATATATATATATATATATATATATATATATATGTATACATATATATATATATATATATATATATATATTTATATGTATACATATATATATATATATATATATATATATATATATATATATATATATATATATATATATATATTTATATGTATATATATATATATATATATATATATATATATATATATTTATATATATATATATATATATATATATATATATATATATATATATATATATATTATATATATATATATATATATATATATATATATATATATATATATATATATATATATATATTATATATATATATATATATATATATATATATATATATATATATATATATATTATATATATATATATATATATATATATATATATATATATATATATATATATATATATATATATATATATATATATATATATATATATATATATATATATATATATATATAAATATATATATACATATATATATATATATATATATATATATATATATATATATATATATATATATATATATATATATATATATATATATAAATATATATGTATATATATATATATATATATATATATATATATATATATACATATAAATATATATATATATATATATATATATATATGTATACATATATATATATATATATATATATATATATATATATATATATATATATATATATATATATATACATATATTTAATGTTACAATCACGAATGGTGGAATGTAATACATTAAAATTCTGGGTTTCAATCCGTTTGTCTAACAATGAATTTGCACGACGATTCACCAAAATCTCATTTGGCATTTTCAGGTGCTCCCGCTGCTGCTGCTACTCGATCCTATGATCTTGCTGCTGCTGCCGCTCGAAGCTAACTCTACTATTAACTCTACTAAACTAACGAGTTAGCTTCGAGCGGCAGTAGCCGCTAGATCATAGGATCGAGTAGCAGCAGCAGCGGGAGCACTTGAAAATGCCAAATGAGATTTTGGCGAAACGTCGTGCAAATTCATTGTTACACAAAAGGATTGAAACCCAGAATTTTAATGTATTACATTCCACCATCCGTGATTGTAACATTATACATATATATATATATATATATATATATATATATATATATATATATATATACATATATATATATATATATATATATATATATATATATATATATATATATATATATATATATATATATATACCAACTTTTTTATGTACAAGCTACCTACGGCCATTCAGGCTAACAAAATCTTTGCACTTCTCATGTGAGTTTTTTTTTTGATTTATTATGACTAATATCGTATTCTTGTTCTATACTAATTTTATTTATTATAACAACCTAATGATAACATCATTAATTTAACTTTGTCCCAAACACGATCAGTGAATACGCTTTGTTCTTCTTTTCAGTTCTGCCCTGAAGAAGGTCCCAATCCAGGACCGAAATATTGGCTTAATGAAAATTGTGTGATCTCTTATCACGCCCCTTTTTTGCAGAATTCCCCAACTAAGATTGTATTTTATATATACATATATACATATTACCATCATCATCATCATCATGCCTATTCCATCCATAATCGAATGTAAACCTCCCCAAGTTCAAATCGTTAAACTGGGAAAATAAAGGAGTACTAATGGTACGCAGATGATGTCACTTTAATCGCCTACACAAAGAAGAATTACAAGAAATGGAATTAAATAACTAGTCTCGAGAAATAGGTCTAAAAATAACCTTCACCAGAACCAAATATTTGAATAACAAAACTGAAGACAACAGCCAGGAACAATTAATAGAAGGTGAAAGAACAAATACAACAACAACAAATATCAAAAAAGAATGTAAAGGCTGACTTGGATAGAAGAGTCTGCTGGATCTGAGTTCGAAAGGTTACAATCTACATTTAAATTGGACATCCCAAATAAAGCAATATGATTTTTAGGAAGTACCAACCTTCAAACGATACGTGTCAAAATTTCTTAACATTTCGACGATTAGTTTACAAATTACAGTGGTTTTAGTAAGGCTATTTTGGATATTTTCAAAACAATGGAAAAAATCGAATTTGGTGTGTTGATTAAACACTGTTTTTTAATGGGAAAAAATACCGTTCAAGCAAAGCAATGGCTTGATAAGTGTTACAGGGGCTCTGTCCCAAGAAAATCACTCATAATTTAGTGGTATTCTGAATTTAAATGCGGTCGTACAAATACAAATGATGCTGAACGCTCTGGACGCCCAAATTAGGTGGTTACACCGGAAAACATTAAAAAAATCCATTATATACATATATATATATATATATATATATATATATATATATATATATATATATATATATATATTCGAAAAAAGTTATCTTGGAAATATAGCATTTTGATTTAGAGTCCTAATTAATGTTCTAATTTAAAAATCTAATGAGACTTGCATCACGGCAGATTTAAAAATAAGTGTTATAATTATTTTAGTTACTCCATTATATAAAATATTACAACAAAAATTTATTTTATCTGTTGCAGTCGTGGGACCTTACCTTGAAAAATCAAATGAAAGTAAAAAATGACCATCCTGTTTTCTTAAATTTGATCAAAAATATTACTTAAAATTTCATTAGATCCATTAACAAATGCAGTATTACGCTTTCCCATGATTAAAAATTTAATCTAATTGAAAAATCCAATTAAACAAGAGCTGTAAAAGAGAATTTTTATTTGAACTGTGTTTTGTTTCAAAACATTTCTTTTAGTCTTTTTCGTAACATCTCCAATTTTGTTTATTTTAAATTTTGTTGGAATATTTTTTTGTCGTATCAAGGTTTAATTGTTTCCTCTGCACGTATATTAAAAAGTGTTTTTTTTTCTCTTTTAGAAACAGACTGCTCAAAAGTAAAAGATTTTTTCAATTCATCAAGTTATTTTCCGGTAAGATTGGCCATTACTGAACCATATATAACTTTTAAAAGGAGCAGTAGTACCTACACAATCCAATATCGCCAATACTTTTCAATTGAGTAGTAGCTATGGTACCTGTCTTTTATGATTTATAAAAAAAGTTTATTTCTGCCAAAAGGCTTTTTAAATTTCTTTAAAACAGGTAATGTGAATAATAACTCTTGAGTTTATATTTTATTATACATACAATTTTTCTGTTGGTAAAATAATTTTGGGAATCTGTTCAGTAAAAATAACTGGATATTTTCAGAATATACATTGTATATAATTTTTAGAAAAAAATGTAGTCCTCCTGACGAGAGAGCTACTGTATTTTTATTCAAAATTTTGTCAGCCATTTGTTACGTCATTTTTGTATAATATACATACATATATATATATATATATATATATATATATATATATATATATATATATATATATATATATATATATATATATATATATATATATATATATATATATATATATATATATATATATATATATATATATATATGTTATTTATCAAGATTATACTTTTTTTTAATTCAGTCGGTCTCTCTTTTACGATAACTTTTAAATAAAATGAGATATCGATTATAAATTTAGTACACATACTCGTATAACACTCGAAGTAGGAGGAAGGAAACCTATTATTATATTTTACCAATATCCCTTAAGTGCAAGGAGGTGAAAGGAGAGGAAGGTCTTGCATCGCTGTAAATTGTACTTGGTGTGATACACAGTCTTGGAAAAATCATTCCAAAGGGCTAAGGTTCTCTATATAAAGACTGTTTGCCTTTTTTGTTTGAAAGTTTTGTACGAGACGTGACAAACTGATCATGATATATTTGTATTTTATTAGCTGCTGTACTAGATTAGGTTTTGAGCTCTCCGTAAACGTTAACAGGCTGCATTTTGGCACACAGGTAGTTTTTCGGACGCAGAATACGATAAAAAAAAGTTTGTTAAAGTTTGATGGACGCTAAACCCACCAAACCTAAAATAAAATCAAAAATTCGGTTTTTCAGTAATATCTCGAAAAATAAAAAAGATATCGAAACACTAATAGCACTACGTGAAAGAGCGGGGAATTTTACAAAAAAATATTATATAGATTTTTTCCAGAATTTTTTTTATTAACGTGAGAATTTACTGAAAATTCAGATAGGGATTCAAAAAGTGCAGCGCGCCACATCGGTTAATTTGAAACTCTAAGCGCACCGCTGTGTGTAAAAAAAATTAAAAGATAGCCTTTTTGAAGAGGAGACTAGCAGCTTTCGGATGACATAAATAGTTTTGGTTTTGCTGCTTTATAATTTGGAAAACTTAAAATATTTTTTTTTTGTATGATTTTAACGGACATACAGTAAATTACAAATATTTAATAAAATATAGTACTGAAAAAAAAAATACTTGGACATTTATAATTATTATACCTTAAGTTTCAATATAAGAATGATTAAAAATACCCACATTTTCTGTGTTATTTAAAAATCGAGTTTTAAAATATGAAAATTTGCCTGCGCTTGTGCGCCGCTGGCAATTTTACTTTCAAAGCAGTAAAAAATGGTCAAAAGAAGTCGGACTTTTTTTTAGTTACAGTTAAAAGTGTTCTTGATATTAGAAAATCATTAAAAACTTCAAAAAACTTCCTTTTTTTGTAATTTCGATCTTAAAAAGTGATTATGATAACGCATTTTTTGTTTATTATTAATCATACAACTTAATCTTAAAATTAAAAAAATATTTAAAGGTGGGAAATGAAAGATAAAAGTCTAAACTTTAAGTATAAAGTATTTTCATTTCATTTAAACATCCAGGACAAAGAAAACAGTTATTGAAAACCAAAAAATACTAAATTATTAGAAGAAATTAAATGAATTACTTACCCTCTGGCCGTTATATTATATCCGCCATTTTGAATTTTTCAAATCTGTCATTCTTAATCAGCATTCTTAATAGCCAATTTCAAAATATTTAACAGTATACAGAAACGTTTTTTAATCATAAATGAGGTTGGAAGCATGATTCCCACTACAACTGGAAGGGTTAAACCAGAGATTTTATTTTAAACTTTTTTTTAATATGGTGAAACCAAAAAAAATCTATATACTATTTTTTTGTAAAATTTCCCGTTCTTTCACATAATGCTACAAGTTTTTACAAATCTTTTTTATTTTTAGAGATATTTGAGAAAAACTGAATTTTTCATTTTATTTTCGATTTTGTAGGCTCAGCGTACACTTTAGAGTAACAAACTTCGTATCGTATCTTCGTCCAAAAAACTGTTAACATTCAATGAGAGCTTTTCGTCAAAAATTTGTCTTTGACAACTGGGCTATTTTTGTAATCTCCCAAGTATATATATATATATATATATATATATATATATATATATATATATATATATATATATATATATATATATATTATGTATATATATTAGTAATTCACTTTTTAATTATAAATATTTTTAAAGCAGTAATAAACAGTAACTCTCAAAGCTAACTGACTGAAATTGGACAGATGATAGTTTGCATAATACGGTTGAAGATAGCAATGAAATGATTCGAATATACCGACGAGTTTCCATTTTATGGAGGCTGCCCATCATAAGTTTACCATGGAGATTGATACTTAATCACTATTTGGTTCAAATTTTACATGCAGTAGGGTTTTGATTTAGAAAATTTAATTAGGATTTTTTAACCCTTAATAAGAAGGTAAGACACTTAGAAGGCAAAGTTTGACTATGAAATAAAAAATTAAAAAACATACACAGAGAACCTTGTACTTAATGCATTGTATACCGCCTGAAATACTCTAACTCGTACTTACACAACTTAGCGTCTTGCACCATTGATAAGAGTGTCATGCATCCTCATTCTAAAGTCATTAAAAACTCAAAAAATATATACAAATAATTAGTTCCTGATTTTAATAATTACATATTCAGTATGTTTCATGTTTTTTAGTAAAAAACACAAATTGTCCCTTAAAGAATCTTTGGCACCTTTATTTATCTCAAGCTTGATACTTTTTATATTAAAAGCTTCCGAAAGTATATGATCCATATTTCTATTTTTTCTCTAAAAACATACTTCAGGGTTAATAATAGAGTTTCCTAATCATGTCCGAAGAAATAAAATGAGCCAAGTCGGTGTTAAGGTGTTTTTCTAATGCTCGTCTGGCTACAGCATTAGTTCTTTGGACGTAGAATACGATAAAAAACAGTTTGCTAAAGTTTGATGTATGTCCATAAAATCCGAAATAAAATCAAGCATTTGTTTTTTCGGTAATATCTCGAAAAATAAAAAAGATGTCGAAAAATTAATAGCACCACGTGAAAGAGAAGGAAATTTTACAAAAAAATATTATACAGATTTTTTTTCTAGATTTTTTTATTTGCATGAGAATTTATTAAAAATTCGGATAGGTGATTCAAAAAGTAAAGCACTCTAAACAGGTTTATTTGAAAGACTACGCGCACTGCTCGAAGGTTAATGAATTACTTGTTTTCAAAGTGTAAAAAAAAATAAAAAATAGCTTTTTGAAGCGGAGACTTTCAGCTTTCCGACGACACTAATAGTTTTTGTTTTTGTTGCTTTATAATTTGTAAAACTTAAAATGAAATTACAAAATTACTAGAAGGAATTTTGTTCATGGCGATCGGAGAAGAAATACGTCCGCAGCGCCACCAGCTCGATCTGTTTTCTGTCATCTGTGCGATGCTCATGTAATTTGTATACTGTATATTGTTAAATAAACTTTTAAATGAATTATAATTAACTTTAAGTGTAAATTAAGAGTTATAATTAAATATATTCATTTTTAATATAAATAAGTATATTTTCATTTATTTTTGTTTATATACACCATGCCATTTTGGAATTTAATCATAAATGAGGTTAGAAGCATGAATCCCACTACAACTTTAAATATTTTTTTTAATTACGGTAATTAGTTTTTCGATTTTTCGTTTCATTTTCGATTTTGTAGGATTAGCGTACACTTTAGAGCAGCAAACTTTTTTTATCGTATTCTACGTCCAAAAAATTACCTGTATGCCAAAATGCAGTCTGTTAACATTTAATGAGAGCTTTTCGTTAAAATTTGCCTCTTGACGACTGGGCTATATTTAAAATGTCTCTCATTTATTAAACTCAAGAATTAATTATCTGTGTAGAGTTTTAAAATGATTTTAGAATAGAGGTGCTTGAGACTCTTATCAAGGATTGAAGACGCTAAGTTTTATAAGTAAGAGTTAAAGTATCTCAGGAGGTACACAATGCATTAAATTCAAGGTGAAAGAAATTCTCTGTGTATGTTTCTTAATTTTTTATTTTAAAGTTAAACTTTCCTAGTGTTTTACCTCTTTGTTAAAGGTCAACAAAAATTCTTAACTAAATTTTCCATATCAAAACCCTTCTGCGTGTAAAATTTTTACCATTTTTAGTTATCGGTAATCTCAACTTAGTTTTCAGCTTAGTCGGAAACATTTCCAGCAGGAAGAAAATGTGTGTTTCCTGTAGGATATATGAGAAGCCTACAACAAAAGTGATGTTGTGAAGTGTTGAATCAATCAATCAACCCTTAAACTTATTAAGTGTAGCCTCCATACAATAGAAACTCATCGGTATATTCGAATCATTTCGTTGCTATCTTCAACCACATTATGTAAATTATCATCTGTCCTATTTCAGTCAGCTGGTGGTCTTGACAGTTACTGTTTATTTGTGGTTTAAAAAATATTTATAATTAAAAAATGATTTATTAAAATACCAGTATTAAATTATTACGGGAAAATTACGATGACAGACCTATTTTTTTTGAGAAGTTGCTGTGGATTTCGGAAAATTACTTTAATTATTTTTACAATAAACAAATAAAATCAACTTATTAAATTTTTAGTTTAGTATTTTTTTTATTAATTTTATGTCAATAATTCATCCTTGGATAGCATTTTAGAGTTATCCTAGCTTTACGATGCAAAACTTCAAGTGTAATCGATTCCTGGAAAGTCAGCAGCTATTATTACAAAGGTGACAATTTTTAATTTTTTTTAAATTTAATTAAATTTGTTATGAAGCTTCTAGTTAAATCACGGCAACATTGCAAATTCCATGTGTTTGCCAAGAGTGCAGTCTTACATTCATTTCTTTTGTTTCGCTTCTGCTTCAACTCTCTATGCAAACGGCCCAATAAAGTTAAAGAATAAGAGTCAGTCACTGTTTTACTCTTTTTCAAATAGTCAATCATGATGTTACCCTGTGAGTTCCAAATAACAGTTTCCGTTACTTTTCTTTCCGATAAAACTATTTTTGCGTTTTTCGGTGCATTTTCACCTTCGCCGACTTACTGTTTTAACTGCCGTTTTGTTTCCGAAAGTATACTGGTGGATTCACGATTCATCTACAATCACAAAATGACGCTAGAAGTCCTTCGGATTACGCTGCATCTCTTCCAAACACGATTTTGAAATGTCGTGTCTCGTGTGTCTTTGATTTAGAGTTAACAAACGCAGCATTCATCGCTCACTTAGTTTTTCCATTTTTAGAACTTAATGCAGCATATCATGAACACATTCATACGAGATACCCACCGTCTCAGCAATCTCACGAATCGTAATGCGATGATCTTCCATCAAGATATCATTAATTATATTGACCATTTCTTCAGAAGAAATCTCAATCTGTCGTCCTAAACGTGTAGCATCTGCCGTGCTCGTCGTATGACGACGATTAAATTTATTTATCCAGTAATAAATGATCTTGAGTGCTGGTGCAGGGACCCCATATACTTCCTTCTAGTCACTACACGATACTTGGTGTTATCCGTTCCTACGAAACGTATAACACCGATCTTATTTACGGTGGCTGCCAACAAACAACTGTGCATTACATCTATTTAAAACTTTGAATTTAACAGTTGCAAGAATCATGTTTACCAACAGTCATGCCTCTTAACATAATTTCCATCAATTTTGTAGAAATTTATCAGACTTATCCCTACAAACTCGTAGTTATTTGTTTTTGTTACATTATATCTTATTTTTAAATTAATAAATTTAATATTTTCCACAATTAAAATAAGCACTTTTAATTTTCAATTTAATTTTGAATATATTTCCTTGTGCACTAAAAAACTATAATATCCTAAACAGGTTTCATTTTATTGGTGGGATTTTTTGTATGAACCCAAATATAATTTTCATACTAATAAATAATAGCTTATGTCACCTTAACTTTGAGAGTTGCTTTTCATGCATATTTTTTAAAATTCTGTTTATTATTATCAACTGTACTTTCCATCACACCTGTTTTTTTTTCAACAACAATTTCTAGAAATGCATCGTAAAAAGCATACATTTCTTAATACTTATAAATAATAATAAAATGAGAACAGTAAGCTAAAATAATACTAAATTTATCACAACTAAATCTTTTATAGTATCGATAAGAAAATTACTACCTGTAAACGAGACTAATCTGTCAACGTTGCATAAAACAACCGATGAAATTTTGTGACACATTAAATTTCATACGCTTCATTTTCTCTACAGCAGAATTCCTCTAGTTTCTTAATACACTTTTCGTCGCTGCTTGTGACTGTGACATTTAATAATGGGAATTTATAATAGAATATTTCGAAATTTTTTTCTTGAATATGATTTTCATTTTTCTTGTGTCACCATTAGAGAAATATAAAGTTTTCAGTTTTTTTAGCTGTCCTACTTTAGTTGCACAGTATGTCTGCGAACAGCTGACTTACACCTACCATGATATGCTATTAATTTTATTGGAAGAACTATTATATAATTTGTATATTTTAGTTTATTTTTAGTCTACTGGTTGAGAAAAACGGTAGCAGGTAAATAGTATTATTTTACATTGAATATCTAATTTTTCTTTTTAAATAAATTTATTTGCCCATTATTCACATTTACCCATCAAAAGGAATATTTAAATGAATTTAATTGAAACAAAATACTTCACTATAATTTGTTTAATATGTAAATAATAAATTTGTTCTGTCTAGGCATTCTTGAAGCTCGAAAACTCGAGAAGAAATCGAGAAGATTAATATTTCCAGTTATACTTCCCATCACACCATTCTATCGTCTACCTTACCTATGGGAATCTAAGATCTTCACCAAATATTTTAATTAAAAATAATAATGGACAAGGCCTTGAAGCTGAATCCTTTGATATTAGTTGTAACCTTACTCATCTTAACGACGAATTAACACAATTTCTGATAGCAAGGAAGAGTTTGCTAGTCTTTTTTCTTTGTGTGTGTATATGTGTATATATGTATATATGTATATATATATATATATATATATATATATATATATATATATATATATATATATATATACGAGGCTGCTTTGAAAAGTCCGTGCAAAGTCCGAGAGATGGCACCACCGGCGCGTATCGAGGTCATGCTTGACCAAAAACGGAATCGTGTGAAGTGTTGCAAGGATGGTTTGCAGCTGTTCCAGAAGAATCCGGAGGACTTTAAGCGTCGTTTCGTCACTGTGGATGAAACATGGATACATTACTATACTCCTGAGACCAAACAACAATCTAAACAATGGGTTACCAAGGGGGAATCTGCACCAAAAAAGGCGAAGACCGTTCCTTCGGCCGGAAAGGTTATGGCGACTGTCTTTTGGGATTCGCAAGGGATAATCCTCATCGACTATCTGGAAAAGCGTAAAACTATTACAGGTGAATATTATTCATCGTTATTGGACCGTTTGAAAACCGAGCTGCAAGAAAAACGCCCGCGATTGGCTCACAAGAAAGTCCTTTTCCATCACGACAACGCACCAGCACACACCTCAGCAGTTGTGGTCGCAAAGTTAATGGAAATAGGATTCCAACTCATTTTATATCCCCCCTGTTCTCCAGACTTGTCTCCCTCGGACTACTATTTGTTCCCCAATTTGACGAAATGGCTGGCGGGACAAAGATTTTATTCAAACGAGGAGGTGATTGCAGACACTAATGGATATTTTGCAGACTTGGACAAATCCTATTATTCGGAAGGGATCAACAAACTAGAACATCGTTGGACGAAGTGTATAAGCCTAAAAGGAGACTATGTCGAAAAATAAAAATGGTTTACCCCAAACACATAAGTAGTTTTTATTTTTGCACGGACTTTTCAAACCAGCCTCGTATGTATATATATATATATATAGATATAGATATAGATATATATATATAGATATAGATATATATATATATATATATATATATATATATATATATATATATAGATATAGATATAGATATAGATATATATATATATATATATATATATATATATATATATATATATATATATATATATATATATATATATATATATATATATATTATTATACTGGCATCGATAGTGGAGGTATCGATAAAAAATTCATTAACAGCCGCTTGCAAAGAATAATCTCTAAGAAAGTTTGATAGCTATAAACAAGATCTTTTAGACATACCATAAGAGCTTAGCTTAAACAGCAATACATTGTTCAAAAGATGTATCATATACTCGTAGCTTAGAAATTGTAGATCTTGTTTTACCAAAGATGGATTTGTTGTTGCTGGATAATCATAAATCCGTACAGACATGTTTAACGATGTTGATTACTAATATTCTGAAAGCAGTAAGATTGATCGGTAGTTATCTAGCAGCTCCTTTTTACCATTTTTAGTTATCGGCATTCCCAACTTAGTTATCGGTTTAAGTCGGAACCATTTCCAGCAGGAAGAAAATATGTGTTTCCTGTAGGATATATGAAAAGCCTACAACAAAAGTGGTGTTAGCTTGCTGGTAGATTTCTAAATACGGTGACAGCGCTAGTTGATAAGTTTGATGTTCGCTGTAGTGTCACAGAAAATATCGCTATTGCTACAGAATGACAAACAGGTGGAACAAAAGGTCAACACAAAACGAAGCCGGCTGTCTCTCGTTAAAATGTGCTTCGTCGAGTTTCTCGGAGGTGCCGTGCAAGTACAAGTTGTATTGTATATTATATGTAAAATAATAGCAAAGAATATGAGCGGAATCTTTAAGAAATTCGACGGAGCACATTTTAACGATCCGGAGGTAGTCAGCCGGCTTCGTTTAGTGACGACGTTTTGTTTCACCTATCTGTCTTTCTGTAGCGATAGGTATATTTTCTGTGGTAGTATCTTTCTCTGGAAACTGATAGTAGAGTATGACGAACGAGCTTAGATAATAAGGTGTCTTTTTCAATAGATCCTGAGGTAATAGTATGGTCTGAGCGTGAAAGTGGGCGATATAGTTGATTTGGTGCAATTTTGACTAACTACCTTAGCAACTGACCAAAAAGAACGTGAGCTGCTGTAATAGGCAACACGTTTATTTGTAATTTTCTAATTATGTGTCTTTTTAGCTTCGTCCAATGTTTCGAGTCAGTTTTAAACACTAACAAAAATGTTATATTTTTTGCGCTATTTAGGCGTTTCCATGTAGCCCACTGATACTGTTGAAACAAATTTATGGGGGCCCACCCAGTGAAGGATTTAAGATGATCTCATCGATAATGAGCGTTAGCTCACAACTAATAGTAAAGATTCAGCTTCATGTTCACTCATTGGCTGTATGTATATGGTTAAGTCACTTAGAGAGTCACTAAGGAAACCTAGGGCCGCAACTTCGGCCGTTGGATATAATTAATCTGTTGAAAAAGAATTGCGTTAGCAAGAGGAGCGCAGAATGGTCAAAAGTTAGTGTTACCGAGTAATTAATAAAAGTAGGTGGTGGCTTGTTGATTTGTTATAACATACTATCGACGTTCCTTGTCTTCAGACTATTTTCTCGTTGACGAGAGAGTTTTGCTTTTGGTAAAATGACAAATTTCTAAGTTATTTCTTATCTGACAATAAAAAGTGTACCCTAAATATAGAAAATTTACTGTACTAACCTAAAAATCTAACTTTAATTTTGCAGAGAGAGGATATTAGTTTATTGTAATCATGATGCATTGAATTAACATTGCGGGTATATTGAGAAAAAATCTGAATTTTAATTTCTATATGATAACGCCTCCCGAAATAGATCCCCTTAAAGATCCGAACGGGAAGCTATTTCACCTCCGAAACGTCTTGATCCCAGGAGCTTCGTTATATTACTTTTATAACTGTGAAGTATGTGAACATCGATACAGCCACAAAGTTTAACTTATAAGTATAAGTTTACCTAGATTGATAGGATCTGAGCATCTAACATCCGAAATTATTTCAATATATAATTTATTCTTTCTGTAAAGGTACACTAAAGATTCTCTCTCTCTTTCAATATCGCCATTTTGGACGTTCAAATTCTTAGTTAATAATTATTGCTTAAAAAATTGTCAATACAAACAAAGAAACATGATCTAACCTAATATATCAGGCTACGTCCTTCCTTTGTTTAATTAAGTAAGATAATATTATTACTAAATTACTTCAATTAAAACTTTCAGCATGAAGAAGATTAATCTATCAACTTTGTATGAAATAACCGATGAAATCAATTGACATATTCAATTTCGTGCGCTTTATTTCCACCTAGGATTCCGCAAATCTCTTCCGGTGTGTTCTCAGTCGTGGACCTTAACATGACTTTTATATTAAATTGGTAAGCGTTGAATTGAATATTTTGAAAGTTTATTTCTAACATGATTTTGCGGAGTTTCGATTTAACATTAAGTTTTACTGTGTTTTACTATCTTGAGAAATTACTGCGAGAAGCGTATAAATCACGAACATCTTTGACGACATTTCTATAAAGATAGACCATAAAAAACTTTTTCTTTTTCCATGTTAAAATATTTCTCTTCAGAATTTTACTTATAGTCCGTCAACTAAGAACGTGATCGGTCGTATTCTTGAAAAAATGTATTTCGAGAACATTTTTTGCCATTAATGTGTCCTTTGATGTGCTAACAACGGCGCAATTACCTTAGTAAGTTGTCCAATCGCCTCCTGCATCAATAATCGCCTGGCACCTTCGGGGCATGCTGTCGACGAGATTTTCTGCAATGATTTCCAAATTTTTCGAATCTCGCGAGACAACTGAGTCAAAGTCCTCAGAGTCTTTTCTCTAAGCTTGCTCTTTACAAGGGACCAAACGTCCGGCGATTGTGAGTATTTAGTATCTTACCGTGGACACAAGTCAGCTGCTTCGCGACATGATTTTCGCCTAGCAAAGGTTTCCTCAACGTGCTTCGGAATTTGACATCATGAGCACGAAGATGTTGTCGAATGGTCTCATGGGACACATTCGAACCCGATTTTCTTAATTTTGACACAGGGTCAATGTCGAGTCCCGTGAAAACCAAGTCACGATTCATTTCTAGACTTTCGGAGTGACTTTGCCTACCGAACCACGTTTTGGCAAGTCGTCGACATTTTTCGTCTCGTTAAAATGATTTACCCACTTCTTCACAAATGATACCGACTTTTTAATATATCTAGCGGCTGCGGAATGTGTTATTATAGGCCTCTTTGGGTGGAAACAAAGAAAGATTACCTCGAACCGACGCGCAAACAAGTGACTTATCTTGGATATTACGTGATTTCCACAAAACAACGGAATCAACTGATACTTTTACTAAAATGCGTTGTTGACAAAGAGTTATGGCAAACAGTTCTTAATTGACAGACTGTAGATCAGATCAACTGTATGGGTGAATAAAATAAAATATCGATCGAATATTCAATAAATAGTTTGATTAATTAATTATTTACGAAGGCAAATTTAATACCATCGGTAAAGATCATATTCATTATTAGAACAAAACTAATGCTTCAGAAAAGATGTGAGTTCGCTCCTTCGAAAATAATCGAGCATATTTCATATTCGATAGGAATTTCAACACTCGCCAACTCAAAATCAATGGCATTCTATTAATCAAAATATAATATTTGTATAGTCTAAAATCCCCTATCAAACGTAGTTGTACTAGTTTTTTGGCAAAATGTTTTATTAATTAGTCTTGTTACAGAATAAATGCATATAAGCCAGATGACAATTAAATAAATTGCAACAAACAACAACTAAATTAGTAAATATGCAGAAAATTAAATATTTGTTTATTAAATTTTATTTTAATAAACTAACCAAAAATTATAAACGAAATAATTAAGAGAAATTAAATTATCTACCTCCAAAATGCAGTGATTTTAAAAACAAGAAATACAATAAAAAATCTACCTAACCATAAGTTTTT
The DNA here is from genome assembly GCA_019049505.1 of Pachyrhynchus sulphureomaculatus. NCBI lineage: Eukaryota > Metazoa > Arthropoda > Insecta > Coleoptera > Curculionidae > Pachyrhynchus > Pachyrhynchus sulphureomaculatus. The sequence continues at coordinate 64,690,494 of CM032448.1, forward strand.
TGATAAATTTATAAATTCTAGTTCTTCAAGTTTCTTCATCAACGAATTTAAATTATTGGAAAAAGGCTTCAAATATAATTTAAACAATGTATCAATAATTTTTTTATGGGTCCAGCACACGTGCTGGAGGGAAATCCCTAAAGCGCTACAGGAGCGATATGTGTGCGGAAAAAGCGATTCAAGTTGGTCTTGAATTGCTGTAAATTGTACTCGGCGGGAAATACAGTCCTTGGCATATTATTCCAAAGGGATAATGTTCTCCATATAAAAGACTGCTTAAAAAGCGTTGTACGAAGAGTAACAAGCTGAACCTTATACAGATGTGAAGTATTAGCGCGACGTATATTTCTAACATGGACCACTCTGGGAGGAATTAAGCTGGCCACATCCTTCGAACACTTTCGATGAAAATACTTATAGAATAGACTCAAGTCGCCAACTGTTCTTCGATGTTCCAACGAATCAAGGCCGTCGGTCAAGATAAAATTTTTTCCTGGTCTCTGTTAAGTTGAACGACCTCCTGCTATCCGCGGATATTCGCCTGAGTAGCCGATGTCCGAGCGTTCAAAGTGAATAAAGAGATAAGCGTACTCTCATCTGCAAAGCTGTAGATTGGATTGCCGGTCTTTTCCATTAGATAGTTAATGTAAATGAGAAAGAGAGTAGGAGACAGTATGGAGCCTTGGGGCACACCGGCGTTGATAGTGAAGGTGTTAGAAAGAAATCCGTCGACCGCCACTTGTAAAGAACGCTCTCTGAGGAAACAAGAGAGCCACAAACAGAACCTTTCAGGCATACCATAAGAGCGTAGCTTAGCCAACAGTCCATCGTGCCAAACACGAACGAATGCCTTGGATATGTCAAGAGCAACCGCACGAGATTCTCCAAGTGTTCAATTGCGTTGTTCCAAACATGTGTTACATAAGTCAGAAGATCTCCTGTTGATCTATGTTTACGGAAGCCATATTGGTGATCGCTAATAATGTTGAATTCTTCGAGATATTTTAGAAGACGCTGATTGATAACCTTTTCCATGACTTTCGATATTATTGAAAGCAGTGCGACTAGTCGGTAGTTATTTGGCAAAGTGTTCTTGCGTTTTTTAGGTATCGACTGAACTGTGGCATATTTCCAGCAGGAAAGAAATATTCCTTTTCTGTAGGATGGGTTGAAAAGTCTACAGAAAACTGATGTTAATTCCCTCGCACAGTTTTTTAGAACTATGGCAGGTATTCCGTCAGCGCCAGGCAGGTATTCCGTCAACGCCATATGATAGGTTAGACAAATAATATCTAAAATCTTTAGTAGGACTCCAAACTAAATTAACATACTGGGCTTTCCATTTAAAAAAATTTAAGATGGCGTAATTTCTTTGAACTGACAGTTCAAAACATTTTATACTGTCAACGTCAGCCTGTGCACCTTATAACACCCTATAACTTTAATTTAAACATTTTTTTGATACACTGATTAATAAACGCTGTGGAATCACTATTCAATACATATGGAGCACCCTGGTGCTAGGTAATCCTTACCTAGCGAAGTTAGTTAGGTCCTTCACATGTATATATCTTATCAATATGTATATTCACGTTTATCTTAGTCAATTATGTATAATAGTAATTGCATTTGTAGCTATCTCTAAACGTTTATCTTAGTCAATTATGTATAATAGTAATTGCATTTGTAGCTATCTCTAAAGTCAATAAAAGTATTAGATATTAGATTAGATATAACAAACCGCCCACTATGCAAAAATCTTATATACTGGTTTAGATGCGTTGACGATGTCCTGGTTGTTTTATTGATACAGACCGACTGTCAAAACAATTTTTTGAATAGATAAATAAAATATGCCCCGATATAAAATTTATATCGGAGGACGATTGATTTAACAGTATTACAAGAAAATAGGAAACACAGTTTCTCCACTTTTCATAAACACACATACGAAGACACAACAAAACATAACAAATCAAACCAATCCATAAAACAGAAATTAACAGCTTTTCACATCATGATACATAGTATCAGTTCCTTTAAACACAGTTAATTTTCAAAAAGAATTTAATACCATTGCGTATATTGCAATAATTAATGGACACACAACACACATAATAGAAAAATTACTCTATGAAAAATTATAAAAATAAATTTAGTTTCCCCTATACATAAGGAAACCTTTCAAAAATACAGTCCCAAATATAAGATCCTGATTTTTGCCGTTTTAAGTGGGAAATATAAAAATTCTGATCTTTTGTTTATGATAGGTTGCAGAGATGGATAAGAAGTACAAATATACAGTTCACTATTACTGTCATCAGCTGAGGTAATTATCAGTGGTTTTATATTATTTACATAAATATATGAATCTTCAACTTTAACAACGTGCTTCCAGTCTTCCCAATTCCCATTTATAATTGTTTTACTAATTCAACCACTGACACGCTTAAAGTAGGAGAAACATTTTGTGACCTTATTTTTGATTTAACTCCATGCCAAATATGTTCAATTGAATTAAACACACAATAATACGGACGAAGCCGCAAAACAGTGTATTCCATTTTCTCAGCCATACTATCACAAACATATTTCTTTTTTAATTTATAGTCTTTCAAAACTTCCAAAAGATTACTTTTTTTATAACTAAAGTCAAAATAAATGTCATTTTCTAACATATATTCCTGTATTTCCGATTTGGTGTTGGCTGCATTAGGAACCTTATTTAGTAGGCGACTATGGTAACTTGCATTGTCCATAATTATAACACTCTGTCTGGGAACATTTGGCAAAAGGGAATTTTGAAACCAATTTTCAAAAAGTTCTGCGGTCGAGTCTTCGTGATAGTCCAAACTAGAATCTTTCATATTTTTTGCAGATAATAGTAGACAATTTGAAACCCAGCCCTTTTCAGATCCAGCATGCAAAATGGTTATTCGTTTACCTTTATTTGAAGGTGCGTTAGTCTGACATTTTGTACTGCTGTCAACCCACCCTTTTGCACAGTGTCATGGGTATCGAACCATGTTTCGTTAAGGTAAATTATTATTTTAATTTCTTGTAAATAAGTATGTCGCAAGATTTGTGACTCCATCACTACTTGCCTTTTGTTGATTTTTCGGAACGTGAATCCCATTCTTAAGAGAATTCTGTGAAGGATTGATCGGCCACAATGTATATTGGTCCCGTCCTGCACCAGTCTTAATTTTTTTTTGTCTAATGTCGGCACCAACTGCTCTTCATACATAGAATATATTTTTCGCCTGATGACGTCTTTTTCACAATCGTCTACATAATGCATTTGAAAATCTTTCCGTTTTTTCCTGTTCCTGAGTGATGGTTTTCCTACAATACCCTTAATCGTAGAAATTGGGATTTTTGTTAGTGCACTGGTTTCTTGCAAAGCATTTTGTTTATTGAAATTTCTTTTTACCAAACTATCGTAAACATTTTTTACTATTTGTTTAGCGTCAAGTGATAAATGTTTTCTCTTGCGATAGCCACTATTGCAATTTTCCCACGAACGCCAAATAATTAAAATAGAACCGTTAAGTTGTAAGTTGTAAGTAAAACTAAAAATATAAATAATATAAAGTATCTTTCGACTCTTAATGGGGACCTGCGGTCATTAGGCCTATATTATCAAATACTTAAAGGGCTCCAAACCGGGTTGCCAGGTAGTAAATATATAGGTAAAAATAGATCCAATATGATTGCAGGCGCAAGTAAGGGCAGTATACAAAGCAGGTAAAATAAAAAATACGTTTATCGTAATACCTGGCAACTATGCATAAAACCTTAATAGGGTCGTTTATTGCCCCATTGAAAAAGCAAAAAGGCAGGATCTTATAGCTTGCGATTTACTATACACCTACATGCCAAGCAAGTCAGAACAGAGCCCACTTCCTTAAAAAGGTTTAGGTGTTGCATTCAAAACTGACAACTCTATCGGAAAAAAAAATCGTATAAAATAACGAAATAAAAATAAGTGTTGATAATAAATCAGGAGTTTATAAAATAAACTGTGCAGATTGCCCAAAAATATATAGAGGACAAACAGAAACAAATTTTTTAAAAAGAATCAAAGCATACTGCGCCAGTTATTTAAGAAGAGAATTGGACTATCATTATGCCAATTATTTAATTGAAAAAAAAAAGCAGTAATTTTGATTGAAGTGTCCAAATTATTTATTACGAAAATAAAGTGGCCAAACCTAATCTTCCGAAATCCCAAAGAATAAATAAATTGAAAAACACAGGTGTTTTACTAAATGGTCAATTAGACCTTAACCCCTCACCATTGTTAAATTTATTTTAAGAACCAGTTTTATTAGCTGAGAAAACCCAGACATAAATATATTTATATAAATAGAGATTCTTATCCTTTAGAAACGTTCATTCCTGAACAAGCTACAGCGATAGCGGAAATAGCGAAACATGTCGAAAAATTGTTAGGGTTTTGATTAGTTTATTAAAGTATAAATTTACTAGTTATAAAGTTCCATCAAGTAACGGCAGAATCAAATCAACAACTAAATTGCATCGAAATGAAATGAGAGATTGCTGTAAACATACAGTAAACTTTAAAGATTGTTTCCATATAAAAGTGGGCACGCTTGGTATTTCGGTTACTTTTAACGATAATCAAAGAATGTTAATTAAAAACAACGTAAAAATGTTCTTTTTTTATTCCGGGTGCATTAAATATATAACAGTGGAGTGGAATGTTCGATACGTGTCTAAATATTTAGATTCTCTGGTTGATTACAGATAAATTTTAAGTACTACACTATACTTAAATTCCATGCCCGAAATCTAGAAATATTCCATTTGAACCAAAATACCCTTTCAAATAGAAATTTGAGATTTGTAGGCAAAGAATTAAAAACTAAAAAAGTAATGTGCAGACCATTTTATCCCAACTTGAACCATGTAGTCAAATTTTGAAAAGTAAACCTTAAAGTTTTTTTATTTTGGTAAGAGTCTCCCTCTTTCGTTATTTATCTCCTGTACCACCACTCTTCTATACCAGCCACTTTTCTATTAGACCAAGAGGGCGACCCCAAATTTTGACCTGTCGACTAACCGTTTGCCTAGTTGTTCATTCTATCGGGTCGGGGAGTCGAATAAAAACCTTTAACGTTGATTTTGCAGAAGGCCCGATAGAATCAACAACTAGGCAGATGGTTAGTGGAGAGATCAAAATTTCGGGTCTCTCTCTTGGTCTGTAATGCCAGAGTCATCTTAGTATGCCTTCGTGGATTTCTTTTTCTGCTAGTCCTTTTTATTCTCACTACATATTTTGCCCATCGCCATTTGCATTTCAGAATTATGTTTTCTTCTTCTTCTTCTTTAATTCATTATAGATCTCTTATCCTTTAGCATTATATTTGCGTTTACATCTTACTTATTGTTTTCTTTACTAATGTTGACGTTTCAGTCTAATATAATAGGACCATTTTTTTTTCTTTTTACGTATGTCTTAAATCCTTTCTTTTGTAATATATGTTTTAATCTTCCAAAAGGTGACTAAGCCAAGTTTATTCTTTTATCTGAATTTGCCGTTCGCGTTTTCCTATCTAGTTCTATGTTTTGTACTAGATAATTGTATTCTTCTACTTCTTCTATCCTGGTTCTACTTAACATATGGGTTCGTTATTATGGGAGGGAGATACCTTCATTTTTTTGTTTTGTTTACATCCATATGCAGCTCAATTTTCTCTGATACTTCTTTTAGCTCCTTTATCATTAGCTGCAATGTCAAGATATCTCTCGTGATCTGTGTATGTTAGTGTTTTTACTTTTTATGAATATGTCATATTTCTCTCGATTTAGTTTTTATAATAAGATTTCGCTGACCGTGGTTCAGTGGCGTAGTACTTTGCTACTATGCAGAAGGTCGAGGGTTCAATCCCGCAGGTCGGTATACTTATTTATTTAAGTATATTTGGCTTGGCCACGTATATAGGTAGTAGCTGTTTGCAGAAATACAAATAACGTCCGTGGCAGCACTACCCTGTTGTTTAAAAGGTGCCATGAAATATAAAAATGTATGTTTGGACAACGTTGACAGGTATAACGACATCCTCGCCGATATCCTTGGGATATGGAAAAAGGGTAAAATCGCTACTGAGGCGGGGAGGTGAGCGATAAAAAGAAAATTGCCAACATGAAAAACTTTGGTGATATGAAGTCTCCTTTACTCGGTTTACTTTATTACATTCTAACAATTAAACCTTTTATGTCATCATCTTAGAAAAATATGATTACAAATCAAACTTTACTTAATATTGATTCCATGAGGTTTATTTAATTTCGTGGCCTCAGAATGAGCCTTGTCAAATCGACAGTTTATGAGTACATTCTTCATACAGTCGGTCAAGAACGTGACTGCTCGTATTCTTGAAAAAATTTCTAATTTCGAGAACATTTTTTATCATCAATGTATTCTTTGATGAGCTAATAAAGGCGCAATTACCTTAGTAAGTTGTCCAATCGTCTCCTGCATCAATAATCGCCTGGCATCTTCGGGGAATGCTGTCGACGAGATTTTCTGCAATGATTTCCAAATTTTTCGAATCTCGCGAGACAACTCAGTCGAAGTCCTCAGAGTCTTTTCTCTGGGCTTTCGCTTTACAAAGGACCAAACGTTTTCAATGGGGTTGGCGTCCGGCGATTGTGAGAGCCACTCTAATATTCTATCGCGGCCCCTAGTGACGTGATTTTCGCCTAGCAAAGGTTTCTTCAAGCTGTTTCAGAATCTGACATCATGAGCACGAAAATGTCGTGGAATGGTCTCATAGGACACATTCAAACTCAATTTTCTTAATATTGCCGATCCTTGACGCTGCATCAATTCGGGTTCCGTGAAAACAAAGACAGCATTCATTTTTGACTTTCGGAGTGACTTTGCATACCGAGCCAAATTTTAGCAAGTCGTCGACATTTTTCGTCTTGTTAAAATGATTTACCTATTTCCTGACAAACGACACTGACTTTTTAATATATTTAGCGGCCGCTGAATGTGCTATTTTAGGCCCCTTGGGATGGAACCAAAGAAAGACTGCCTCGAACCGGCGCGCAAACAAGTGACTCATTTTGGATTTTACATGATTTCGACGAAAGTTCGGAACCAATTGATACTTTTACTAAAATGCGTCGTAGGCAAAGGTTCCCTCTAACAATTTTTTGTTGAATCGCTAGAATCGCATTTACCAAAAATTAATTATCGCGGACACGTTCTTATTTGACAGAATGTACATTCCTCAACTGTTTTCTAGTACGCTACTTGTTAGTTCTTAGTAGATAAAAAGCTTTCTTATTTTATTTTCTAAATTAATAATATTTTTCTTTTATATTTCATATTCCACTTAGATACTATTTTGCAAAATATAAGCGTAGGCTGAAAAGTTTTTGGTCTGATTAATAGATGTCGCTCTTTTCAAAGAACCAACCTTCAAGCGATACGTGTCAAAATTTCATGACACTTCGACGATCACTTCACAAGTTACAGTGGTTTAAGTAACGCTACTTTTGATATTTTCAAAAAAATGGAAAAAATCGAATTTCGTGTGTTGATTAAACACTGTTTTTTGATGGGAAAAAATACCGTTCAAGCAAAGCAATGTTTTGATAAGTGTTACGGGGACTCTGCCCCTGGAAAATCACTGATCATTTAGTGGCTAAATTTAAACGCGGTCGTATAGATACAAATGATGCTGAACACTCTGAACGCCCAAATGCGGTGGTTACACCGGAAAACATAAAAAAATCCACAAAATTGTTTTAGATGACCATAAAGTGAAATTGCGTGAGATAGCTGACACCCTAAAGATATCAAAAGAAAGTGTTGGTCATATTTTGCATGAACATTTGAGCATGATAAAGCTCTGCGACTATTATCCATTCGCAGAAAGCAAAAAAATGCTTGCGGAAAAGAGATTTGGCTCAAATGAAGAAGTTATCGTTGATACTGAGGCCTATTTTGAAGAATTCTTCTACAAGAGAGGTATAGAAATGTTAGAAAAGCATTGGACTGATTGTAACGCTCTTGAAGGAGACTATATTGTTGAATAAAGTCGAATTTTGCAAAAAAAGTGTTTTAAGCAGCTGGACCAAAAACGTTTCAGCCTACGTGTTACTATAGGAACTTTTTAATAAATGCAAAATTTAGCCTGAAAATTACCACGACTTCACAAAAATGTTATTAAACATTTTTTCGGTTAGTTCAGGTTACCTATATTCTGTAAATATAGCAAAGTGGCTGTAGCAAAATTTAGTACGGACTTAACGTTTCCGGACCTCATCGAAACCATACTTTTTCTTTGCATGAAACATCTGCCGTTAAACTTTGTTAGAAACTTTTTAAAATATCGTATATTTCAATTTCAATAAGTTAAAATAATTTCAAAATTATTATAGCTAAGAATACATCTTTCAAGAAGTTATGATTAGAAACCAGACTAATCTGTCACTTACGAATGAAATAAGCGACGCAATCATTTGACGCATTCAATTTTGTGAACGCTATTTCCGTCTATTCCGTGTTACTACTCATGAACGTGAATTTACATTGGAAATTGACAAAGTATTATTGGAATATTTCTGAAACGTGTTTCTAATTTAACTTTGTTGTTGATTTACATTAAAAAAAACAATAAAAGAAAATTTCTTGAGCTAAAGAATAGAATGCATGGAAAAATGTTTAACATTGCTTTACACAGTGAGAAAATTAATTTTCAAGACTGGTGCTGTGAGCAATAAACTCTCTAGTTTATAGATCCCATATTAAAATTGTAAATGACACCTCTGCGTCACTTACAATTTTAATATAACATTTTACTGCTGTATAGATCTGCAAAATTCTTATTAAATTTTAAAGCGAAATATTGACATATGACGATATTTAGTTTACTAGTCAAAAAAAGTATTGTAGAAATTAAAATATGAATATGCCATAGATTTTAAATGAAGATCAAAAGTTATTGAAAGTACAACAATACAGAGAAATTGTAGAAGCCTCTAGAAACAATCCAAACTGGAAGAACTGAAAAGAAGTAATGATTTACAAATGGCTCACAAACAAAGCACCAAAGTGTAGATTGAAAGCCAAAATATCCAGTGAAGCTCAAAAAATTATGAAAAGTTTTATCAAAAATCCAAACAATCGTTTCTAGGATAGCAAAGGTATTGTTTTTTTTTTGAATTTGTTGAATTCCTAAGGGTCAAACTATACATGACGAATATTTTTTGGTAGTACTGAAACCTTTAATTTCGTCGTGTTCTACCTGAATGTCGCGACCCATACAGCTAGCGCTTTTTACATATAATGCACTAAGGCACATTTCTCTAATAGTTGACACGAAATCAAATCTGTTAGTTGAATGATTCACCAGATTTAGAACCTAGTGCCTGTTTACTGTTCGCAAAGATTAAAATGAACTTAAAAGGATGTTTGTCATTAACAATATAAAGATCTTTCCAAAAGCGTATAAGTGCACTGAATTACGGCGAGAATATATTATAAAAATAAACAAAAAACTAACAAAAAATTGTTGAGACTTGAATTACACCGTTCAAATAATTGTAACATACCAGCCCCAAATTGTGAGATTATTTTTTGTATTAGCTATCAGTAAACTGTAAAATTAAGTAAAATTCATTTAGTTTTATTGATACAAGAAAGTCTAAAATTTTAAGGTATATATGCTAATGCGACTAAAAATCTTAGTTACCTAAATGTAGTAGTATATTCTCATGGTAAATGTAAAATCTAATTTATTTTTATTATAATTGAATTCTAGGATTTTAAATACAACCAAAGCCTTGATTTCCTAACGTTTAAAAGTTATGACAACAATATATTTTCTGGGACAGAATAGAGAAACAAATTATTAGAAAGCTGCAAGATATATTGCTACAAAATCTGTTTTAAGAAGTAAATGGAAATGACAAATTTTAAACTAGTATTACCATGTTTCCCAAGTTTATTGCTTTGGCCAAAAACAATCTCACATAATTTTTTTTCTTTTCTAGTCTAATCAATTTCCACCATATATTTAAAAAAAAATGCCAGTTTTTACTTTCTATAGCAGCTATTGCTTTCGTCCAAGTTTTTAGAATTTCTCAAGGTTTTAAGAGCCTTAGATTACCAATAGCATAATGGCGAATATCCGGCCTGTGCGTGGGCGTGATAGCTCGCGAGAGCAGTAAGGTATAAATTTCAAATTTGGTTTATATATAGTGCTTAAATTAAGTTATAGTCTAGTGTTTGAGCAACATCGAGTGAGGGACAGGAGGATAAAGCAATGGGGGGGGGGGGGGAGGTAAATCAATTTAGTAAATTTTCCATAGTTGACATAACGAACAAATTTAATTTATGAATTATTATAATCGGACATATAAGAAGCGGGAAATGGTGTTAGATACAGTAGCTTTAGACATAATAAGCAAGTTTTAACGGAATATTTTATTTCAAGAAAATTAAGTTATATCTGCAATAAAGCTTGTACACATGCGCACTGCTACAAAACGTTCAATTTTGGTTTTATAATTTCATGTCTGGTTGAAACTTAGTCGCAAGGGGTTATCTAGATTTAGACTTATTATAAGTGTTGTCTTAAAAATTGCCATTAAGATAAGAATTTAATATTAAGAGAATGTAATCGAATAGAGTAAAAGTAGAAGTGTACAATTTAAAACAAGAAGTCAGATTTTCTGCGGAAACTAACAAATTTGTCAATTTACTAATATTATTTTTCATTTTGTAGCAATAACACATTTCATAACAGTTGAACAGTTCTTGTACTTTATTTTGAAAAATATATACATGGTGTGTTAAAAAAAATACCAGATTGTTCAAATAACAATTTTATTTCGATAGATACACCTTATTCAGGTTTGCTGCTTTCGAAGTATGTGCCTTAGCGAGACCTACACACCTTTTTCCAGCTGTCCAACGCCCCCTGGAACGTTGGTTTCAGAATCCTCTTAAAATCTGCTGTATCTGGTCTTGATATCCGGAATCGAGTAGAATCGGCGTCCTTTCAAGGTGGATTTCAACTTGGAAAACAGGATAAAATCTGTACGAACCACATCTGGACAGTAGAGTAGCTCAGGGATTACCAGTGTTCCGGTTTTGGCAGAAAACTCGGTCACAATCAGCGCCGTGCGAGCCGATGCGTTGTCATTGTGGAAGCTCCATGTTCAGTTCGTCCACATGTCCTGCATCTTTCGCGACACTGCGACTCTCAGCCTCTTCATAACTTCTAGGTAATATTCTTTATTGACGGCTCGTCTTGTAGAGACGTACTTATAGTGAAGCAATAATTGCCAATCAAAGAAACTCACCATGGACCAAGTATGGCTTTCACATTGGACAGAGACATTTTCCTGATTTGAAGAGGTTGTACCACTAAAAACACTGGGTTCGACTCATAGAGTCCTCGCCGAAGGCTTCGTGAGTCCATTTTAAGGTCTCTGTAGCACTTTTACCAAGTTTGAAACAAAATTTCACCTACACCCGGTGCTCTTCCAACTCAATCATTGAGACCGGCACGTCTATTGTACAGCAGGGGGTGCAGGTTCAGACAAGAACCGCTGTTGCTACGCGACTGCGCTTGATGGCGCACCGCTCGTGAAGCGATTCGGGCGTCTGGTCTTTTTTTGATCACACCTTGTATTGGTCATATTCTAGATATGGTGAAAAACGAAAAACTAATATTTTTAATAAAATTATCTTCGGAATTGACTTTAAAAAGAAGGTAAAAAACTAACCATACCGGCATAATTCCCTAACTTAATGTTGTAGTATATGTTCGGTATAATAAGTAACTGATACACTCAAGCATTTTTCTTTTTTTTAGTGTTCCGTACGGAACACTTATAAGACCACTTCGGTGTCTGCCTGTCCGTCTGCTACACCCGATTTTCTCTTAAAGTATTTGGCACAGAAAGTTGAAATGTGGCACTAATGTAGGAATTGATGGCCTCATCAGAGCCGTCAAATTTTGACTTAAGGGGTTAGTTTTTTTTTTTTATCAGTTCATCCAGTGGGGTGTCAAATGAAAGACGCGTTCAAATTAAAAAATTGAGAAAAATCGCTCTCCTCTCCTTATCTGGAAAAGTACCAATCAAAAAATTTTGAAAAAAGTCTGGAATATTCTCCACAGAGTGTAAACTTAACGAAAATTATCACAAGTGCATTAACTTTAATAATTTATCTGGTAAATTAAAAAAAAAATCCAAGTCATCAATTTTCAGTAAAGATAGGAAAAAAACTTTGTTGAAAACTCATTTGGGGTGTGTTTTGTGAAGTTATTGTATATTTTATACATCTGTAAGATTTTTTTTATTTTAAAAGCAGTCAACGTACGGAACACTAATTGCGCAAGTCCTACTTGCACTTGGCCGGTTATTTTATCTGAAACAATTTAGTATCCTTTGTATAGATATATTGATATTTGCTATTAACTAACTAACTTTTTTATTAAATTTTTGGCTCTTATCAGTAGTTCCCTAATTACGAGCAATTAGAGCCCTGGGAGACTCAACAAATTATTTTTTTTAAAGAGGGAATAAATTATTATTTTAATATTAGCTTACAAATATCGCGAGCCAAAAATTGGGTTAAACCTATCCAAAATCTTCCTATATAAGTATCTTAAGCATACTTATGCATCATAAGAACTGTGCCTACAACCTTTATGAAAAGGAGGCTAATAGTATTCTAAAAGATTTAATACTAAAGTAAATAATGCCTAAGATTTATGGAGCGTATCGAAGCTTGACGCTTTACTTAATGTTTTAAGCAGCGACCTAGGATAACTTCAGAACATTTTAAATTGCAAATTATACTCGCGAGCCCTCGTCGGGCGAGAAACGGCTAAGTGCCGCTTAATAAATGATGAGTCCTTGGTTTTCTATCGCGGTTTGTAGAGACAAAATTGGACTACTATGTGGCAGCCTGGACGGAACGATGCTTAATTTAAAAAAGAAAAAACTATTTGAAATTAATTGATAAATTATTACTCATCCAAGACACTAAGATAGTCGACCCTATTTTTACATTTTTTTTAAAGCATAATCAAACTTCTTTATTAAAGACATAAAAGACAAACTCCCTAAAACTGAACTATTGCTGTAGAAAGACAAAGATTTTGATTAAAATGTTGCCGCAAAACTAAGCCGGCAGGCCACCACCCCCATATGAAAATGTGCCTCAAGAAATGCCGCGCATATTTTTCCCTATTAAGCTGAGTCCACATCAACAAAAAATTGGGTTATGTGATGAATGTTGCATTCGGCGCAAATATTTTCGCGGCAAATTCCAATTTTTTTGTATGTAAATTTTTTGTTTGCACAAAACAAACAGAAAAAGAATGTCTGTACGTGCGTCGAAATTTTGCGAGGGCATTCATATTAAAAAACGATGTGAAGCAACTTCCTTTGATGTTCGTCAAAAAACCAAAAGCGATTGGGTCGTGAGCGTTGAATGTGACAAAAAGCTTTGTGTGCGTCCGTACGAGTCTATAGGAGGCCTGCATTACTGAAACGGTCGTCTACGGAGGAGGTTCTGTCATGGTGTGGGGAGGCATCTCATTGGATGCGAAAACCAATTTGGTTTTCGTGACTGATGAGTCACGTCATAGTGGTCGATTAACTGCTCACCGGTACATCAAGGAGACACTGCAGGAACAACGTCGTTCCTTACGCTGGTTTTGTTAGCGATAGCTTCGTGCTGATGCACGACAATGCGAGGCAACGTGCTGTTGCATCGGTGCGGCAATACCTGGCGGAAGTGCGAATACCCACATTATACTGGTCTGCCTCGATTCAATCGAGCACATATGGGATGAGCTCAAAAGAAGGGTTGGAGCCAGAAATCCAGCCCCTGCATCGTTGAGAGACTTAAACGTTGCGATGGCGGAAGAGTGGGGAAGAATCCCACAGGCAGTGGTGAAAAAGCTCATCCACTTAATGAAAAACCGGCTCGTAGCAGTAATAAGGGCTAGATGGGTAATAAAAAAATATTGATTATGCTTTTCATGAATAAATTTAATTGTTAAACTTAAAATTTATTTAATTTTTCCTCTCTCTTACCCCTATTTCAATCCTTATTCTCCCTGTTTCCCCTTTCAATCATTTTATTCAGTAAAAATCATGTGGTATGGTATGCAATTTGGTATCATTAGAAAGAAGATATAATGGACTTTCGAGTGATACTAAAATCGGTAAAAATATATGATCACTAAATGAAGCCAAATATTTTCAGTCGATTTTAAAGTACCAATATATATATATATTATATATATATATATATATATATATATATATATATATATATATATATATATATATATATATATATATACATATATATATATATATATATATATATATATATATATATACATATATATATATATATATATATATATATATATATATATATATATATATATATATATATATATATATATATATTATATATTTATATATTAGTGCTCAAAATATTATTTTAATAATACATGTTTCTTTAAAATCCTTAAGATTTACCGGCTTGGACTACCTCTTATAAAAACAAACATAGTTTTTAGTGACGCTTTTAATATAATAAAAAGTATTTCAGTCACAGTTAAAAAAAAATGAACAATTTTGATCTTTACTACGGCATCTGTGAATTTCGATAAATACTGACTTTTCTTTTGATGTTGGTGTTTCATTTCTTTTTTCTGGAGTTCAACGGCTAATTCATTTAAGTTAATTACGTTGGAGAACTGTAAGCATAAAATGATTTAAAATTTAGAGAACTAAATATGATAAGGAAATATCCAAAATCAAACGCCACGTTCCATTTCTTTTTTCTGATTTCTTGCTACCAAGATTCATTGATTTAAATTAATTGGCTCTAGATAAATATAAGAATAAAAAGTTGTTCTTATTATTTTTATCCACCTTTAAACTCCAAGTGTTATTTCTTTTTTTATTCTACGGCCTGTCTCACAAAATCATATGCTTCTATTATTCAACGAAAAGCTACACGAAAGCATCTAAGAGCTGATGCAAACAAGAGGTGTGTATCTATAAGTTGTGCATTTTAAAGGTTGGATTTACAAACCATGTAAAAATGGTGCATTTTATCTTACGCCTTGATCAGGATTTTAAAACATATGCTTTATCCTTATGACTGCTTTTTTCATTTCTTAATTTACATAAAAGAGAAACGAGTGTCAAATAAAGTAAATAAAAATGTTCTTTTTTTTTTTATTTTTTGATTTATTACGTGAAAAGCTGAAGTAAGTAAATACATAAGCAATCTTATGTAGTGGTTTCCGTGGTATCCATAACTAACTTAAAAAGCAATTGAATGTCGAATTAAGATAGGGGCATATGGATATGAGAACAAGATTTTTAATAATTTCGCCGTATTTTGGTGGATATTTTCACTGTAAAACCTATAATATTTTTAAATGGTCGTGAAGACAGCTTTCTATGGATTATTAAAAATATTATACATATGTCACATATCGTGCGTCCAAATTTTATTTTGTTATCCAAGTTCTAGCCAAGTCGCCAGGGGTTTTGAGATCGCATTAAATGTTAACAGGCTGCATTTTGGCACACAGGTAGCTTCTTGGATGTAGAATACGATAAAAAAAAGTTTGCTAAAGTTTCATGTATGCTACGCCCCCTAAAAATAAAAAAGATATCGAAAAACTAATAGCAACACACATAAATTCAGTGCATCAACACCTGCAATCAAATAAACCTCATGTATTCGCTCTATGTGAAACCAAGATCAGTCCATCGACCAGCACGGTCAACTATCTTTATCCTGGGTACGACTTCTATTCCCGATTTAGGCGTAACTTTGGAATCTGTCTTTTTGTCAGAAGCGACCTCTCTTGTCAACGAGAAGAGGCTCTGGAGCCCCCAAACTTTGATGTTATGTGGTTAAAAATAACGACTCAACAAACCACAAGGTTCATCTGTCTCCTGTATCGACCACCAAGTGACACCAATTTTCGAACACTTTTCGCTTCTCTTGCAGACACCATCGATCATTTACAAATTAACTATCCAATTGCCGAAATTGCCATCCTGGGCGACTTTAATGTCCACAATATCAACTGGCTTAAATATTCAAATACTACCGACGAACAACGTCGTGAAGCTGAATCATTCTCAATCAGTTGTGGCTTAACTCAGCTTATTGACAAACCAACACGGATCCCTGATCGAGACGGGGAGTTCGCCAGTCTTCTTGATCTGTTTTTAACCACCAATCCGGAGATTTACACTGTAAATCCGCCTTTAGGTTCTTCCGACCATAAACTGCTTTCGACATCGAGTATCCTGCCAATCAGTGACAGAGAGGCGCCGAGGCCGCGCAAGATTTGGCACTACAAATCTGCTAAATGGGAAGATCTCATGGAATACTTTCGAACTTTCTCTTGGATGGACGTTTGTTTTCGACCCGATAACCCATCTGACTGCGCCAGGGAGGTCTCCGATGTTATTTTGGCTGGTATGGAAGCTTACATCCCTTTTTCGAAGAAATGCTCCTCCAACGGCAACCCTTGGTTTGAACGAAAATACCACGAAGCTGTTGCTTCTAAACATATTGCCTACCGACAATGGCGTGAAAATCTAACACCATAAATTGTAACACCTTTGTTCGTGCCCGAAACAGATGCAAAGGAATTATCGACGAAACCAAGGAGGTGCACAATCAACGAATTAGAAACAAACTTTTCGCTTGTCCCAACAATTCCAGGTCTTTTCGGCAGTCGCTAAGGCAGTTACTCAAAATTTTACCAAATCCACCATACCACCATTCACACGGCCAGATAATTCCATTGCAACCACACCTGTTGAGAGAGTGAACTTGTTGGCTGAACTCTTTGCTTCACATTCTACTGTCGATTTCCAAGGAAAAACACCATCTACTATTCCCATATTGCAGTCAAAGATGCCCGATGTTGTCTTCAGACAGCGCATCATAAAGCGTATTTTAATGAAGCTAGACACCAAAAAGGCTTCTGGCGCTGACGGAAATACCTGCCATAGTTCTCAAAAACTGTGCAAGGGAACTAACACCAGTTTTCTGTAGACTTTTTAACCTATTCTACAGAAAGAGAATATTTCCGTCCTGCTGGAAATATGCCACGGTTCAGTCGATACCTAAAAAAGGCAAGAAGATCTTGCCCAATAACTACCTACCAGTCGCACTGCTTTCAATAATATCGAAAGTCATGGAAAAGGTTATCAATGAGCATCTTCTAACATATCTTGAACGATTCAATATTATTAGCGATCACCAATATGGTTTTCGTAAACACAGATCAACAGGAGATCTGATCTTATGTAACACATGTTTGGAACAACGCAATTTAACAGTTTGGAGAATCTCGAGCGGTTGCTCTTGACATATCCAAGGCATTCGATCGTGTTTGGCATGATGGACTGTTGGCTTAGTTACGCTCTTATGGTATGCCTGAAAGGTTCTGTTTGTGGCTCTCGTGTTTCCTCAGAGAGCGTTCTTTACGAGTGGCGGTCGATGGATTTCTTTCTAACACCTTCACTATCAACGCCGGTGTGCCCGAGGGCTCCATATTGTCTCCTACTCTCTTTCTCATTTACATTAACGATCTGCTGGAAAAGACCGGGAATCCAATCTACAGCTTTGCAGATGACAGTACGCTTGTCTCTTCATTCACCTTGAACGCTCGGACATCGGCTGCTCAGGTGAATATCCGCAGACAGCAGAAGGTTGTTCAACTTAACAAAGATCTGGAAGAAATTCTATCTTGGGGTGACAGTAACCAAGTGGAATTTAACGCTACAAAAACCCAGGCGGGAGTTCTTTATAAAAAAGTTAACGTTGCTGAACCCGACATAGTTACGTCGGGGCACTCCATTCCCCTAGCATCGTCGCTCAATTTATTGGGAGTTAGTTTGGGAGTAAATATGTCCTGGCATGAACATGTTGCAGGCATAACAAGCTTCTCAAAAGTTGGGAATATTATTTCGAACCTTTACACCCCAGAACAACTGTTAATCCTTCACAAAGTTCAAATTCGACCAACTATGGAATACTGCTCCCACGTTTGGGGCTCCGCTCTCAAATATACACTGCATTTGTTGGATTCTGTTCAGAGAAGAGCTGTCCGTCTGATTTGAGACCCGGAATTGACCGGCGGCCTTGATTCGCTGGAACATCGAAGAACGGTTGGCGACTTGAGTCTGTTCTACAAGTATTTTCATGGAAAGTGTTCGAAGGATGTAGCCCGCTTAATTCCTCCCAAAGCGGTGCATGTTAGAAATACACGTCGCGCTGGTGCTTCATATCCGTATGAAGTTCAACTTCTTTCTCCGCGTACAACGTTTTTCAAGCAGTCTTTTGTATGGAGAACATCATCCCTTTGGAATAATTTGCCCAGCACTGTGTTTCCCACCGAGTACAATTTACAGCGATTCAAGAATAACGTGAATCGCTTTTTTTTTTTTTTTTTTTTTTTTTTTTTTTTTTTTTTAATCCGCACACATGCCGCTCCTGGAGCGCTTTAGGGACTTCCCTGTAGCATGTGTGCAAGACCCATAAAAAAAAACAAGTAAAAGAGTGAGAAATTCTACAAAAAAAAAGTATATTTTTTCCTGATTTTTCTTATTAGTGTGGGAATTTATTAAAAATTCACATAGGTGATGCAAAAAATTTAGCGCGTCAAATAGGTTAATTTGAAAGTCTACACGCACCGCTCGAAGATTATTCGATATTACTTGTTTTCAGAGTGTAAAAAAAATAAAGGAGACTTTTAACTTTCCGTTGATACTAATAGTTTTTATTTTTGTTACTTTATAATTTGTAAAACTTCAAACGAAATTTTTGTTTGCGTGATTTTAACGGGCATACAATAAATTGCAAATATTTAATAAAATATAGTATTGAAAAAATCCTTGTGCGTATTATCATTACTTGCCCTTAAGTTTCAATTTAAGAATAATTAAAAATACCCACATTGTCTGTGTTATTTAAAAATTGGGTTTTAAAATATGAATATTTACCAATTTTACTTTCAAAGCAGTACGAAGTGGTTTAAAAAAAGTCGGACAATTTTTTTCAGGTACAGTTAAAAGTATATTTGATATTAGAAAATCATTAAAAACTTTCTCTTTTTTTGTAATTTTGTTCTTAAAAAAGTGTTAATTAAAAACGTTTTTTTTTGCTTATTATTAATCATACAGTTTAAACTTAAAATAAAAAAAATATTTAAAGATAAAAGTCTAAGCTTTAAGTATAAAGTATTTATATTTCATTTAAACATCCAAATACAAAGAAAACAGTTAGCGAAAACACAAAAATTCTAAATTACTCGAAGGAATTTTGTTAATGACGACCGGAGAAGAACCGCACGCGCAGCGCCACCTGCCCAATCTGGTTTCTGTCATATATGCGTGGCTCACGCAGGTTGTTTACTATATATTGTTCAATAAACTTTTAAATGAGAATAATTAACTTAAGGGTAAATTAAGTGTTGGTTGCTGTTTAGTAAAGTGAAATATTTTTACCTGTTGTTTTTAAGTGTGCTACATTTTACGCTTCTACATTTTAAAAATTATCAGTTAAATAATAATAAATTAATAATATTATTATTCCAATAATTAACAGCCGATTCCAAAATATTGAATAACTGAAGGGGTTAAACCACCCATTTTATTTTAAATATATTTTTTTGATAAATTTACGGTAAAACTAAAAACAAGAATCTATATACTATTTTGTTGTAAAATTCCCCATTCTTTCACGTAGTGCTTTTAGTTTTTCCATATCTTTTTTATTTTTCAAGATATTTGCGAAA
Organism: Pachyrhynchus sulphureomaculatus; assembly: GCA_019049505.1. Classification (NCBI taxonomy): domain Eukaryota; kingdom Metazoa; phylum Arthropoda; class Insecta; order Coleoptera; family Curculionidae; genus Pachyrhynchus; species Pachyrhynchus sulphureomaculatus. The sequence goes on from CM032448.1 coordinate 64,710,353, forward strand.
AACAAATTTTTCATTTTATTTTTGATTTTGTAGGCTTAGAGCATATTCTACGCCCAAAAAACTGCCTATATGTCAAAAAGCAGCCTGCTAACATTTAAGGAGAGCTTTTTGTCAAAATTTGCCTTTGAAGACGGGGCTATTCTACAAGTACTGTATATGAATGAAAACAAGTTTGCTTATTATTAAGCAGCTTACCACCTCCATCAAGAGAGAATTAGGATTTAAAATAACATGCCCATTCATCTTTTAAAAACTAACAAAAAAATGGCCCTTCTGATCATTTACAAATAATGTAGGGTTTATAGTTTAACTTTAAATCTTACCGCATTCTTGACATTTCAAAACAATATAAATGATGAAATTTTTCTTACATCATACGCTGTTGGAATGTATATATGTTCAAAAATAAGTTTTTTCGCCTTATTTTTTTATTCGACTTTCAATTACTGGTTTTTATTAGGTATCTTTAAGGCCCAGAAAAAAAAATACGAAACATGGATTGTTGGCTTTTTTTCTAGCTTGCTGATAAAAGACTAAACCTTAGTGGTCTGGTTATTTGAGTTTGTGTTGTCATATTTTATTAATAGGCTACAAACTAAACAATATTTTAGGAATTTTTATTTTATTAGTATTATTTCTAAAGTTATATGTATTTAAGAAATTTTTCCATTTTCAGTGTTCCATAAGAAACACTTATGGGATCACTTCGGTGTCTGCCTGTCTGTCATACCCGATTTTCTTCGAAATTATTTGACACAGAAGGTTGAAATGTGGCCCAAATATAGGAACTGATGGCTCAATCAGAGCCGTATACTTTTGAAAGTTAAATTTTGACTTAAGGGGTTAGTTTTGGGGGGTAAAATCGCAAGTGAAAAAAAACGTCGAGTGGGATGTCAAATGAAATCTTGTGAAAACACGAGTCCACAAATATATTCTCGCGCAAATTTGTCTCTATAATATTGAAAAAATTCTGGAATATTCTCCTTAAAGTGTAGATTGAACGAAAATTATCACGAGTGCGTTACTTTTGATAATTTTCAAGGTCATCTGTTTTCAACAAAGATCGGAAACAAACTTTGTTGAAAACTCATTTAGAGTGTGTTTTGTGAAATCACTAATCATTTTATACCTCCGTAACAAAATTGTTTATTTCAAATGTTTTTTTGTATATACATACCCCATTTAAATATATTTCTACATGCTGGTATCTAAACTGGTTATTTTTTTTACAATTTACCATTTTCTCTTAGTTTTACTATTTTATTTCCATTGCGCTTTGAGCTCTTTTTCAAAACTGCATATTTTTATATTGATTTTGGTTATAATTATAATGTTCTTTTGAAAATCCGTACAAGTAGCTACACAATATTTATAAAGGGTGTCCCAAAATTCTCACAAGAAGTAGTTTTGAGAGAAAATTAAAAATTGTAATTTTTTTATTGATTCATAAAGTATACAGTATAGGGTTATATATGGAATAACATATCGGGTAAATGGCCTTCACGGCTTTGCTGGCACATACGCCCTCTTTTGTCGAAATTTTCCATGACCGTTTTGCACAAATGTGGCTGAATTTTATTGATACAGCGCTTAATTTCCTCCTTTAAGTCGTGGGTGGTCGTGGGCTTGTTCGCATAAACCTTAGACTTTAAAAAATCCCAAAGAAAAAAGTCCAAAGGCGTTAAATCGCATGATCTGGGCGACCAATCCGATCACCAAAACGGCATATTACACGACCAGGAAATGACTCATGCAGTAATTGAATTGTTTGTCGGACTGTACGGCATGTGGCACCGTCTTGTTGAAACCACATGTCGTCCGCATCCATATCTTGCAATTTAGGCACAAAAAACTGGATTAGCATATCGCGATAACGATCACCATTAACTGTTATTACCTGGCCAATCGCATTTTAGAAGAAGAATGGTCCGATGATGCCTCTAGCCCAAAATCCGCACCAAACAGTGACACGTTGTGGATGCATTTGTTTCGCAACAGTCACGTGTGGATTGTCTGAACTCCAAATACGACAATTTTGTCGATTAACGAAGCCATCAAGATGGAAATGAGCCTCATCGCTGAAGATGATTTTCTTCGAAAAATCAGTATCCACTTGTTGTTCCATAATTCATTCAATGAACTCTCTTCGTTGTACGTGGTCAGTAGGCTTCAGTTCTTGAGTCAATTGAACTTTGTAAGCATGAAGCGTGAGAATACGCTGTAGAGAACTTCTCGAAACGTCCAATTCTTGACCACGGTGCCGAATTGATGTTCCTGGAGTCTCAGCAACACTCTCACGAACTGTTTCAATGTTTTGTGTCGAACGACTTGTTGAAGGACGGCCAGAGTGTTTAAGATCACTAATTGATCCAGCCTGAATTTTTCAATTAATCTCTTCACAGTTGATGAGGTTAAATCACTATTCCGACCATATTTTGTATGAAAATTCCGAACTGTAGCTGCCAAACTTTCATTATTTTTAAAATGTTGCCTAACAATGAAAACACGTTGTTCTTTCGTGTAGCGCTCCATTTTTAATAACCCTGAACTGTCAGCTGACACGTTGTGTTTTTTGTTTTGTTGGCAACACTTTACCATACAAATGGCGCCAAATTCAAATCTTGCGTGAATTTTGGGACACCCTTTATAACGATATTATACAGGTAGTATGTGTCAGTTTTGAGAATGAATTTCTCAAAACCTAGATCAAGGAGACTGAGGCTCCTTGATCTAGGTGCAAATAAGTATATAAAAAAGCACATGATTAATAAACTTGTAGTGTGTCATTATTGTGAAAATTATATGAACATATTATATTGCACGCTGTGTACGGGTAGCCTGAAGAGTGGAAAAAGTCTAATATTTCTGGAAATATTCAGGAAGAAGATCCAATATTAGAAATGTTCTATTTCATTTCTTACGGACATATATCACGGAATACTAAAAAAAATAAATTAATCTATATCCAATATCCTATTTTATCTCAGATCTATCATAATTAAATATAATAATATAATAAATTCGAATTATGCATTTGTCTCCTTTCCTTGTATTCTTTAGAAGCTCTTCAAATCTATTCTGCCTATTTTGTATTTAAGCACAATTTTTTTTTTTAATTTAACCCTAATAAGTAAGAAATAAATGAAGGTAGTCTTCTTTATAAAGTACATCAAATGTAATAGACATCCAAAATATGATTAAATTCTAAAGAATATAATAACAAATCTGCATTTAGAAAATTTGACAGGATGATATATCTTAGCCGAAATGTCACATTAGAATAGCATCTGAAGGTAATATTATAGAACATAACAAGGTATCTGCAAAACTTCGCATTTTAGTAAAATAAAATAGTAATATAGAAAAATATAACAAAAACAAAAATTTCGTCGTTTCTCGGAAATTTTCAGAAACATAAAAACATTTTCGAAATTCTTGAATAGCATACTACTAATCACCAACTCCTTTCCAGTTTAATTGATTCCTTATTTTTCACCCTTTTCGATAACAACGTCGCGTCGTGCAAACAACGATATACGTGACAGGTTGTTAAACCAAATAGCGTCGGTAAAAGAAAATAGTAAGAAAAAATAAATAAAAATAATAATAAATTTCCAGCTTTTATACATACATATATGTTTGTTTTACATATAAGCTTCGGAAATTTATTATTCGTTTCATATAAATATATTGTATGATTCCTCCTCGCATTCGGAGAAATCAACTATAGAACGCCAAATAAAAGAAATCCAAAGGGGAAAATATGCTAAACATGTCCTATTAGAGTGCAACAGTCTTAGAGAGAATAAAATATCGTCTTGAGCTCTCCGGAAACCGGAATTTCCTTTATAAAAAGGAGACATATTCCTTTTTTTTCTTTTTGTTCCTTTGCTATTGTGTTTCTGGAATGTTGAATGTCGGGATTCTAAGGATATTCTCGTTGCGTAATTCTCTGTGAAATCTTTTAAATTGTTTAATATTGCACGTCCGCCCATGTGGTGTTTAATAATTTTTAGTATTAGATTGGACGTTTTTCGTAAACAGAATAAATTTGTGTTAGATTTGTTTTCCAATAATTATCAAATAAACACAATAACAGCAGCTAATGATAATGCTCTGCTAAGGGAAGTCGAATATTTTAGTACAAATTAGTCTTTAAAAACATTTCAATAAAAAACTTAGTTGTATCAGTAACTCCAGAAAAGAGAATATCTTCCAAGTAATATATTTTAAATCAGCAAAATACGTAAAAATTTTATACTATGATTTTATTTTCAGTTAGTATCTTTTAGTATATTATAGTAATCACTATAAAAAAAAATCGCTAATTCTAACCTACATAAAAATTGTTTAACAACTGTTCACAAAATATCTGAAAGATGTGCTAAAACTAGCTCTAGAAAATTTTTTTAATAATATTGCCCTGTAAGAAATGGACATCTAAGCACCGTGATATCGGTTTTATCAAAAATGGAAAAAAAACGAAATGTCTACAAACCTCTAGAGGAATTGTATTAACTGAGAAGTTTTGGAATAAATGATTATGATAAACTCAAAAAAAAAGAACGAAAAGAATTGCAGAGGTATATATATTAGTGTAACTTAAGGTTCGTCTTTCATTACGTTCTATTCCAACAGAGTTATAAGATTTTTGAGTTTTTGTTAGGTAGCAAATACTTTTGGCTAAGACCGTATATGTATATATATATATATATATATATATATATATATATATATATATATATATAGTGTTTTTGTCACTGGTAATAGGAAAAAATGGCAACTTAAACCGGAATTATATTTCAAATCTAATTTTCATAAGCAAAATAAAATTATATTTGCAATTTTTCTTTAAAAAGGCTTTAGGTTTTCAATGATAATGCTTTAACAGTGTTCGTAAAAGGGTAATTTCCAATTGAACATTATTCAATTTTCTTGGAA
>CM032448.1:64717793-64747205 GCA_019049505.1 Pachyrhynchus sulphureomaculatus
CTTATATACCATGTACTTGATAAAAATCGAGTTGGCTTTTATAGCACTATTTTTCCTAGCAAACAAGAAGCTTAACCCGCGCAAAAAAAATAATAAACAACTAAATCCTCTTGATATAAGTCACAAAAATCCAACTGACCTTAAAGCACACGGCCGAAATGACAAAATAATACATTAATACATGCAAGATTAAGCTACCCATCAGGCAGAACATCAGCCAGCCGTAAGGCCAATTGTAAATGAGTGTATTATTCAGTATATCGTATTTGCAAAACTTATTAGCAAGTAGGCAAAACCTTCGTAACATCTTGTTTATTTATATTACTTTTTATTGAATTAGTGAGTTAGTTTTTAAAATTCTGAACTCCAAACAATGCAACAACCCAGGTTAATGTTAAAATACTAGTCAAGTATTTTTGGCGTGCATATAACAATTATCAAGGCTATTTTCTCGTTATGGAGGAGTGTCACGTGTGACTTATGTTCGGAAAATTTTTACTGTTTCATTTCCTTGGTGCCCGACCATGAGTTAGTTTCAGTACAGTCTAGTTACTATTAAAATTTAAAGCATTCAATAACACAAGTATAAAACAAAAATTCTGTCTTTTAAGTAAGACACGCGTTTTCTTAAGTATTTTTTTATGCTGAATCCAAAAAAATCATAAAAAAGACATCCACCATGAGGTTTTGTAAGGAAACACACTAAAGTTGCCAGAAAACTAATAAATTCAAAAAAAATACATTTTAATAATGTAAAACTGTATAATCATTAAAATTATGGAATAAAACAATTATTTCGAACATCTTTAAATGTTTTGAGCCTACATTTAACATAAAAACTTAAAAAAATTAGGTTTTAGTGTTCCTGTTTAACAAAAAGCACGTATACACCACCTTTAACTAAGCTACGTAGCAAAATGCTGTTTAAAATAAATACGTGCAACCGCTAAATTAAAAAAATATTTTTGATTTTTGCTAATGTTGAACAAAACTATTATCTCCAGTATTTTTTAAAGTTCTTAATCTTGACTTGACCTCAAAAAATAAATTTTTATGTTCAGTTTCCACAGAAAACGCCCTTTTAACACTTACAAGGGTGCTATATGGTTGGTAAAATGCCTTTTTAAGTACTCGTAAATAAATGCAACAGCTAAACAAAATTATCATTTCTACTAGTTTTTTAAGTTTCAGATTCGAATTTGATATCAAAACATGAGGAATAGTGTTTAGTAAAATTTTTTTTACTATTTAACATTTACTATTTAAAAACAATAGGTTGCAAAATGCGGTCTATTGTATATCCCTTGACAGTTTTAGAAGTCAATTTTATGGATATATTGATTGAGTGAATATGGGGGAATGTGAGTGGGTGAGTGAGGTAGTGAATGAGTGAGGTAGTGAGTGAGTGGGTGAATGAGTGAGTGTAGAAGTGGAGTGAGTATGCGGGTATGCGAATGAGTGAGTGTGTGAGTGAGGAGTGACTGAGCGAGCGAATGAGTGAGTGATTGTGTTAGTTGATAAGTAAGTGATGGAGTGAGTATGATGATATGCGATGAGTGATTGCGTAAGTTAGTATGTGAGTATTTGAATATGTGAGTGATTTGTTTACTTATTTACTATTTATTTTAATTGTTTTACACAAAATTAAATCTTTAGTTTATAAATTCAGTTTTTAATTTTCTTTTTCTTCGATCTTTTACTAGAATTTTTTTTTATTTATTCGGGATAACTTTTTCTTTTCAATTTGTCTTTAAATGACCGAATGTTTGATTTTCTTTGATGATTTCTATTTATTAAAATGTATTTTTTCAATTTAATAATTTTCTGGAAACTCTAAGTGTGTTTTCTGAAATAACCTCACGTGGGTGTCTTTTTTATGATTTTTTTAGTTTCAACATAAAAAAATACTTAAGAAAATATGTGTCTCACTTAAAAGACCTGTGTAATTGATGTAGTGAGTAGATTTATGGACATTTTCATTGAGTCTGATATCGCAGATATTCAAAAAATTTCCTATGGCGAAATAACTTTCAGGTCTTAAATTATTAATTTCTGGAATTTCGAATGCAATATATCTAATTCTTCAAAATTTCATATCGCAAATTGGCCACCTAGAATCTATAAAATTTTCAAACAATTTAATACTGTAGTTAATTAAATTACTAAAAACAAACAAAACTACCTGCAAGTGACTTCAGAAGCGTTTAAAGGTTACTAATTACAAATTTGTAAATTAATCATAGGATTCAAGAATAGAAAATATTCCATTTCCCCTAAAAAGGTTAATAAAGGTGTATTGGAAGTCACTCTTTACGAATTACGACGAAGACCGACCCTGCTTTCAAAAATCTTTTATTTTAAAATGACGTATCCTTATCTGGGTGGTTTATACAGTGAAATAATTTATAGTAGATGTGGCAAATAATCTAGGTACGGTCAATAATATATCACTAGCAGTTAAATATCTTGTAATGTAAATACACTTAAAATTTATAAAATTTAATTGCATTTATTATATTCACAACAATGTCGTAAATCAAAAAGTGACCGCAAAATTAGCCCTGCAACCTCCATAATTTTGAGACAAAAAAGCAAACTTAAAGTAAAAAGGTCTTAAATTAAAGTTAATTAAAAATCTAGAAGGATACATTTTTCCCCGACCCCCTGTTTTGAGGGTTAAAAGGGTGAAAATAAATAAGTTTTTAACAGAAAACCAAAAAAAATATTTATGAAGTTAATTCATGAAATAGTTTAATTATTTACATATACTCTACCCAATACCGTATAATCAATCAAAAACTACCCTCTAAAAGTGGGCCGCAATTAATAGGGGATCCTGACATACTCACAAACATGACTACCAAGACTAGGAAAAAATACAAAGAAATAATCAAAATACTGAGAATATGGCACTAGACTTATACGTCTCCCAAATATATAGCTAAGCGATAACCATCCCCCTCCCAAAAAAAAGGGGTTGAATTCATGTTGGTGCTATTTTAATCTAAAAAATAACTTTTAATTTTGGAGAAAAATCTTATTTATTTTCACAGTTTTAACTTTTAATCCCCAAAATGGGGGGTAGTTACCCCTAAATAAAAAAACTGACAAATACGTTTTTCTAGATTTTTAATTAGCACTAGTTTAAGACCTTTTACGTTACGTTTGCTTTTTCTGTCTCCAAATTATGAAGGTTGCAAAAACGGGCTAAAATTCACACTTTTTGCGGTTGCTTTTTGACAACAGAAACTTCGAAAAGAGAGTAAATGTTGCGAGAATAGTTATATTTTTTGTTAGTAATAATCCTAAAGACACTAGATAATTTTTAATTTACCATAAAATTGTAATATTATAACTGCTATCATGAATTTTAAATCCTCATTGGTAATCTGTAGCCTTTAAAGCTCTGTGGTCATTTTCAAGTCGTTTTGTTTGGTTTGAGTGGTTCAATTGACGTCGATAGTAAATTAGTGTCTTATTTATTCAAATTAACCATACTTCATTTGAAAGTCCACTAGATATACATACAATTGGAGACCTAAAAAATTTACTTTCATTTATGTCCATTTTAGTCAGGAAGCGTGAATATATATAAAAATGGTTTGCAATATAAAACTTGGTGAATGCCATTGTCGAAAGGAAGTGGACAAAAATAGTGAAAAATGATGTCCCTAAATGCTAATTCGGATAAGCTAATTCAAACTTTTGATTTAAAACTACTGGCGTTTGCCACAATATGCTGGTTAAGTGCAAATAATTAATATACTGACAATTTTTTGTTTCTTCGTATTCTAATAAGAAAATAAGATTATATATTTATCGTATGAAGATAAAAATTTATATTACGAAAGGTACTAGAGATGCGGATTTAAAATTGTAGTCCACTTAATGTAGTTGCTGTGGTTCATCACCCTTCTTTTATCGTTCATCTATCTACCCTAATAGTGATTTAACCTTTCTCTGTATCATATCGGTGAGGACGGCGTGATATTCCACAATGTTATCCAAAGATACATTTGCATTCCACAATACATTTAGGCCAACGTGGCAGTGCCACCAAGGATGTTATTGCGTTTCTGTAATAAGTACTACGCATGTATGTAGTCAAGCTAAATACACCCAAATAAATTAATAAATACCTGACCCGTCGGGGATTAAATCCGAGACATTTAGTACCGTAACTCTGAACTGTACCACGGAGCGTTTTAGCTGCCATACTCTACACTGTAAAAAATGTATATAAAACTACATAAAAAAGCACGGGAAAATTTAGCTTAATTTTCCGTGGAATTTCACATAAATATTTATTTATAAGAAAAAAAAATAAAAAATTTGCCCGGTAAGCTACACATGTTCATATATTATTACCTAAAGTTCATGAAATTTAAGACTTATTAATGATTATTGTGTAACCCTCCATAACAGTATAAAACATTAATATTATAACGATAAATTACATCATAAACCAGTATAATTCGTTTTGGCGCCATTACGCGGCGCCATCTATTTGCGTTATTGTTCAAGACCGGTGACGATCCTTTAGTCTTGCTAGTGATGTTTGAAGTTCAAGAAGGGGTGTGCTTTATGTGGTTATGTATGCCACACAAAAAGGGGAACTGTACTTGAAAAAAAATATTTATAAAGGTTATTTATCATACTAAGATGAATGATAGAAATATCATATATCATCATCACATATCTTTTTAACCATAAAATCAGTTTTTACTTTTTAAGAAAAGTCATCTTTCGCAACAAATGAACGCTACAAATAAATTATAACATATAGGGCTCTAACAGTTGAGCTGTTTCTACTGAGTTTAAATATTAGCTATCATGTCCAAACGAGTGACGCAATAATGGCGTAAAATGGCGTTAACGAAATCATATTTGTCAAAGCTGTAAATATGGTCAAATTTTCTTTAAAAATACTAATTATGCCACCATTCGATCACAGGTATTATCGAGTTTTAAATCATAAATCACTTTTTTTTACCTTATATACTTGTTTTTTGTTATACGAAGCATACTAATATTTCTGATAAAAATATTACTACCCACAGTTTTATCCCAATTCTGAGGAATATTCCACCTGAGAGAATGTTCGGGAGAAAAGTTTTTTTCATTAATGGAGAACTTCGGCGTTTTCCGGAAACGAGAAAATAATTCGTAAATGGGTTGATTAAAAAACTTGAGGATTATATTAAGAAAAGCCAAAAAGAAGTTTAATGGATTGGGAACTACGTTCGAAGAAGGTTAGAATAGTGATTTAGGTGATTTAATGAAGTGAGTTGGTATTAAGTAGAAACTTTTGGGTCGGCTTTGAGTATATTGGTGTGAATTTTATCGCCTTGATTAAGATTTTACTTACCGAAGTTAGTTCTTTTATTAAGATGCTTTGTTGGTGGAGATTTAAAAGACTTACCTGAAAAAAAAATAAAAATCTTAATTTAATAGGAATAATTGTAAAGGGTAGTTTATCTATAATTTTAGAAAAACTCATTTTAAGGTTGTATCACACATTTTATTTTAAACATGATGAAAATCGATAAGTTATTTTAATTTACAAATTGTAACTTTTTATCTTTACAAAAAATATTTGGTGGTAAAACTAACTGGTTTAAGGACTTAGAAAACGACTTACCATCTCAGATAAAATCACCCTTTTTCGAATACAAACACTACATTTTAAAATATTCTTCAAATTTCAGATAACAGCTTTATTAAAGTTAGGGCTGAAAATTGTCAAAACTCATACTGAAACATCGGAATAGGTCATCAGTTAACGAAATGTGATTCCATGAAAAATCAGTCTTATCTCTCGAGCTGTCATACCTCAAGCTGTGTCGTTTAAATATGATATTGCCAAATTTTGCTCGTCATTTTTCAAACCAGTCAATCAAATTAATTGTCTAGATAAAAGCTAAAAGTCATACAACATGCTTAAAAATCAACTGAAACACTGAACATTCGCAATGGTTAAAGTTAGGACCAATTTACCACATATTAGGTATGTGATTAACTTGTACGTTAAATCAATTATAAGTAGGTTATAGGAGTACGTAAAACTGGGTAAAATGAGCTTTCCCATTGCAACGATATGTGATATGAGCTTTTTCTAATAGGATTCACATAGAAAATTAATTACGTTTACGACAGCAGGATTAGTTATACACGCAAAGTCATTTCCATGATTGCTATTAGTCATAAGGACCACTCACCAATTGTGGGATAAATTTAAATCTAATTCTACAATATGGCTCAAGAAAAGCAGTGCGTGGCAGAAAAGTAACGAGGCTGATTTTTTTGCAACTTTATTTTATTTTTATATATCAATGTTAGCCTTCTCAAAATTATTTTGGAGAGCAACACATCGCCGGCGGCGTTGTTTCCAGTATTCGTGACAATGCTGGAAGGCTTGAACAGGAATCGCCTTCAACTCCTTGGTTACGTTCTTTTGGATCTTATGTGTTATAATATACTGAAAAGTGTATTAAAAAAACATCCACCATATTATTACGGAACGTGATGGTAGGATACAACGAACACACGAACACTTAAACGCAGGGAGTGCTTTTCGAGGGAGTCTCTTTAGGCATATATGGTTTAATGTAAAATAACTGAAAATGAACAAGGCCCATATCTGAGCAGTTTAGAAATCCATCCTGTGACGCGTTTCGCCGTATCATAGATCGTCAGTCCGGCTAGGTCGTGTTCCGTAACTACTGGGATAAATACCGGTAAATTATGTTCTCTTGTTTGTCAGTCCTAGCCCGACTGACGAACCGTGTTGCGGCAAACGCGTCTCAGGATGGATTTGACGAGTAAGAGAACAGTGGGTAAACTGCTGAAATATAGCCCTTTATATCAGTACTTTTCGCGATAGGATGGGGGGGGGGGGCTGCGATTTTTAGACATTTTTTAAAAATATTACGAAGAAAAGTGTGTGCAAATGTTACATCGTATATACTCCTGAACTCGTGTTTTAGTGTTTTACCCCTTAAGTCAAAATTTAACTTTCAAAACTACACGGTTCTGACTGGGTCATCAATTCCTACATTTGTGCCAAATTTCAACTTTATATGTCAAATAGTTTTAGAGAACACTAATTACACTGGTAAACAAAATTGTAACTTTGTCGTGCCACATGGACTTTTATGATTTTTTTTCTTTAATAGGTGGTTGGCAGTAAAAACAAACATTAAAAAAAAATCTGTTAGCCAAGAATTTTATTCTCTTAAGTAATTTAAACTATTTCAAAAAACAATGACCTCCTAAAACAAAAATGTAAAAAAGTTTTATTATGATAGTTACGAAGATTTTCTAGCAAATTTAGATCCTTTTGATTGTCCAGCAGTAATCTGCCAACATATTTGGGTTCCATTTGCCCTGGTAACATTTTTCCATCTTAGAAATGTTCTGATGGAACCCTTCTCCGTGCTCATTACTTACAGCCCCCAAATTCTTAGGAAAAAAATCCAGGTGTGAGTCTAAAAAATGAATCTTGAGTGACATGTTGCAACCCAATGCTTTATAAGCAAACAATAGCTCTCTAACCAAGTCTCTGTAGCTCTCACTCTTATTTGTTACCCAAAAAATTTGTAACGACATTCTTAAAAGATTTCCATGCTGGTTTTTCTAAATCGCTCAATTTTTCTTCGAATACCGGATCTTTTATTAACTCCCTGATTTGAGGTCCTACGAAAATGCCCTCTTTTATCTGTACATCACTTATTTTGGGAAATTTTTCTTTTAGATACAAAAATCCACTCCCATTGCGATACATTTCCCTTACAAAATTTTTGATCAGGCCTAATTTGATATGCAATGGGGGAAGAAGTACTTCAGATGGCTCTACAAGGGGTAAATACTTCACATTTTTTTGTCCAGGAATTAAGGATGCACGCGTAGGCCATATTTTTTTTATGATAATGGTTTGTTCTGTCTCGACTGTCCCATTCACATAAAAAGCAGCAGAATTTAGTATAACCCAGCTAAAGCCCGAGTAATAGGGCAACAACCCTTAAATCGCCACAGATTTTGAAAGAATATGTACTGTACTTGATTTTTTCAAGTAATAACTTCATGTTTTCATAAGTTTCTTTCATATTAGCAGCATGGGCCAGAAGTACAGAAGGAAGTATATTTTTCCGTTATGCAGTAACACTGCTTTTAGACTTGTTTTAGAAGAGTTAATGAATAAATGTCACTGGGAGGGATCAAAATCGATTTCCAAAATCTTCATAATCCCATTTATATCATTACAATACACCAAGTCCCAGTCATGAAAAAAGTATGATCTGAAGTGTTGATAACGATTTCGAAAATAGCTGATTTTAGTTTCATGATGTAGCAAATTCCATCCTTTTAATCCAGATCCTAATAGTTCTGACTGCTTTTTTAACAAATTTAAATCGCGAACCAAATCATTTAGGTCTCCTTGAGTTATCAAGTGTGGCTTGGTTAGAATTTCTTCAAACTCAGAGTCATCGTCCTCATCAACACATTGGCTTGAAGTGGAGGATTGTATATCGTCAATCTCAACGGACGCAACTGGTATAGGCAAATTTTCACTATGAGGGACTGGTCTCATGGCTGAAGGTAAATTAGGGCAAATAACTATGTGTTTTTTCTTGAAATTTATACCATTTACGTCAGTAAGACAAAAATAGCAGTCCGAAATGTGATCTCTTGGTTCGGTCCAAATTATGGGTACAGCAAACGGCATATGACGGGACCCTTTCTTCCAATCGGTTAAATTCTTCACACATGTTATGCAACAAATATGAGAGGCCCCGGATTTGTCTTGATGGGCCACAGCGAAACCAAAATACCGGTGATAACTTTCCAAGACTAGATTTGTGAAATTTCGTCTTTGTTTTTTGAAAGTCGGTTCACCACAAACATAACAAAAAGAGTTAGGATCGTTACTACATGTTAACGCAGTTAATAAATTACAATATTTTAATGAAATCACAGACAAATAGTTTTATGACTATTTCTACGCGAACGTTCCTTTGCTTTTATTGCCGTAGTACTAGTTATAAGTATTACCGTATCACAAGAAAACTGAGGCTAAGTGAAACAAAACAACTGCAGTTTAATAATGAGGGTAGTTAGCTAAAACAGTATTAGCTATCAAAGTTCGTGTGGCATGACTAGTGTTGACCAGTGTTATATACAATATTCTACTACATTTAACTACTTTTGAAATTTAAAGAAATTGCATAGACCTTATATACTGAAGCAAACCATATTTAAGTAATAATTTAAGAGAAAAAAAATATGTTTGTTCAGTGAAAGCTTGTTGGCAACTAAATTGCGGCAATTTCTGAAACAGGATTTGCTTTATACGAAATATTACTGCCAATGGTTTTAGCCGATACTGCTTGATAATAGCCTGCCACATATGGTTTGTTTTAAAAGTAAATTGAGGTCGTGACAACGGGATTCAGTTTTATTAACGGAGTACTGCGTGAGATACAGTAAACTGCGGAAGAGATAAATTATAATTTTTCATAAATTTATTTTATTATATAACCAGGAATATTGTAGACTGATACAAATAAAATATTCATACAGGAAAATATGTTATAGCTCTTATAAGTCAAACACTATAAAACTTAACTAACCTATAGAATTATTTATTAAAATCTTTAAAAGCCATATTAATACGTAGGCTGAAAAGTTTTTAGTATAGCTACTTAAAACACATTTTTTTGCAAAATTCGACTTTATTTATCAATATAGTCTTCTTCAAGAGCGATACAATCAGTCCAACGCTTTTCTAACATTTTTATACCTTTCTTATAGAAAGATTTGGCTTTGCCTTCAAAATAGGCCTCAATTTCGGCAAAAACTTCTTCATCGGAGCCAAATCTCTTTCCCGCGAGCATTTCTTTAAGATCTGCGGATAGATAATAGTCGCTGAGGGCCAAATCTGGAGCACACGGTAGATGAGGAAGCAATTCAAATTTCAATTCATGCAATTTTCCCATCGAAACAATTGACTTGTGACACGGTGCACTGTCTTAATGAAAGAGTACTTTTTTCTTGTTCATTTGGGTCCGTTTCTTTGCGATTTCTGCCTTCAAAAGCACAAATAACTTTATATAATATGCGCTATTGATGGTTTTTCCTTTCCCATAGTCGATGAAAATTATTCCATGCGCATCCCAAAAAACAGAGGCCAAAACCTTCCCAGCCGAGTCGACTGTTTGGTTGATTCCGGTGCGTAGCAGTGGATCCATGTTTCATCCATTGTCACACATCGCATGAAAAAATCCTTTTTATTGCGCTTAAACAGGTACAAACAGCGCTTAGAATCATCAACACGTTGTTTTTGGTCCACTGTGAGTAAACGCGGTACCCATTTCGAACAGAGCTTTCTCATGCCCAAATGTTCATGCAAAATATGGACAAGAGGTTCTTCAATATCTTTAGGGTGTCAGCTATCTCACGCAATTTCACTATCATCCAAAACAATTTTGTGGATTTTTTTGATGTTCTTCGGTGTAACCACCTCATTTGGGTGTCCAGAGCGTTTTAGCATCATTTGTGTCTGTACGACCGTGTTTGAATTCAGCATACCAGTAAATGATGAGCCATTTTCAAGGGGCAGAGTCCCCGTAACACTTATCAAGCCATTGCTTTGCTTGAACGGTATTTTCTCTCAACAAAAAACAGTTTTTTTAATTGTTTTGAAGATATCAAAAGTCACGTCACTAAAACCACTGTAACTTCCAAACTAATCGTCAAAATGTCATGAAATTTTGACACGTACCATTTGAAGATTGGTACTTCCTAAAAATTATATGGATATTTTTTGAAAAGGGCGACATCTATGGGTCAGACCAAAAATTTTTCAGTCTACGTGTTATAAATTTTATAAATCTTATAAAATTTAAAATAAATAGATACAAATAATAAGCATTATATTCTCGCAACCACTGTAAAAATGATCCTATAGACCAGGGGTGCTCAAACTTGAACTGCTGGCGATCTACCTCAATATTGTTAGACTACGATCGATCGACTCTGAGAGGCTGCAAGTAAGTGTGATGCAGGATTGTCGTCTAGGTAGGGTGTATCGTGGCATAGATATTAGTTTTCCGCACAATATGCATTTTTTTAGTCAAGGTAAGTGTAGGTCTGCTCTAAAATGTCAATGAAAAAACTCATAATTATTCAAAATTGCGAGTTTATTGGTTCTTACTAAACAAACGAGTTCTCGTGCCTAAACTTAACTAAAGAGTGACTTTGTATGTTGAAGCGTGGCACTGCATGACCTCAGCATACTTTTCATAAGATGGTACGTAATTACCGAGTGCTAATCGCAAGCATGATGACATATGTTCGTCAGTTAGTCGATTACGATATTTTGACTTAATTATCTTCATTTCAGAAAATGCAGACTCGCACAAGTAAGTTGACCCAAACATTGCCGTCAGTTGAAGGGCGATTTGCCTTAGATTCGGATATTTATCTTCAGATATAAAACACCAGAATTTTGTATCAGATGCTGTGGCTTTGAGATGTATATCTGATATAATCTGCACTAACTCATTTTCAACAGAACATGAGTCCATGTTAAACTGACTTGCTATTTCAGTAGCTAATTCCTCAATGTTTTTACACGAAAAAGGATAACTCATAAATGATGCTATATTTGCCAATTTACTGAAATCATAAAAACGTATTTCGAATTGGCCCAAAATATTTGATAATTCTGCCTCATAAATACCATAATTTAACTGAGGAATCCTTGCTTTCAAAGAAGGAAAATTTTTTAGATCCTTTCTTTTCAGTTGATCTATCATAAGTTGCAATTTACTTTTGAATGCGTTTATTGCGCTAATCATCTCAATAATACTTTTTCCTTTACCTTGAAGCTCCAAATTAATGGTGTTTAAATGCATTGTGATGTCTGTCAAAAATGCCAAATCAGTCAGCCATTTTCCGTTTTTCAGCATCTGAGAGTCATCACCTCTTTCGTTCAGAAAAGCTGTTATTTCGGGCAATAATTCTTGAAACCTTTCTAGGAATTTTCCGTGACTCAACCACCTGACGTCCGTCTGAAGAACTAAATCAGTGTGTTCAGCTGACTCACTATCTTCCAACTGCAATTTAAAGAGCCGTCGTTGCAAGCTACGTGCACGGAGATAGAATTCACAATTTTTATTGCAATGCCCATAATCTCCTCCATGTTTAGAACTTTTGAACACAAAACTTGTTGATGTATAATGCAATGGAAGGAGAAAAATGAAGGGAAATCATCATTAGCTCGACACAATGCCACAAAACCGTTTTTCGTTTCCAGTCATTGCTGGTGCTCCATCGGCTGTAATGCACACTAGTTTATATATTGGTAGCTTGTAGTTTGTTACAAAATTGAAGAAAACGTCATATATATCTTCGCCACGGGTCTTTCCTTTCAGAGGAATCATTATCAAAAACTCTTCCTTAGCCGACATGTCATTGAAAACCATTCGAATAAAAATACACAGCTGGGCAGTGTCTGTCATATCGGTGGATTCGTCGAACTGTTAAGAAAAGTATGTACATTCCATGATATCATGTTTTAGTTTATCTGCCATGTCCTGACTCATGACTTCAACACGCCTTGTGACAGTCGGACGAGATAACTGAAGTTCTCTAATAGCAGACATAATCTCTGTTTTATTTTTAAAATTTCCAAATAAAGTCTCACCCGCTTCAATAAATGCTTCCTTCACAACCTATCCATCATCAAATGGTTTCTTGTGTTTCGCCAATATATGAGATATTTTAAATGACGCGATCGTTGCAGCTTTTGGTTGTTTGGCTAGTCTTGTGAACATGGTTTGTTCTTTTTTCAAACAAGTTATCAAATCACGTACTTTTCGTTTTCTTAATTCACTCTGTGACGGAAAATCCTTTTCATAGTTTTTATGAACCGTTTTATGATGCCTCTCTAAGTTCCCACGCTTAGGTATTGCCACTGACGCACGGCAAATGAGATAAATGCACTTATCCTTTACCATACAAAAGAAAAATTCTTCCTCCCAATCGTTATTAAAATGATAAGTTTTACTTTTCTTCACCGCACTCATTTTGGACTATTTATTAATAAACTTTGTATCGATGTATCGCCTTCAAGTTACAACTCAGACTGACTCCTATTCCTGCAGGCGCAACATTTATGTCGGCGCGAACGAAGTCTCGAATGTTCCCGTCAAACACGCCGCCCGAAGTTTCTAGAAAAATCGGCGGGAACCAAAAACGCGGCTTTTCTTTGACAAGTACCGCGCGTTCCTTTGATAAAGCCGCCTTTTGCCGCTAGCAGGGGATTATTACGATAAAAGAAAGTGATGAGGGGGTTATTCTGGCCTAATTGTGGATCGAATAAATTTTAGTAGTTTATTCATTACATTTTGTTTTAGTTACCTAAAACAAAATCTGTGAATAGTTCTATATCGGAATTTTTTTCTCGAGATCGACTCAAAAAGCACTCGCGATCGACTTGTCGATCGCGATCGACTGTTTGAGCACCCCTGCTATAGACCCAACATATAAATATGTTATAAGGCACATATCTCATTCATACCTTTTCGAAACCGAAAACGAAGATTTCAAAAACCAAAAAATGCAATATAGTTTATAAAATTTCGTATAGCGATGGTAATGGAGTATACAGTCTGTCAAGTAAGAAGGTGTCCGCCATAATTTTTGATAGATGCGATTCTAGCGATTCAACAACAAATCGGTAAAGAGAAGTAAAAGTATCAGTCGATTCCGAACTTTCGTCGAAATCACATAAAATCTAAAATAAGTCACTGGTTTGCGCGTCGGTTCGAGGCAGTCTTCTTTTGTTTCCATCCAAAGGAGCCTAAAATCACACAGTCAGCGGCCGCGAAATATATTAAAAAGTCGGTATCGTTTGTGAAGAAGTGGGTAAATCACTCCGAAAGTCGAAAAATGAATCATGACGCTGCATCAAGGAGCGGCAAAATTAAGAAAATCGGGTTTGAATATGTCCCATGAGACCATCCGACAACATCTTCGTGCTCATGATGTCAAATTCCGAAGCACGTTGAAGAAACCTTTGCTGGGCAAAAATCACGTCTCGAAGCGACTCGCTTGGAACCAGGATAAGATATTAGAGTGCCCTCACAATCCCCGGACGCCAGCCCTATTGGAAATGTTTGGTCCCTTGTAAAGCTCAGAGGAAAGACTCTGAGGCCTTTGAATCAGTAGCCTCGCGGGATTCGAAAAATTTCCAGAGTATGCAGAAAATCTCGCCGACAGCATGTCTCGAAGACACCAAGCGATTATTGACGCAGCATGCAACTTGCTAAGATAATTGTGCTGCCAAAGAATACATTGATAGTAAAAAATGTTCTCAAAACACACTTTGACTAAACATAAAAAAACATGCATTTAATTATTAGAGTACTAGAATTGTCGATACTGAAATAAATTTAAAAAAAAGAACTTCTGGAATCATTGGCTATTCAAAAACATCTGTCCGCCATCAAATATATATACAGTGGCGTGCAAAAGTTTCCGGCCAGTGACATTTCGTACTCTAATTTATTAAAAAAAAGACTAATGATTTTTAATCATTATGAGATGTGAGTATGAGATATAGGAGACAAAATAATATAGTAAAAGAATATTATTTATGTTTGTGAATATATTTATTATTATTCTTATATTTACGAGTATATGTGCAAAAGTTTCCAGCCACTATGTACTACGAGAAAAATTATTAGTCCATATGCTCTATAATAGACTTAAATTATATTTTTATGTTAATATTTTGTAGCCATATCCTTTGCAGCAATAACAGCCGCACAACAACGTGGCATTGATTTAATTAATCGATTTACAAGCAGGTCAAATTTTATCCCATTCTTCCTTCAATGATTTGAATAATGCGGCTTTATTTGAATATGTATGCTTTCGAACTTGACGATCTAGAGTTTCCCATAAGTGTTCTATTGGGTTCAAGTCCGGTGGTTGAGATGGCCAGCTTAAAACTCTCATTTGAAGCAGAAAACCACTGTTTTAACAACTTGAATGTATGTTTGGGGTCATTATCCTGCTGAAATATCCAATTCTGCGGCAATGTTTCTTCAGCATATGATAACAAATTGTTTTCTAAAATGTCGTTGTAAATATCAGCGTTCATATTTCCGTCGATCTAAATCGACTCCTTGTGCAGAGAAAATTCCCCAAACCATCACACTTCCACCACCGTGTTTTACAGTAGGAATTTGGTACCGAACATCATTTCTCCTACTAATAGGACGTAGTACATGTTGTCTACCATCGCTTCCAAAAAGATTAAATTTAGATTCGTTTGAGAAAGCTACTTTTTTCCAATCTTTGATGGTCCAATTTAGGTGATCTTTGGCAAATTGTAATCGGGCCTTCTTATTTTTTTTACTGATTAATGGTTTTTTAATACCTATACGGCCAAAAAGTCCCACGTCATGTAGTCTTCGTGTCACAGTACTACGACTAATATTAGCTAGGTTTTCATCCTTTAGCTCGCGTGTAATTTCAGCAGCAGTTTTCTTGACATCCGCAGTTGATTTGCGTTTAATGATACGATCTACTTTTTTAGACGTTTTTCTTGGTCTTCTACTAAGCGGACGATCTTTTAAACCACAACGGTATATTACAATAATATCGTTCACGGTTGAGTTACCTATCGATAATAATGAAGCAATCTCACGAGAAAACTTTCCTTCTTTTAAAAATTTTATTACTCTCTCACGAATTAGGACTTGTATATGCCAAGCCATGTTTATGCTACCACGACCTTTTATGAACTAAATGTGAACATTCAATGCGCTATTATCCGTAAATACGTGTTTGAACGTCCTACTGCGTCAATGTATATTATATGGCCGGAAACTTTTGCACATATAAATATAAGAATAATAATAATAAATATATTCACAGACATAAATAATATTCTTTTACTATATTATTTTGTTTCCCATATCTCATACACACATTCTCATAATGACTAAAAATCATTAGTTTTTTTTTTTAATAAATTAGAGTACGAAATGTCATTGGCCGGAAACGTTTGCACGCCACTAAATATATATATATATATATATATATATATATATATATATATATATATATATATATAAACAATCATACAAAATTTACCTCTTGAGTATTGTGAAAGCCATGTACATGTGCAAGTGCTGTTTATATTCATGTAATTTTAAAAGTACAATAGACAAACGGAATGCGGAAGTCACATGTTTTGATTGTGGGGTACATATAGTAGAAACTGAAAAAACTTCTTAATACGTAATTAAAGGTAAATCCTTTTTGCGATGTATGGCCAGATTATGATTTTTGCGTTATTTAATATTATTTATTATGAAGTTGGGAGTTAAAAAATATGTTTTTTGTGATCTAAAAACCATAAGATTTGAAATATTTTTTTTTTACGAATACAATACTTCTTGTTAACAGAGAAAATAAATATAAAAATTTACCTGCTGTTCCATAAGTATATTTCCGCCAATTTCAACGTAAATAGACCTGGCGAAGCCCAAATGGCAAGACAAAGAATGAAATTGATTTTACACTGTCTAATTGTTGAAATATATGTAGACATGTGTCCGCCTTAAATGAGTTTTGTACCGGCAGCGACCATAGGCTGGTAATGGCAAAAGTAATTATAAATACCAAAACCGAAAAAAACAGACCATTCAAAAAACAGCGCTTTTCAACTGGAGAAATTTTGAAACGAAAAGAAGAGGAATACCAAAATGAACTTAAACAAACATCGACAACGGACACATGCACAAATGAATATAGATGAAATTACTGCTAAAATTACAACTTCAATAACAGCATCGACCAAGAAAATATGTTCGTGAACAAAACTTCATAAAAATCCAAAGTTAAGTCCTGGGACATTAAAACGTTAGAAGAAAGAAGAAATATAACAGATAAACATCAACAAGCTTTAAAGAATTACACAAACTAATGAAGAAGGAGACCTCAAAAGATAAAAAAACTACAATGCAAACATCATAGAGGAAATCATAAGAGACAACTATAAAATGAAGGTATTACGCTGACGACTAGGGAAAAAGAACAACTTCAACTCAATAATTTTTAAGGTTATTCTGTAATCAGATTTCTATCCCTTTTATATACAATTTCTGTTGAAATTGGAAATAATGAAAAATCAATAATACTGAAATAGAAGTATATTACGACATAAACACAATCATACTTTTAGCCCCTACTTTAGCCATTTCACCCCGTATCTGTTTTTTTTCTGTAGCAAACCTATTTTATATTAAATATCTAATATTCCTACCAAAAACTAGAAAAAATTTCATACCATTGAAACGATACAGACTTCCACCCCTTTCACCCTCTTCCCATGTTAACAATGAAAAAAAAAAATTAAAAGGATTTCTTGCAGTCAAGGTATCCAACCTTGACTGCAAGAACTCCGAAAAAGACCTATGACAAGATAAATGAGACGTGCACGTTTCTACTTCCATTCTCCTCCCCTGTGACCCTTATATGTTTCATTATAAATGATTATGCAAATAAATCTCAAAATACTATTGAAACTATACAATAATTAACGACTCTCTTCTCGGGTTAAACTTAAAAATAATGAAAAAAAAACCTCATTTTTGAATCCCTCGGCTTTAAAAATCTCGAAAAGGACATATGACACTATATAAACGAAACAGCCCCTCTAAACTCCTTTCTCAACCTTTTCACCGTTGTCATGTTTTATTGTAAAGATTTATGCAAGATATATGTAAATTATCTCAACAAAAAACCAGGAAAAATTGCCAAATCACTATTAAAACAACTTCTCGACTCCCACCCCTTTCACCCCCCGTCCTAAGCGATATCGTTTAAAGACAACAGGCTCCACCCCCTTGTGAGATATTATCTATGTACCAAGTTTGAAAATGATATCTAATTTCGTTCGAAAGTTATCGTGTCAATAGAGTGACTAGAAACCCTAAAACGCGAGAAAAGCAAGAATATCGGATTATGAATATATATATATATATATATATATATATATATATATATATATATATATATATATATATATATAAACCAAAAACATTAGAAAAATAAAAGGGCTTTCAAATAAGGGTCACAATAAAGACAAAAAAACTACTGACGGTTGGATTGAAAACCTCAGATATGGCAGTCCCAGATTATGCTTCAAAAATCCTCAGCTTAGAACCAAACTTCGCTATGGAAATAACAAATAAATCACAACCGCCAGTTCATAATATAATAGCAAATGTAGAAACAAGTATTAATCACTTAACAAATAGCGAAAAAGACAAACTTAGATAAAAAACTTGTAATATCTTAACGAATTTCAAAAACAAACTAAAAGTCAAAACAAAACCACAGATCTATCAAAAAATTTAAGAAAAAACTAAAAAATTTTTAAAAGAAAATCCCCAAATAAAAATATTAAGAGCAGATAAAACCAACAAAACAGTTATTATGAAATCAAGTGATTACCAAAACAAAATGGAAAATTAATTAAATGATAAAAAAAAACCTATAAACAAAATAAATTAGACCCAAGAAACATATATCAAAAAAATAATAATAAACTAATTGATAGATGGGAACAAAAACAATATATATCTCCTAACACTGCAAAACCACTGAAAATCCGGAATGTAGTTCCTCCAAAAATATATGGTCTTCCTAAACTTCATAATGAAAACGTTCCATTACGACCCATTGTATCATGAATCCAATATCCATTTGTTTCACTTTCCAAACACTTGAAAGATATCTTACACAAAATCTTTTATAAAAATGACCACTACATTAAAGATTTTTTCCAATTTAAGGATAAACTTAAAAACATAAAACTTCCAAATAATTATATCTTAATATTACTGGACGTCATATCACTATATACCAGTATACCCATAGTATTAGCCGTTAAAACCATTAAAAAAACTGGGATAAAATTAAACAATTCACCGACATCCCTATGAGTGAATTTATTAACGCAACAGAACTAATCCTAAAATCGATGTATTTCCAATACGAAAATAAAATTTACGAAGAAATAGATGGGTGTGCCATGGGACCATCTATTTCTAGCGTGATTGCACAATTAGTAATGGAAGAGTTAGAAACTGATGTCATCCCAAAATTAAACTTTAACATTCCATTTTTTTACAGATACATTAATGCTTTGACCGCTATACCTAAAAATCAAATTAATTATATCCTAAAAAAATTCAACGGATACCACAAAAATATTCAATTCACATTCGAAACAGAAGACAACAATAAGATAAATTTCTTAGATGTAATTTTACACCACAATAATGAAAATATAAAAACTGAATCGTATACTAAAAATATATGGTCTTCTAGATACCTTAACACACACCACCCGAATTTCCAAAAAAAATCTGTAATCATAGGTCTAGCAGATATAGCAATAAGCTTTCTGACACAGAATACAGAGAGAGTGCAATAACCAAAGCTAAGGAAACATTAACACTTAATAAATATCCGATGTACCTTATAAACAAATTCTTCAAACAACGAATACAAACTTTTACAATACCATAATAAGTAAAAAACCAACTAACAACAACCATAAAACATCTATTGCTTTACCATTTATAAATGGACTATCCCAATTACTCAAAAAACTTTTTTAAAACTACAAAATTCGGTTATGTCACAAATCATATAACCTGCTCTCATCCAATTTTTCCAGGCTTAAAACCAAAACCCCAAATAATAAAAAAAGTAACATAGTCTACGAAATCAAATATAATAACTGCGAAGGAATATACGTCGGGCAAACAAGCCAATATTTAGAAAATAGAATCAAAGGCCATAAATACGACAAAAAAAAAAAACAGTACAGCTCTCACAAATCATGAATTGAATAAAAGTCATACCTTTGATTTCAAAAACATCAAAATTATCAACACCGAAATAAATATAAAAAAAAGAGAAATACTCGAATCCATACACATTCAGATGACGCCCATTGCAATAAACGAAAAAAAACAGATGTTAATAACCTAAACCGTATCTACCTACCAGTTATATAAAGTCCTTCAAGTTAAGTGGTTTGTTTGTAGAAAGTAAAAATGTATTTTTGACAGTGATTTAAAATCAACACCCCATACAATGAAGTACTTTCTAAGGTAAGGCCCTCATTAATATATACAGTTAACTGTCTTAAATTAAAAACTACGAAAAGCTACAAATATTTTAACCACGAAATACACGACAAACTGATTAATTACTTATCTATATTTAATTCTTCCAATGTCATCGTTTAGAGACAATTTTGAAGAAGACCTCTTCCGAGGGTCGAAACGTTAATAAATATGTAACAGATCCAAGAATAGTTTTAATGATCTAATTCCAAGAACACGTAAATTATAAACTATATATATAACATTGGGAAAATTTAGCACGAAATATAAAAGGTATAAAAAAAAGAACTCTACACGCCCCTATGGAATTTTCGTGCGTAAGCAACCGCAAGATAATTATGTTCACCAATATACTGATTTTCGGCTACAGTGCGCCCTGCTGAATGACAATTTATACTTCATAAAGTCCTCGTTTGGAAATTTAATTTATATTTAAATTAGAGCATAAAAAAGAGCATCTATTTTACTTTAACTGCCCTATTAATATTTGGATGGATGAAAACGAAATAAAAAAAAGTATTTAAATATTAATTAAAATTAATTGTTTTTTTCTCTAATCAACAATAAGTAACGTCTCTAACATAACATTTAAAAATTTTATTTTCGTTTTAAAGTTATAACAGAAAATAATTTTTTATTTTATTTACCGTAATAAATTTTTAAAGCTGCCAGGAGCGACCTCGTAACAGCTCTTGCAAGAAAATAAACATTTAAGTTTAAGCGTGTTCTACCTTAAACGTGAAAATTTTCTCTGCAATTTGCATTGACGAAAATGCAGAAATAAAACAAAGAATTTGCTTGGTGGATTTCTGGTGTTGTACCTTAATCTAAATTGACGTGAAATAAAATGAACTGGAGAAAAATGTTTCGTTTTTTTTCTGATTTTTGTGCTGTTTTTTAAGGAATAAAGATTTTTATTGCGCAGGTTATGACTATTTCTTGATAAAATTTATGTAACCAAACAATATGTTAACTACTAATTAAAGCTTAATAAAAGTTCAAAAATATCTAACTCTCATTTTTAAGTTACAAAGTATATAATGAAAAGGTTTACGCGAAAGTATAACTGTGTTATAGTATGGCAATACTTTTCAGTGCTGACTATAGCCGATTGAAATCTAGAGGGAGCCAACATTTTACAAAACTGCAACCAAAAGAGTGCAGGGAAGATGTTTGTAGTAATTAAAATTTGGCGAGAATAATTATCTGTTTTCATTGGTTGCAATAATTCCGCCAAATTCTGGTTGCTAGAAACATCTTCCCTGTGCTCTATTATTTGCAGTATTGTAAACTGATAGCTTTCTTAACTACACACGCCAATATTAAATAGTTGCACCTTTATAGAAAACCTTAAAACAAAAGTTTTCTCATATGTGACTCTTCACATTTGCGAGAAATTCAAAAAAATTGCAACTGCGATTTTTTGTGTTAATTTAAACCATATTAGAAATGTTTAATATCTATAATAATATATACAAAATGCAACGTCTCTCTGTTTGTCTGTCTGTCTGTCCGTTAGTGCGCTTATCACTAGGAGAACCACTTATCCGCTTTTTTTTTTAAAACATGTTTTCTGGCCAGGTTATTGGCTATATTTTATTAAGTTAGGTAACATAAGGAATAAGCAGTGACGATAATAATGAATCAAGTCGGAAAAAGATTGCCGCTAGCGCGTTCTCTTGCAATACACTGCCTAGACCATTCAATATGGAACAATACCACGTAGCAAACAATATCTAAATCTATAATATACATAAAGTGTAACGTCTCTCTGTATGTCTGTCAGTTAATGCGCTTATCGATTTACGTGTTTTTTTTTTTTAAATTCATACATTTGTTCTCTGGCCAGGTTATCTTTTATAATATATATAAAATGCAACGTCTCTCTGTCTGTCTGCCTGTCCGTTAGTCCGCTTATGACTGGAGGACCACTTATCCGATTTATGTGCTTTTTTTTTAAGAATACATATGTTCTCTGGCCAGGTTATAGGCTATATTTTATTACGTTAGGTAACATAAGGAATAAGCAGTGACGATAATAGTGAATCAAGTCGGAAAAAAGTTTGCCGCTAGTGCGTTCTCTTGCAATACACTGCCTAAACCATTAAATATGGAACAATATCATATTGCCAACAATATTTATATTATATGTAAAATGCAACATTTCTCTGTATGTCCGTTAGTGCGCTTATCAATCGAGAACCATTTATCCGATTTACGTGTTTTTTTTAATTCATAAATATGTTTTCTGGCCAAGTTATATAATAATAATATTGATCTATATAATATATATAAAACGCAACGTCTCTCTGGCTGTCTGTCTGTCCGTTAGTGTGCTTATCATTCGAGAACCACTTATCCGATTTACGTGTTTTTTTAAAATTCTTAACTTAATATTTATCAAAAAAAATCTATAATATATAAAACATAACGTCTCTTTGTCTGTCTGTCCGTTAGTGCGCCTAGCACTTACGAACCACTTATCCAATTTACGTGTTTTTCTGTAAAATGACCAGGTTACAGGTATATTTTATTATTACGTTAGGTAACATAAGAAATAAGCAGTGACGATAATATTGAATCAAGTC
The DNA here is from genome assembly GCA_019049505.1 of Pachyrhynchus sulphureomaculatus. Taxonomy (NCBI): domain Eukaryota; kingdom Metazoa; phylum Arthropoda; class Insecta; order Coleoptera; family Curculionidae; genus Pachyrhynchus; species Pachyrhynchus sulphureomaculatus. The sequence continues at coordinate 64,740,601 of CM032448.1, forward strand.
CACGGGAGCGGAGCCGTGGGCACAGCTAGTGTATAATAAAATAAACTACTGTTATATATGATTTTTTACGTTTCAGGGTCCGTGGAACATGAAAAGTATAGTCCCTATTTCCGTCGGTCGGGCAATTGGTATATATATATATATATATATATATATATATATATATATATATATATATATATATATATTATATATATATATATATAGAGAGATGTATATATATATATATATATATATTATATATATATATATAAATACAAAAAGTATAACATCCTATATAAATCCACAAAATACTATTGTAAATTCATGCTACCATTTAACAAACGAGCACAGGAGGATAAAGATAAATGAAAGATATCACAATGTTCGTCAAATGATTTAAAGTTTACACATTATAGATACAGAAGAACTAAACAGGTTACAGACCTAAAAGGTTTAATACTTCTGGATTTCCCCTCTGTCTATTAACAAGGTAATGCTGACGTTTCGTCGATCATACTGCCGACTTCTTAAGGGCTTGGTTGCTTTCTGAGAACTAATTTATTCAAAGTTGAGTTAATTCGTCTGTCTGTATTAGTGGACCGGAGTGGGTGAGGTGGGATGATCTGTCACCCCAAACTGAGGTTTCGTGGATGATCTGTCACCCAAACTTATTTATAAAACTGCACTCCTGTATCCGCCACAATTTTTTCAACAACTAAAGCATGAGTACCAAGAGTGTCTACGAAGATAAAGACCAGTGTCACGATTAAGGTTGTTGAGATGAACTAACCTGAACTAAAACTCTACTCTTGAAGAATTTATAAGGTATATCATGAAAAAGCTTATTATTAAGTTAGACTGTTTAATAGCTTTTGGTGGATATACACCATCAACTCTTCTAGTTAGAAACTTTACACTTTACTTGATTTTCAGAGCAGTAATGTTATTAAACGCAAAAAATTTCTTATTATGGATATAAGCTTACTTGCTCTTATTTAGCAATGTTTGTTCGGTAATATTAGCCACATGTTCACTAAAACTAAACTTGGAATCGAACAAGACACCTAGATCGCGCAAAGGACTAAGGCAACGTTTTTCCCCTAATTTTATAAAAAAAACAAACTTGTACTTTGATTACGGTATAAGAATGCACTTTATCTTGGGAAATATTCAAATCCAGTTTGTTAGATCAATATCTTTTATCAACACTATTCAATTGATTCTGAGGAAAATACCAGTTATCTATGGAGCAAATGGTGGCATATATTTCGAGATTGTCCGCAAACAAATTTACTACAATAAAGGATCCAACAGATCATTGGTCAAAGGAGCTCTAGGTTAGAACCCTGGGATACATCCGAGGTGAAAATTAATCCATCTGCTCTAAACTCGTTAAAATACAGAAATTTTGGCTTCATCAGATTCACAGAGAATCCCATGTTGGCCAGCTTATTTAACAAAATTACATGATCTGTCCAGGGCCTGCAAGAAATAAATGTAGATTACGTCATCCTGCTTTGTTTGATCCATTGGATTCACAAATAAATTGCTTGATTATTACCAGGTTCAAGGTCGTGGATCTTTTATCCAAGAAACTATGTTGGCGTGACAAAATTAAAAGTTTTAATTATAACAAAACACGGTTGTAGACTGACATCTCAAAGGCCTTCGCAGAATTACAGAAAATAAAGATTAGTCTATAGTTGTAAACATTCCGTGAACTATCCGATTTTAAAACTGGACAAACTTTTATTAGGTTCCACGTATCTGAAAATATTGACGACTTATTAAATATCTTTTAAAGTACAACAGCAAATACCTGAACACAGTGCCTAGTAACTTTTAATAAGCTCATGACCAGCAGTCTTCATATTTGGCCACTTCCGCAGACAGGCCAATAAGTCATAGTAAGCAGGGAATTATTAATGGTTGTTTGAGATTGTTAGCAAAACTCTTATTTGAAACACTATTCTAGTGTAAAAATATTGATGAAATAATTTACAATTGACACATGATAATCATATTTATGCCCACCATAAGTAACAATTCTAGGTATACTACTGATACCCCTTCTATGGTAAATAAAAGATCAGAAGCTAGGACTATGACATATTAGACTTGTATAAATTATAGACTTCCACAAACTTCCCTACGCAGTCTGGATAATTCCTAATAACAACAATACTCTCTAGTTACTCGGTATATGACCCTATTATTACCAGGAAATATTAGAAACTATATCATCAGTCTTTAGATGCAACGTCCACACTAAATGATAAGGATCTTCTCTAACGAATAGAACTGCGTCGTGTGAAACTACAGAGTTATTATTTGAAATTACTAAATCAAGAATTTTTAGAGGAGTTTGAAACATCATTTAATTGAGAAAATTAATAAAAATCTATCTCAACCAGCGCGATGTGATCTCGAGAATTCGCAAAGACAAAACCTGTAATGTTAAAGTCTCCCAAGATAATAATATCTAACTGATTATGAGTACTATTATTTGTTCTAAATTATCCAAGAAGAGGTGTAAGTCTGCTGTAGAAATTTGTAGAGGAGCGTACACTATATAAATAGTATATATTCCCCTAATCTATGTATGCTACTATACAGCCAGACTAAGATTAGAAATATCAATCTGCATAGAACAAAATGAAGTTTTAGCCGCTAATAAAATGTCACCCGGACACCATATTATAAAAAATCAAGATTAAGTGTATTTGTCTCAGAACAATTCCCCACTGGGAACACAGCTATTTAACCGTGTCTGACCTAAAACTATAACAGCATAATATACAATTTTTGAACTTACGTCAAAATCCACAATCTTGATATTCAATTCTTTGACATTTTGTAAGTAACTATATATAATACTGCCTTTAATTTCCATTGAGCAAATTCAGTTTTGAGATACTTTATTTTAAGGTTAATTTTACCTTGGGGCTTTTATCCGGTCAATCCTGCGATCATGGGAAATTATAACAGAAGATAATCTTTGATTATTACGCAATTTATATGCACTATTAATACCATTGCCTACGGCCTGTTCACAATCTAGTGTTTTCAACTCTGTTTGCCTTCACCTGAATGGTTTGGTATCAAGATGTTCAGAAACTCTATAAGTTTATTTGTATTATGAGCTGATTTTTTTACACAAGTGTTAAGATGAGTAGGTTCGGGAACAGCACAAATAACTTTTACGGATACTCCTGTTTTTCATTTCCTGTGGAATATTTTTAAAATTTATTGCAGCGGTCACTAGAGCCTCAAGAGACTTAGGCAAAATGCCATCAACCATAGCTATGAGCTCTTTAATTTCATTGTGAAGTAACACTTTTAATAATTTCAATTTAGCAAAGCTATTTCCCACATCGGCATAATTAGAACAAGACTAGGTCCTGTTTTATTTCGTTCCGAATTGCGTTTACTTCCAACCCAGTCAAATCGGCCCATTGATGGAAGGAAACATTTTTACAGATTGAATATTCCACAATTTTATGGTCTTCATAGATTTTATTGCAACACTTTCACCATAGAAAATTGGACATTTTTTTTAAAACTGAGTACTCAAAATAGGGAAAATCTATATTTAAGCCGGGAGCACTTGCTTATAATGAAAAACTTGCGGTGTATGGACACTTCCCTCTGTTTCTTATTCTTGAAATACCATATCCAATACGGACGTAGGCGACTCTCTCGCCTTTGCCTGTGGTTGGTGCCTTTTTAAGTGTTTCCACAGACAAAGGGTATCTATAGTTTAATACCGGTTACGAAAAGCCAAAGGATTTACTAGACTTGCCTGTGCCTGTCTTTGTTACTTTAACAAAATACTAAACATGTCGGAGTACTATCCACATTGCGCGATTTTTTTTACACAAAATTGAATCAACTCAGCATCAAATTCAACCCAAAAATCACTAAATTTCACCAGAACATATAAACACATTTAGATTATTGAAGAAGAAAATTTTATAACGACTTATTGACATCAATAACTGAAAAAATACCAAATAATTTTCACAGACACCAATCGACTTATGATATCATGTATGTATATGTCCTTTTCAGGGTTCTTCGAGTTAAGACATCTGAAAAATTTTTTTTATGTTTCATATTATTTTTTGCGTATAAGGGGTTACTGAGGTCCGGGAAGAAGGTTACAGGTTTGGAGCGGTTGCCACGTATTTATCATGCTATATATATATATATATATATATATATATATATATATATATATATATATATATATATATATATATACATATATTTATATAAAGTCCCTCCTCTGTTTAACTTTTTTGTAAATTATTTCTGATAATAATATATATATATATATATATATATATATATATATATATATATATATATATATATATATAATATATATATATATATATATATATAGATATATATATATATATATATATATATATATATATATATATATATATATATATATATATATATATATATTTATATATATATATATATATATATATATATATATATATATATATATATATATATATATATATATATATATATATATATATATCATATATATATATATATATTTTTTTTTTTTTTTTTTTTTTTTTTTTTTTTTATGGGTCTAGCACACGTGCTACAGGGAAGTCCCTAAAGCACTACAGGAGCGACACGTGTGCGGAGAAAGCGATTCACGTTGTTCTTGAATCGCTGTAGATTGTACTCGATGGGAAACACAGTCCTGGGTAAACCATTCCAAAGGTATGATGTTCTCCATATAAAAGACTGCTTGAAAAGCGTTGTACGAGGAGTAACAAGCTGAACCTCATACGGATGTGAAGCATTAGCGCGACGTGTACTTCTACTATGCACCGCTCTGGGTAGGAATTAAACGGGCCACATCCTTCGAACACTTTCCATGAAAGTACTTGTAGAATAGGCTCAAGTCGCCAACCGTTCTTCGATGTTCCAGCGAATCAAGGCCGTCGGTCAGTTCGGGTGTCCAATCAGACGAACAGCTCTTCTCTGGATAGAATCCAACAGATGCAGTGTATGTTTGGGAGCGGAGCCCCAAACATGGGAGCAGTATTCCATAGTTGGTCGAATTTGAGCTTTGTAAAGAATTAACAGTTGTTGTGGAGTGTAAAGCTTTCTGGTTCGAAACAATATTCCCAACTTTTGAGAAGCTCTTCTTGCCATGCCTGCAACATGTTCATGCCAGGACATATTTGCTCCCAAATCAACGCCCAACAGATTGAGTGACGATGCTAGAGGGATGGAGTGCCCCGACATAACTATGTCGGGTTCTGCAACGTTAACTTTTTTAGAAAAAACTGCCGCCTGGGTTTTTTGTAGCGTTAAATTCCACTTGGTTACTGTCACCCCAAGATAGAATTTCTTCCAGGTCTTTGTTAAGTGAATGACTTCCTGCTGTCTGCGGATATTCGTCTGAGTAGTCGATGTCCGAGCGTTCAAAGTGAATGAAGAGATAAGTGTACTGTCATCTGCAAAGCTGTAGATTGGATTCTCGGTCTTTTCCAGCAGATCGTTAATATAAATGAGGAAGAGAGTAGGAGACAGTATGGAACCTTGGGGCACACCGGCGTTGATAGTGAAGGTGTTAGAAAGAAATCCGTCGACTGCCACTCGTAAAGAACGCTCTCTGAGGAAACATGAGAGCCACAAACAGAACTTTTCAGACATACCATAAGAACGCAGCTTAGCCAACAGCCCATCGTGCCAAACACGGTCAAATGCCTTGGATATGTCAAGAGCAACCGCTCGAGATTCTCCAAAGTGTTCAATTGCGTTGTTCCAAACATGTGTTACATAAGTCAGAAGATCTCCTGTTGATCTATTTTTTTACGAAAGCCATATTGGTGATCACTAATAATGTTGAATCCTTCAAGATATTTTAGAAGATGCTGATTGATAGCCTTTTCCATGACTTTCGACATATTGAGAGTAGTGCGATTGGTCGGTAGTTATTTGGCAAGGTCTTCTCATGCCTTTTTTAGGTATCGGCTGAACTGTGGCACATTTCCAGCAGAAGGAAATATTCCCTTTCTGTAGGATAGGTTGAAAAGTCTACAGAAAACTGGTGTTAGTTCCCTCGCACAGTTCTTGAGAACTATGGCAGGTATTCCGTCAGCGCCTGAAGCCTTTTTGGTGTCTAACTTCATCAAAATACGTTTTATGATACGCTGTCTGAAGACAATATCGGGCATCCTTGACTGCACTATGGGAATAGTAGGTGGTGTTTTTTCCTTGGAAATCGACAGTAGAATATATGTATATATAGATATATATATATATATATATATATATATATATATATATATATATATATATATTTATATATATATATATATATATATATATATATATATATATATATATTATATATATATATATATATATATATATATATATATATATATATATATATATATATATATATATATATTTATATATATATATATATATATATATATATATATATATATATATATATATATATATATTTATATAAAGTCCCTCCTCTGTTTAACTTTTTTGTAAATTATTTCTGATAATAAAGTGTATATAAAAAAAAGTAGTGTAGTGCTTGGATTAGGCTATCTCTTAATACA
>CM032448.1:64747305-64867930 GCA_019049505.1 Pachyrhynchus sulphureomaculatus
ACTATATTACACGACAATATGGTGGAAGTTTTTTTTTTTAGTTTTTAGTACATTACTGTTACTGCGTCGCGTGACGCTGTACCCAGAAAAAATATATTTTATTCTTTTATAATTAAACAAATATTTAGATAGTAAATATTTGTTTTATACTTTCACTATTAGCTTCTAGATTGAGCTAGATTAATTTATTGCCTACTGGGTAGCTAAGATGCTATAACTATTACACATCACTGCCTAAGAAAGCACGTGAAAATACCTATTGGATCCTAAGATATATACATGTCAAGAAGCTAACTAACTCAGTCTAGGTAAGGATTTTATTTTATTTTAAAGGCAACCACGGTACGAAACACTAATTGCGCAAGTCCAACTTGGACTTGACAGTTTTTTATCTATTAGGAAACTGTGCATGTGTGGGTGCTATTAAAGATTAAGTAGTATTTGAAGATAACATTATGTCTAAAAGAAAATCGCAACTTCCTAAAATTCTAGAATATGTGTTACAAAATTTAAAGATTTAGAAAGGAAATTTGCTGTGTAATCCAGTAGACATTGTACTATTAATAGATCTTTTATGTTAGTAATATATTGTCTTATGGCTTTTTCCGCAGCGCCTGATAAATATTGAGAGCGAACATTATTACATCCGCAATAAATTTTCTTGAAAAATTGTGTAGTTCAGTAACAATATTGTTGTAGGGTCAAGAATATTGTAATTCTCAGTTAAACAAAACATTCATTTCATTAAATTTTTTAATTTATATTTAAGACTAGGCCTTGATTATTAAAACTAAAGGTTATTGTATCATCTTTCAATGATGGTTTGTGCTTGCCTATTATAAATAAATCCATAAAATTTTAAGCAAAACCATAAAAATAAACCGTTATACTTGAATTTGGTCTGGATATCAATCGAAAACGATAAACCGTGATTGTATGAGGGGACCAACGAACGATGGTATAAAAAGAAAGAATCATAAAATAAAATGAACATTATGGCAGTGAATACAAAATTTTTTTAAATGAACAAATGCCACTGAAGCTATCATATATATATATATATATATATATATATATATATATATATATATATATATATATATATATGGAAATATATAGAATATATATATATATATAGTTATATGCCAATATATATAGAAAAAAAATTCGCAAATATAGTGTAATACATAATTATTGTAAATTTGGCCATAACACGCTCATTCCTATCTGGACCCATTGAAAATGACTTAGAGAGGCTTCTGTATTTTTGACAAAGACGTACATATGGGCAGAAGTATAGGTGTGTTGTTCTAGCGACTATCTATAATATTTAAAAATGCAACGTCTCTCTGTCTGTCTGTCTGTTCGTTAGTGCGCTTATCACTGGAGAACCACTTATCCGATTTACGTACTTTTTTTTTAAAACATACATATGTTCTCTGGCCAGCTTATAGGCTATATTTTATTACGATAGGTAGTATGAGGAATGAGCAGTGACGATAATAGTGAATGAAGTCGGAAAAAAGTTTGCCGCTAGCGCGTTCCCTTGCAATACACAGCCTAAACCATTGAATATAGAACAATATTACGTAGCAGAGAATATCTATAATCTATAATAAATAAATATATATATATATATATATATATATATATATATATATATATATATATATATATATATATATATCTATATAATGCAATGTCTCTCTGTCTGTCTGCCTGTCCATTAATGCGTTTATCACGAGAGAAACACTTTTCCGATTTAGGTGATTTTTGAAATTCATACATATGTTCTCTGACCAGGTTATAGATATATATTTTATTACACCTATAATATATATAAAATGCAACGTATCTCTGTCTGTCTGTCTGTTTGTTAATGAGCTTATCACTGGAGAACCACTTATCCGATTTACGAATTTTTTTTTTTTTTAAACATACATATGTTCTCTGGCCAGGTTATAGGCTATATTTTATTATGATAGGTAGCATACGGAATGAGCAGTGACGATAATAGTGAATGAAGTCGGAAAAAAGTTTGTCGCTAGCGCGTTCTCTTGCAAATACACAGCCATTAAATATGGAACACTGTTATGTAGCAGAAAATATCTATAATCTATAATATATATAAAATACATTGAATCTCTGTCTGTCTTTCAGTTCATTATCGTTTATCACCGCGAGAACCACTTATCCGATTTACGTGTCTTTTTTTAAATTCATACATATATTCATTGGCCAGGTTATATAATAATCTATATCTATAATACATATAAAATGCATCGTCTCTCTGTCTGTCTGTCTGTCCGTTAGTGCGCTTATCACTGGAGAACTACTTATCCGATTTACGTGCTTTTTTTTTTTAAACATACATATGTTCTCTGGCCAGGATATAGGCTATATTTTATAACGTTAGGTAACATGAGGAATAAGCAGTGACGATAAGAGTGAATCAAATCCGAAAAAAGTTTGCAGCTAGCGGGTTCTCTTGAAATATACTGCCTAAACCACTAAATATGAAATAATATCATGTAGCAAAGGATATTTATAATATATATAAAATGCAACGTCTCTCTGTCTGTTTGTCTATTTGTGCGCTTATCACTGGAGAACCACTTATCCGATTTACGTGCTTTTTTTTAAACATGCTAAACCATTAAATATGGAACAATATGATGTAGCAAAGAATGTCTATAATATATATAAAATGCAACGTCTCTCCGTCTGTCTGTCTGTCCGTTAGTGCGCTTATCACTGGAGAACCACTTATCCGATTTACGTATTTTTATAAACTTATACATATGTTCTATATAATTCGATATAAGCCTAGATAATGGGAGATAAGGTGAGATAATGGGCGATAAGTATAAATAATGGGAAATAAGGAGAAATAATGGGAGATAAGCAGAGATAAGTCTAGATAATGGGAGTTTATGGTGAGATAAGGAGAAATATTGCAAGATAAGTCGAGATAGGCCTAGATAATGGGAGATAAGGTGAGATAATGGGTGATAAGGGGTAATAATGGCAGATATTTTATTACGTTAGGTAACATAAGGAATAAGCAGTGACGATAGTAGTGAATGTAGTCGGAAAAAAGTTTGCCGCTAGCGCGTTCCCTTGCAATACGCGAGTGGAGCGGCGGGTACTGCTAGTATGTATATATGTATAGTATGTATAGAAATTACTCGTATTGATTCTCAGAATATGTGTAAAAAATTTACTTCCCTTGCTAAAGGAGAGAGTACTGTAATTGTAAGAAATTTCCTTCCGAGAGTTTGCATTACTTCACGTTTTACGGAAAACATAGTTGAATCTTACATATATATATATATATATATATATATATATATATATATATATATATATATATATTTATATGTATATATATTACATTAAAATTCCGGGTTTCAATCCGTTCGTCTAACAATGAATTTGAACGTCGTTTCGCCAAAATCATTTGGCATTTTCAAGTGCTCTTGCTACTGCTGGTACTCGATACTGTGATCTTGCTGCTGCTGCTGCCGCTCGAAGCTAACCAAGTTATGGTAATATATATATATATATATATATATTATATATATATATATATATATATATATATATATGTGACGTTGCCAGATTTGAAAGACTGGGTCATAAAGGAATATATTTAAGAAAAAAATGTCCGTTGCACTGGAATTCAAAAAGTTTAGACCCTTCCCAACACAGAGAACTCAAAATCAATGGCGCACTAAAGCTAATAAACTATTTAAACAAAGGGGTGTTGGATATGTTTTTACTATAAAGGGGTTTCCAACTAATGGTTCCAAATAAACACATTTGAAAAATCTCCTCACCAAGTTTTAAATGGAATTTCGAACTTTAAATGCACTTATCGTGTCATGAAAGAGACCGTCTCTGATCGGTACCTAGAGAAAAAAATAAACTACCCTACTATTTTGGTAATAGATGGTATCACTGAAGAGAAGAATAGCTATATTTTTTCGTTTGCATAGCGTCCCCAAGGTAGCGCCAACAGGTGAAGAGCTGAGAGAGAGAGTATATACATATATATTTTTACCACAGTTTTTTATTTGTGCTTCCCTTATTATCGATTAAAAGCTATGCTATGACAATAATGTTTAGAAATTATTTCAATTTAGTACTGGCTCTCGGGAAGGCAATGGCAACCACCCGCAGTATCATGCCTATTAAAGCCATTTCACTTTGGCTGTACGGAACTGGCGTTAAACTGTAGGTCTCCCTTGTCTGTCAAACACTTAAAAAGGCATCAACTACAGGCAAAGGTGAGAGGGTCGCCTACGTCCGTGTCAAATATGGCACTTCAAAAAGAAGAAATATTGGCTTAATATAACTTTGTAGCTAGATTCGTCAAGCATTATATAGTTCAATTTATACTAAAAAGTTCTTTTTAATAAAATAAAAGTCCACGCTGAGCATAATGGCAGTTTAAAAACAAAATACGGTAAATTTTGTGTCCTTTAAGGGGGGAGGCTGTGAATCTTTTATTGAGAAACTATAATATTTAGACACAAAAGAAAAAGTACATAAAAAGAACAACTTTTTGGCTTCAAAAATAAAGCCTCGACTTTCAAAAAAAAATCAAAAATAGCGGAGCAGCAGCTGCTCCTTGAATTTGCGCCGTGCAACCCCTAGGTCGCTACAATGCACAAAAGAAATCCAAAAAAAAATCATTAGAGTATTATCACACGTTTTGCATGAATTTAAATTTATCAAAAAAATAAAAAATTGTGAATTTGGGACAATTTTGAAAAAATTAACCCCTTTTTTATAAACAATTGTCAAAAAACCTTCTTCTTGCGACTTATAGCAAGGCTCCATCTCTTTCTTGGACGTCCAATTGATCTTCTTCCATTCGGTGACTTGTGTTTTACTGTCTATACTATCCTGTTGTTTGCCATTCTTCCTATGTGTTGAACCAATTCCACTTTCCTTCCTCTTATCCACTGGTTGATATTTTCTATATTACATGTGCATCTTCACTCCTTTCTCTATCCCTCAGTGTCTTATTTGTACATCTCCTAAGTATCCTCATTTCAGTTGATTCGAGCATCCTCTATGTTATATTTGTATCGGTTCCTGTTTCAAATGTGTAAGTCATTACTGGTCGTATTTCGCTCTTGTATATTCTTGTTTTGGTCTCCACAGAGAGGAAATTATTTCTAAATATGGTATCACTGAGGCATTCGCTATCCTATTAGCCTTGTTGACTTGATGTTTTACTGTTTCTCGATTTTTCCGATACTAGATATTTTGATGCCCAGGTGATCGACCTCCATCATCTGTTCTATTGGTTTATCTTCCACCACTAGCTTGCACCTAATCGGCTCTTTTGCTATTACTGTTGTCTTGGTTTTTTCAGTTGAGATTGACATATTATATTGTTTTTCTGCTATGTAGAATTCGTATAGCAGCCATTATAATCGCGTCATCTACATAACATATAATTTCTCTGCTACCCATTCTTATATCCCTTCTTTCTTCTGACATTCTTTATAATTTCATCCATGACAATATTAAACAGAAGAGGACTTAAAGACTCTCCCTGCCTGATTCCAGATTGGTTCTGTCAATCCTTCTGCTAATCTTGCGACTACTTTATTATCAAAAAATAATGTTTATAATTAACTTTTTATAATTTTTATACATTCACTCAATGGTCAATAGGTTAAGAAATATCTGTATAAAATTTCAAGTGAATCCGTGAATTAGTTTTTGAGCTTCATTGCACGGTGTGCGAAATTTTACGTTTTGAAAAAAAAAGCGGAATACTGAAGCACGCTCTCTGTCCGCTGTTCACCTGTTGGCGCTACCTCGGAGACGCTATCCAAACGAAAAAATATTGCTATTCTTCTCTTCAGTGATACCATCTATTACCAAAATGGTGAAACAGGTAGTTTATTTAATTATAAAACCTACAGGTAAAGCATTCACGCGCGCGCCTATATATCTTCTCTAGGTACCGATCAGAAACGGTTTGTTTCATGACACGATAGGTGCATTTAAAGTTCTAAATTACATTTAAAACTTGGTGAGGAGATTCTTCAAATGTTAAACTAACTGTTTATGAAAAAAAAATCGTCAAAATTTTTTTTTTACACAGGAATCTTCTCAAAGGCTTTTGCGTTTTTCAAGTTACGACAAAACACTGAATTATTATTTATTTGACTAAAATCCATGCTGAATGCTTACCATATATATTTGTAATATTCTGGATGCAAATGGTTAAGAATTGCAATTGAAAATAGCAAAGTGTGTAAAACTTATTTTAATACAACGGCATTATTGCCGCAGTAAAAGTTTTCCTTCACGCTTTGTGAAAGAAAGATTAAAGTTCTGAAAAACGACTAGAAAATTCCGTAAAGCCTCAAAAAGAATTTCGCTTATATGTTTTCTTTACGAGGAAAGTACGAGTAATAGAAACTGCAGATTACGCTTATATTTTCTTTTGAGGTCGTAGTCCCTCTTTTTTTAATTTTGATTTGCTACTTTTCTGAAGAATGAAAAAGCTAATATAATGAGAACATTTGGTGTAGTGTAAAGTAATTCTGTGCAAAGTCAGATGCTTCTATTAAATATATAAAAATAATTAGAATAATTATATTTAAATGAAACATTCTTGTAATGGCGGTATTAATGTAATGTACGAATCCGGACTTTTTATGAAAAATGAAAATAAAAGGATAACCACTGATAAAAGTTAAAGAGCCGGGCGTACATTCTTTCACAATTTAACTAATAATCATCAGAATATAATGAAATTCAGAAGACGGTTGACTACTTTTACATTAATAATAACACAGATCCACAAAAAAAGTGTTGTTCTTGGACAAAAACCATATGGAAGACATGTATTCTGGCATTCTGAAATCTACTTTACCACCAGACTGCGCAAATGTCCTCAAATTTTTTTGCGTGAAGCTTGAGTGTCTGAAAATACGTCAAGAAAATAAATGCATGAAAATAATTGATTCTTTTTTACAAAAACAGAGACAAAGTTAATATTTTTTGATCAAATTAACATATCCCTATGTATTTTGATGCTCTAAAGAAGATGTGGAGAAGCTTGTGTAAAACTTAAAAGGCGTCACACTCTCTTCTATAAAGGAAATGAAGGAAATAAACTAAACAGGGTGGACTTCCTCATTCATAAAAATATATCGAACAATATAACACAGTATAATCCCATATCGGAACGAGTAACAATGATTGAAATGCGAATATATAAAAGATATAGTTGCAAAATAGTACAAGTCTGTGCTCCAAACACCGATCACGAAGAGGAGCAGGAGGAAGTTTATGAAGAAATAAATACTGCCCTTAAATCTAGTGCAGCACATTACACACTAATAATTGGTGACCTGAATGCTAAAGTCGGCGTAAAGCAGGGGGAAAATGAACATGGCGTAGGCCTTTACGAATCAGGAATGAGGAATGCTAAAGGACAACTGTTAATAAACTACGTTAACGAAAATAACCTATCTACATATGATGAACACATATTTTAAGAAAAAAGAAGGAAGAAGGTGGACATGGAAATGCCCAAACGGAATAACAGCTAACGAGATCGATTATATAGCATCTAACGAGAGGAAGATAATATTAGATACACAGGTTATCGATAGAGTTAAAATGGGAAGTGATCACCGAATGGTTCGGGCAAAAATAAATTTTAACACAAGGATGGAACGAAGAAAAATGATGGATAGAACACAACTTAAACACCACAAAAATGATTCACCATCCCTTCAACCCTCAACGAAATTAACAGAAAAATCGTTCACAGTATAGTAGAATATCAAAGAGAAAAAGCTCTCTAAAGAAACGGTCAAACTAATACAAAAACGAAAATCCATGAAACAAGACACGGTGGCATTTGAAAATAAGTTAAAAACGATATAGGGAAATGTATTAGAAGAGATGTAAGAAACTATAACAATGAGAAAATTGAAGAAACTCTGGAGAACAAGAAGGGTATAAAACTTTTACAAAGATCAATAAATGAAGGACAACTACAAATAACAAAATTAGTAGGTAAGAACAACCAAATAATAACTCAAACGAATGAACTATCGTTGAGGGACAGGCTGACTAATGAAAAAATTCGAGTAAGGTCCAACATAACTGATGTAGCTGAAAGGGTACGCAGGTTGAAGTGGAGATGGGTGGGTCATATCGCCAAACCCTGTGATAATCGATGGACCCATAAGGAGCCCTGGATTGAGAAAAGAAGTAGAGGATGCCCGCAAACCCGATGGTCTAACGACATCAAAAGACTAGTGGGATACAACTGGATAAACAAAGCCCAAAACTGAAGAAGAGGGACGTACTTAGGGGAGGGTTATGTACGACGATGGACTGCATAGGTGATGATGATGATGACGAAACACAAATTATAATTTTTAACCAGTAGAGTGACTGTACGAGGGCTACCTTTTAAGTTTTTACAAAAACAGTGAAAGAAAAAAAAAATTGTTGATACAAAGCGTTTTGTTGTTTCTCAAAATATTCGCCTTTAAGATTTATACACTTTTGCATGTGTTCGAACCAATTCCATCGTCATCTTTTACACTCTGAAGTTGATATCTCAAACAGCTTCTTTAGGTGATGAAAATCGCTGTCTATGCATTTTTTTGACATTCAGGCACAAAAAAAGTCGGTAGAAGATATATCAGGTGAATACGGTCAGTGAGACATTAATTCGATGTTTTTCTCCGTTAAATAATTAATTATTTGACGTGCTATGTGAGAGCTGGCATTGTCATGCCTTGAAGAATGATGTGACGTTTACGATTGTTTTTCTAGATTTCATCGATAACTTCTGGCAAACAAATTGTTGTATACCATTCAGCATTAACTGTTCTTCCATTCTCTAACATGTCTAGTAGAAACAAGCGATCATTTTCTTGGAACTGCTTCGCGAACGAATCACTTTTATTGGATTCAGTTCATCTTGGAACACACCAACAGTTAATTGTTGCTTACTTTTCGGCTCGTACGAATATATAGTAATTATAAAACAACTGAAAATAGACGAAGTCGATATTTCAGCAATTTGACAGTTGTTCTTCTGTTCGTCAAATCCATCCTGAGACGCGTTTCGCCGAATCATGGCTCATCAGGCAGGCTAGGATTGACAATCAAGAGAACATAATTTACTGGTACTTATCCCAGAAGTTACAGAGTAAGATGGTAGGATACAATGAATTGTGCTAAGTACACATACCTATTACTCCATCGAAAGCTGACACAGCAGCTTTCGATGGAGTAATAAGTATGCGTACTTAGCACAAGTCGTTGTATCCTACCATAGTACTCCGTAACTTCTGGGATAAGTACCAGTAAATTATGTTCTCTAGTTTGTCAATCCTAGCCTGACTGACGAAACCTGATACGACGAAACGCGTATCAGGATGGATTTGACGAACAGGAGAACAGCTGGTAAACCGCTGAAATATGGACTTCGTATATTTTCAGTTGTTTTAAAATAACTGTATATGCCTGAGGAGGATCCCTCGTAAAGCGCTACCTGCTTTTAGTCGTTGAATGTGTCAACCACTCTGTCGGCTCCAAAGCTGCTGTGTCAGCTTTCGATGGAGTAATATGTATGCGTATTTAGTACAATTCGTTGTATCCTACCATCGTACTCCGTAACTTCTGGGATAAGTACCAGTAAATTATGTTCTCTTGTTTGTCAATCCTAGCCTGACTGACGAGCCGTGATACGGCGAAAAGCGTCTCAGGATAGATTTGACGAACAGGAGAACAGCTGATAAACTGCTGAAATATGGAGTTCGTCTATTTTCAGTTGTTTTACAATAACTATATATGCCTAAGGAGGATCCCTCGAAAAGCGCTACCTGTTTTTAAGTGTAAACTACTCTGTCGGCTCGAAAGCTGCTGTGTCAGCTTACGATGGAGTAATAAGACAGCGTACTTAGTACAATTCGTTGTATCCTACCATCGTACTCCGTACGAATATATCCAAGTTTCGTCTCCTGTTATATTGTTGTATACAGATTTTGCTGCCCTCGGTCGAATTTTTTGAGCAAATCCTTACACCAATTAACACGAGCTTGTTTTTGAGTTTCGGTCATATTATGCGGAATCCATCGGGAACAGATCTTTTTCACAGCTAAATGTTGTAAAATCGAATGTACTGCAGTCTTTGATATGCCCAAGGATGCCTCTATCTCACGGTAAGTCATTGCCGATCATTTTTAATCATGTTGCGCAAAGCATCGATGTTTTTTGGACCAACAACCCATTTTAGTCGACTTTCACGAAATTCATCGCTGATGGAAGCACGACCATGACGAAATTCTACAAATCAATTGTAAACAGTCTTTTCTGATGGTGATTCATTACCAAAAGTTGAACGAAGCGATTCGAAGCACTGTTGTTGAGTTCGGCCTTTACTAAAATCGTAAAAAATCATCCAACAAAAACCTTCGTGAAATTTCCATTTCCATTTCACAAAACTTTTTTTTTTAAAGCTCACTGTAAACAAACTACTCGCCCAATTTCTGAGCTACTACTGTGTTAACAATAACAAATGTAAAATTTTACAACAATGGTAATGTCATATCTCAATAGCGCCATCTAGTGGTCGTTTGTAAAATCTTAAATGGCGGCCATCGTAACTGCTTTGTTTTCCTCTCGCTATTTTAAACTTTAAATATGTTGGTATAGGTTCTACTTCACACCTAAAGCATCTGAATAAGCCAATTTAATACAGAAGTATTACTACATAGTATTATATATAAAACTAGCCGTGCCCGTGGCTCCGCTCGTGTGGACTTGATTCACTACTATCGTCACTGCTTATTTTATATGTTACCTACCGTAATAATATATATCCTATAACCTGGTCAGAGAACATATATATTCTATAAAAAAACACGTAAATCGGATAAGTGGTTCTCGAGTGATAAGCGCACTAACGGACAAACAGACAGACAGAGAGACGATGCATTTTATATATATTATATTAACTTTTTTCCCACCTTATTCACTATTATCGTCACTGCTTATTCCTTATAACACCTAACGTAATAAAATATATCCTATAACCTGGCTAGGAAACATATGTATGTTTTTAAAAAAAGCACGTAAATCGGGTAAGTGGTCCTCGAGTGATAAGCGCACTAAGGACAGACAGACAGACAGACAGAGAGACGTTGCCTTTTATATATATTATAGAAGATTATAGATAACCTGGCCAGAGAACAAATGTATGGATTAAAAAAAGCACGTAAATCGAATAAGTGGTTCTCAAGTCATAAGCGCATTAACGGACAGACAAACAGAAAGAGAGACGTTGTGCTTTATATATATTATAGATTAAGATTATTTTTGAAATTATATGAAATTACCTGTCCTGGCGGACTTCTTGTTCACATTAGACCAAAATCAGTGTGTATTGTTTCTAAATGTGGTTATTAAAGTCAACCATCCAAAATGACTCTACTGGAAAAAATAAAGCTGACATACATATTGATTAAAATTAAAATTGTATTCCTAATTTAAGCAGTCAGAATAAATCAAGTGAACATTTAAAACATATTTTTCATAATTACCTGGATTTAAACGCAAAAACCTATATGAAATTCAAATCGCATAATATTTCTCGTTTAAAACTTGCCGCCCCGTCCGTTCGTTTGAATAAATTTGCATTTTTTAAAATAAAAATCCTGATACAGATCATTCGCATACGCTATCAGAGGGTCGGCGATTTTTTATCAAAAATATGCCACTAAACAAATCGAAAACGTAGTTTTTAACTTAATTTTTCAATTATTCAGAGCGGAATTGCTTCCGGTGCAACGTATGTGCGCTGATTAAAAAAATATTGCTGTTGTATAATTGTTCACTACAGGCAGGACTGACAAAAAAAAAGGAGGGTGCAGGTATTGCCCTCGGCCTGGTCTTTCCAGAGGAATCCGGTATCATCTCAAGGTGGTATGGTTTTTCCAGGAGGGGTGGTATATATGTCTTTTTATCCTTGATCATGGATTTTTTCGTTTCATATGTCCATTTTTAAAATTTACTCTATTTTCTGGTCATTACTAAACGTTGTAAAGTTTTACTCTAATAAAGAATTTTTTAGAGAAAGCACCCTTCCCCAGTCAACTATTTTTGAAACTGGCCAAGTTTTATAATAAGAAAGGAGTCTTTTTTATTTGAAAGTATGTAAAATGAGGAGGAATAACCAGACAAGTGCAAGTTGGACTTGCGCAATTAGTGTTCTATACCGTGATTACCTTTAAAATTAAAATTAGCTACGTAATAGCCAACAAATGAATTTAGCAAAATCTAAAATCTAGCAGTAAAAGTTGAAAACAAATATTTACTACCTAAATATTTGTTTAATTATAAAGAAATAAAATAAACGTATGTTGTCTTCGGTACCTATCCCTTGGACACAAGTCATCATGATATTACTGACTGCACCGAATACGTATTGATATTTCGTAGTTTTTAGTCTCAGTTGAATTCCTAACTTTCCAAACTTTCGTCATTCTGTCATGTCATATAGTTTTTTTATACTATAAAAATTATTAAACGTAATGCCTTCTGATAATTTTCACTCAATTTACACATTTTTGATCAGTCCTTTACGAGATAAAGGGGTGGGTGGAGATTTATGGCCATTTTTTTTTAAATAGTACAAAGAAAAGTGTGCGAACTAGAGTTGATATTTGATATTCCACTCGATGACCTTAGAATTTTTTTTTTCACTTCCCCCCACAAGCTAACCCCTTAAGTCAAAATTTAGCTTTCAAAACTACACAGCTCTAATTGAGCCATCAACTAACACGTAGGCTGAAAAGTTTTTGGTCTGATACATAGATCTCCCCCTTTTTAAAAAATCCATATGACTTTTGGGAAGTACCAACCTTCAAACGATACGTGTCAAAATTTCATGATTGTTCCATGATTAGTTTACAAGTTACAGTGGTTTTAGTGACGCTACTTTTGATATTTTCAAACCAATGGAAGAAATCGAATTTCGTGTGTTGATTAAACACTATTTTTTAATGGGAAAAAATACCGTTCAAGCGCAGCATTGGCTTGATAAGTGTTACGGGAACTCTGCCAATAGAAAAAAAACTCATCATTTACTGGTATGCTGAATTAAAACATGGTCCTACAGATACAAATGATGCTGAACGCTCAAATGAGGTGGTTACACCGGAAAATATCAAAAAAATCCACAAAATTGCTTTGTATGACCGTAACGTGAAATTGTGAGAGATAGCTGACACTCTAAAGATATCAAAAGAACATGTTTGTCATATCTGCATAAACATTTAGGCATGGGAAAGTTCTGTTCGAAATGGGCACCGTGTTTGCTCACAGTGGACTAAAAACAACAACGTGTTGATGATTTTGAGCACTCTTTGGACCTGTTTAAGCGCAATATAAAGACTTTTTTCATGCGGTATGTGACAATGGATGAAACATGGGTCCACCACTACACACCGGAATCAAATCGGCAGTCAACTGAGTGTACAGCAGCCGGTGAAAGATGCCCGAAGCGACCAAAGACTTGACAGTCGGTTGGGAAGGTTTTGGCCTCTGTATTTTGGGATGCGCATGGCATAATTTTCATCGACTATGCTGAGAAGGGAAAAAACATTAATAGTGAATATTATATAAAGTTATTGGTGCGTTTGAAGGCAGAAATCGCAAAGAAACAGCCCCAAATGAAAAAAGAAAAAAGTGCTCTTTCATCAAGACAATGTACCGTGTCACAAGTCAATGGTTACGATGGCAAAATTACATGAATTAAAATTCAAATTGCTTTCTTATCTACTGTGTTTTCCAGATTTGGCCCCCAGCGACTATTATCTAGTCGCAGACCTCAAAAAAAATGCTCGCAGAAAAGAGATTTGGCTCCAGTGAAGAAGTTATCGCCGAAACTGAGGCTTTTTTTTAAAGACAAAGACAAATTTTTCTACCAGAAATGTACAGAGATATTAAAAAAGCGTTGGACTGATCGTATCGCTCTTCAAGGAGACTGTATTGAATAAAGTCGAATTTTGCAAAAAAAGTGTTTTAAGTAGCTAGACCAAAAACTTTTCAGCCTACGTGTTATGACAAATAGTTTCGAAGAAAAATCAAGTGTGACAGACACCGAAGTGATCGAAGCGATCCCATAAGTGTTCCGTAAGGAACACTAAAAAAAACATGATATAGTGAGAGAAATAAACAACTTTTCAACGATATATAAGCACAAAATATTACAACGTAGAGAAAATCGGCTGTAGGCCAAGTCCTTGATTGCATTTAACTACTGCTCTTTGTTTTATGTCACAAACTCAGCAACAAAAAGGATTGCACATCCATTTTAATCTTCAATATTTATCACAATATAACATAGCTATAGAATATTCAAATATATTGTATTAGTTTCTCATTTTACGGAGCCAAAAATGTTATTTATGACCTGCTCGGGATCACTTTTTGATATTTCCCTTTAGTATCAGTTTTAGTACGGAGTATCAAACTTCTTTTAATATGACATGTTACCTCATTTTATACTGCCTTTAAATTTTCTTTCTACACTGACTCTTTATAAAACTTCACCAACATTCCAAGGAATAAGTAGCCGTCTGTGAAATACCAACAGTTTAAAAGGTTAAATTCGGTTTACTGTTCTAGTTATAAGTGAATATGTTTATAAATTTATATGGAGGACATGATTGTGCTTTCAAGAGGTCGTATTTGCTTAGTCCGTTCTCGCTTATTCGTTAAGAGAAGAGGTAAGGTATTTGAATTGAGCGATTTGTTCAATACTTTTTTCACTGATAAGTGTTTGCAGCCTTGTCTTCTAAATCCGTTCATTTTTATTTTGCCAGTATTGATACGTAGACCGTATGCTCAGCACATTTGTTAAGTTTGTTTAGAATTGACTAAAGGTCTTCGAGGAAAATTGTGGTATCCTTAGCTAATGGAAATTATTTGTTGAGATACTATTTACTTTATCGCTTTAAAATAAATAAATAGAATGGGTGATAGTATGCGACCCTAGTAAATCAGAAAACATATCCGGAGAATTTACTATACTTTACGCTAATGACACTACATTGATTGAGACTGGACTGGAGAGCGCATATTGAGAATGTTGCGTTGAATGTTTCAAGGTATTGCTATGCTTTAAGAATTATTTCTGAAAATGTTGCTATGTTGCTCTGTCAGCTTATCATGCCTTCATACAGTCAAGAATAAGACACGGTCTTATCTTTTGGGGGTAATTCACCGGAGATTGAAAGAGTTGTAATTCTTCAGAAAAAATATATTAGAGGTATATTTGGAATGACGCCGCGTGATAGCTGTAGGAATGTGTTTAGAGACAGAAATATCTTAACCATTATTTCTATGTATATCTTGGACAGTTTTATGTTTGTTCACACCATCAGCGATATTTTTGAGACTTCTATGAACAATCACAGGTATGTCACTAGACATAAATTGAATCTGCCTCCCGAAACGTGTAATTATAGCTACATACGGAAAAATGTTAATTATGTCATATTAAAGATATATAATAGTTTCCCAGAGAGTGTACGTGCGTTATGTAAAACGGAAGTAAAGAGACTTTTTAACCAAATATCTGCTTCAAGGCGCTTATTACTCATTAAATGAAATTTTCTTAAGTCCAGTCGAAATTAGCACAGGGATTTGATGGCTCTGTCAGCAGTGGTGGTTTCTTGTCTTTTCCTTTGTGCCTCTTATTTTATTGTGTCTTTGTTACTATATTGTGATTTTGCTTTTAAAGTGTTTTTACTTATTTACTATTTTTTTCCTTTTCTTTTATTTAATTGTAGGTTATTGTAAACTTAGTTAACATTGTTTAATGCCATAAGTGTAACCTATTGTTACATGAAAACAAATAAATTATTATATATCTATCTATCTATCTATCTATCTATCATTCTGTAAGTCGACTTATTTATAAAAGAAAACCGACTTCGTAAAGAGTTGATATCGAAATAATGCCTAGATACTCCTTATCTATGAAAATAATAAAAACATTCTCCAGAATACTAGAGATTAACCATAATGACTGTTATGTTTTAACCAGTATTCCAAATTATGTTGACGACTATTTAATATCGAATGTATATGCTATTGTTTTTATGTATTGTGTACCCTGTATCCAGTCTGAATTATCTAAATAGAAGCCTCTATTTTCAGAGACCGTTTGACATTACAAGGTGATTTTTGCTAATTTACAGATAGTAAAAGCTATGTTGGGAATATGGAATCTTTGGCACAATGACACTACTTGGAATATATCACCATCACACGACTACGAATTACCTTACATCTGTTAGCTTCTTACTATCTACTCGGTATATATCAGCACTACACGAAAGACTTTATTTCTGCACTCGACGCGTGTTTCGCTAACCACGTCAGCTTCATTAGGAGCGATGATTGACTAAAGCTAAACTACAAATCTACCTTTTTTATACTTAGCCTCACATCTAAATTACTCAAGCGGAACTAATTACATGGGGGCGAGACCATCAGTTCTGGTCAAGTAACCAGTAGAAGGAACTATAAGGAATAGGCCCTATGTCTTTATTTACACTACTTTTACATTTTATAATTTCCATACTTTCGTACGTGTTCAACAATCTCCTATCAGACACATCTTTAATTAATCTTAGATTATCTAATGTTACATTATGATCAGCTTCAACGGCATGTTCGGCAATGCTAGATATTCCTGTTCTACCGCATTTTAAATTAGCACAATGTACTTTAAATCGTGTTTCAATTGACATTGTAGTTTGCCCAACATACTTTTTGTCGCAATTTTTCTAACTAATTTCATAAATGCCACTTTGCACACAATTAGAAATCCTAAGACATTCCTCTAATTGTCTGATGACTTATAGACTAAGGTGATGCCTACCTTATTAAATACCGTATTGAATCCCCTGTTATATTTCAGATTATATGGTGAGGAGACATACTTGGTCTTATTTGCTTCACGTGTAAAAAAGGGGGAATTCTGAATGTTTAACCTGAACTTATGTCTATTTATTAACTTGTTTATTAAGTCATCGTTATAACCATTAACTCTAGTTATATTCCTAATACGGTTCCTTTCATTATTTAAGTTTACTCCATTAAGAGGAAAAGTGACCAAACGATGAACTAAAAAATGTAATGCGGATAATTTATGTTGTTTGCAATGAAATGAATCATTTTGAATATATCTATCTGTTATTGTATATTTTCTATAGATATCAAATTCTAACTTCTTATTATATTTAATAATTAAAATATCTAGAAATGGCAGTTGTCCTTTGTTCTCAATTTAGTAAGTACATTTAATAGAATTATATCGGCTATTTAATTTGGAAACAAATTAAATAGCAACAATAGAGTTGATTAATTGGTCCGTTACTTTGTGACAGTACATTTTAACAATAAAATTACTTAATTATTTTGTTAACTGTCACTAAATATATTTGTAAAGATTTTACAATTGCGTTATCGCGATTCCGTTGTACAACTACATTGTCAAACGCTTAACTGAAACAGATTTTAGGTAATTATGTTTATATGATGAACATGATTGTTCCATGATTAGTTTACAAGTTACAGTGGTTTTAGTGACGCTACTTTTGATATTTTCAAACCAATGGAAGAAATCGAATTTCGTGTGTTGATTAAACACTATTTTTTAATGGGAAAAAATACCGTTCAAGCGCAGCATTGGCTTGATAAGTGTTACGGGAACTCTGCCAATAGAAAAAAAACTCATCATTTACTGGTATGCTGAATTAAAACATGGTCCTACAGATACAAATGATGCTGAACGCTCAAATGAGGTGGTTACACCGGAAAATATCAAAAAAATCCACAAAATTGCTTTGTATGACCGTAACGTGAAATTGTGAGAGATAGCTGACACTCTAAAGATATCAAAAGAACATGTTTGTCATATCTGCATAAACATTTAGGCATGGGAAAGTTCTGTTCGAAATGGGCACCGTGTTTGCTCACAGTGGACTAAAAACAACAACGTGTTGATGATTTTGAGCACTCTTTGGACCTGTTTAAGCGCAATATAAAGACTTTTTCATGCGGTATGTGACAATGGATGAAACATGGGTCCACCACTACACACCGGAATCAAATCGGCAGTCAACTGAGTGTACAGCAGCCGGTGAAAGATGCCCGAAGCGACCAAAGACTTGACAGTCGGTTGGGAAGGTTTTGGCCTCTGTATTTTGGGATGCGCATGGCATAATTTTCATCGACTATGCTGAGAAGGGAAAAAACATTAATAGTGAATATTATATAAAGTTATTGGTGCGTTTGAAGGCAGAAATCGCAAAGAAACAGCCCCAAATGAAAAAGAAAAAAGTGCTCTTTCATCAAGACAATGTACCGTGTCACAAGTCAATGGTTACGATGGCAAAATTACATGAATTAAAATTCAAATTGCTTTCTTATCTACTGTGTTTTCCAGATTTGGCCCCCAGCGACTATTATCTAGTCGCAGACCTCAAAAAAAAATGCTCGCAGAAAAGAGATTTGGCTCCAGTGAAGAAGTTATCGCCGAAACTGAGGCTTTTATTTTTAAAGACAAAGACAAATTTTTCTACCAGAAATGTACAGAGATATTAAAAAAGCGTTGGACTGATCGTATCGCTCTTCAAGGAGACTGTATTGAATAAAGTCGAATTTTGCAAAAAAAGTGTTTTAAGTAGCTAGACCAAAAACTTTTCAGCCTACGTGTTATGACAAATAGTTTCGAAGAAAAATCAAGTGTGACAGACACCGAAGTGATCGAAGCGATCCCATAAGTGTTCCGTAAGGAACACTAAAAAAAACATGATATAGTGAGAGAAATAAACAACTTTTCAACGATATATAAGCACAAAATATTACAACGTAGAGAAAATCGGCTGTAGGCCAAGTCCTTGATTGCATTTAACTACTGCTCTTTGTTTTATGTCACAAACTCAGCAACAAAAAGGATTGCACATCCATTTTAATCTTCAATATTTATCACAATATAACATAGCTATAGAATATTCAAATATATTGTATTAGTTTCTCATTTTACGGAGCCAAAAATGTTATTTATGACCTGCTCGGGATCACTTTTTGATATTTCCCTTTAGTATCAGTTTTAGTACGGAGTATCAAACTTCTTTTAATATGACATGTTACCTCATTTTATACTGCCTTTAAATTTTCTTTCTACACTGACTCTTTATAAAACTTCACCAACATTCCAAGGAATAAGTAGCCGTCTGTGAAATACCAACAGTTTAAAAGGTTAAATTCGGTTTACTGTTCTAGTTATAAGTGAATATGTTTATAAATTTATATGGAGGACATGATTGTGCTTTCAAGAGGTCGTATTTGCTTAGTCCGTTCTCGCTTATTCGTTAAAGAGAAGAGGTAAGGTATTTGAATTGAGCGATTTGTTCAATACTTTTTTCACTGATAAGTGTTTGCAGCCTTGTCTTCTAAATCCGTTCATTTTTATTTTGCCAGTATTGATACGTAGACCGTATGCTCAGCACATTTGTTAAGTTTGTTTAGAATTGACTAAAGGTCTTCGAGGAAAATTGTGGTATCCTTAGCTAATGGAAATTATTTGTTGAGATACTATTTACTTTATCGCTTTAAAATAAATAAATAGAATGGGTGATAGTATGCGACCCTAGTAAATCAGAAAACATATCCGGAGAATTTACTATACTTTACGCTAATGACACTACATTGATTGAGACTGGACTGGAGAGCGCATATTGAGAATGTTGCGTTGAATGTTTCAAGGTATTGCTATGCTTTAAGAATTATTTCTGAAAATGTTGCTATGTTGCTCTGTCAGCTTATCATGCCTTCATACAGTCAAGAATAAGACACGGTCTTATCTTTTGGGGTAATTCACCGGAGATTGAAAGAGTTGTAATTCTTCAGAAAAAATATATTAGAGGTATATTTGGAATGACGCGCCGCGTGATAGCTGTAGGAATGTGTTTAGAGACAGAAATATCTTAACCATTATTTCTATGTATATCTTGGACAGTTTTATGTTTGTTCACACCATCAGCGATATTTTTGAGACTTCTATGAACAATCACAGGTATGTCACTAGACATAAATTGAATCTGCCTCCCGAAACGTGTAATTATAGCTACATACGGAAAAATGTTAATTATGTCATATTAAAGATATATAATAGTTTCCCAGAGAGTGTACGTGCGTTATGTAAAACGGAAGTAAAGAGACTTTTAACCAAATATCTGCTTCAAGGCGCTTATTACTCATTAAATGAAATTTTCTTAAGTCCAGTCGAAAT
Source organism: Pachyrhynchus sulphureomaculatus (assembly GCA_019049505.1). Classification (NCBI taxonomy): domain Eukaryota; kingdom Metazoa; phylum Arthropoda; class Insecta; order Coleoptera; family Curculionidae; genus Pachyrhynchus; species Pachyrhynchus sulphureomaculatus. The sequence continues at coordinate 64,767,677 of CM032448.1, forward strand.
TAGCACAGGGATTTGATGGCTCTGTCAGCAGTGGTGGTTTCTTGTCTTTTCCTTTGTGCCTCTTATTTTATTGTGTCTTTGTTACTATATTGTGATTTTGCTTTTAAAGTGTTTTTACTTATTTACTATTTTTTTCCTTTTCTTTTATTTAATTGTAGGTTATTGTAAACTTAGTTAACATTGTTTTAATGCCATAAGTGTAACCTATTGTTACATGAAAACAAATAAATTATTATATATCTATCTATCTATCTATCTATCTATCATTCTGTAAGTCGACTTATTTATAAAAGAAAACCGACTTCGTAAAGAGTTGATATCGAAATAATGCCTAGATACTCCTTATCTATGAAAATAATAAAAACATTCTCCAGAATACTAGAGATTAACCATAATGACTGTTATGTTTTAACCAGTATTCCAAATTATGTTGACGACTATTTAATATCGAATGTATATGCTATTGTTTTTATGTATTGTGTACCCTGTATCCAGTCTGAATTATCTAAATAGAAGCCTCTATTTTCAGAGACCGTTTGACATTACAAGGTGATTTTTGCTAATTTACAGATAGTAAAAGCTATGTTGGGAATATGGAATCTTTGGCACAATGACACTACTTGGAATATATCACCATCACACGACTACGAATTACCTTACATCTGTTAGCTTCTTACTATCTACTCGGTATATATCAGCACTACACGAAAGACTTTATTTCTGCACTCGACGCGTGTTTCGCTAACCACGTCAGCTTCATTAGGAGCGATGATTGACTAAAGCTAAACTACAAATCTACCTTTTTTATACTTAGCCTCACATCTAAATTACTCAAGCGGAACTAATTACATGGGCGAGACCATCAGTTCTGGTCAAGTAACCAGTAGAAGGAACTATAAGGAATAGGCCCTATGTCTTTATTTACACTACTTTTACATTTTATAATTTCCATACTTTCGTACGTGTTCAACAATCTCCTATCAGACACATCTTTAATTAATCTTAGATTATCTAATGTTACATTATGATCAGCTTCAACGGCATGTTCGGCAATGCTAGATATTCCTGTTCTACCGCATTTTAAATTAGCACAATGTACTTTAAATCGTGTTTCAATTGACATTGTAGTTTGCCCAACATACTTTTTGTCGCAATTTTTCTAACTAATTTCATAAATGCCACTTTGCACACAATTAGAAATCCTAAGACATTCCTCTAATTGTCTGATGACTTATAGACTAAGGTGATGCCTACCTTATTAAATACCGTATTGAATCCCCTGTTATATTTCAGATTATATGGTGAGGAGACATACTTGGTCTTATTTGCTTCACGTGTAAAAAAGGGGGAATTCTGAATGTTTAACCTGAACTTATGTCTATTTATTAACTTGTTTATTAAGTCATCGTTATAACCATTAACTCTAGTTATATTCCTAATACGGTTCCTTTCATTATTTAAGTTTACTCCATTAAGAGGAAAAGTGACCAAACGATGAACTAAAAAAATGTAATGCGGATAATTTATGTTGTTTGCAATGAAATGAATCATTAGGAATATATCTATCTGTTATTGTATATTTTCTATAGATATCAAATTCTAACTTCTTATTATATTTAATAATTAAAATATCTAGAAATGGCAGTTGTCCTTTGTTCTCAATTTAGTAAGTACATTTAATAGAATTATATCGGCTATTTAATTTGGAAACAAATTAAATAGCAACAATAGAGTTGATTAATTGGTCCGTTACTTTGTGACAGTACATTTTAACAATAAAATTACTTAATTATTTTGTTAACTGTCACTAAATATATTTGTAAAGATTTTACAATTGCGTTATCGCGATTCCGTTGTACAACTACATTGTCAAACGCTTAACTGAAACAGATTTTAGGTAATTATGTTTATATGATGAACAGATGTGGGTCTATTACGTACTAAAACAGTTGGTCCTGTACGTACATATAAACATAAATACCAAAAATTCTGTTTTAGTCTTAGTTAAGCGTTTAACAATGTAGTTGTACTACGAATCGTGATAACGCAATTGTAAAATCTTTTATAAATATATTTAGTGACAGTTAACAAAGTAATTAAGTAATTTTATTGTTAAAATCATTTATATTTGCTTTTTTGTATGTTTCAAACTTACTCATTAATAGATTGGTTATGAAAGGTGATAAGCCTATAGATGTTCTTTCTTTCTAAACATAAAATTGACTGTTATATTAAAAATAATTCTATTCCATACAAAGTTTAGATAACGTTAAGTATTCAAGAATAATTTTGTCCCCAAAATCATTCATCCTAAGTAATTCTTGTAAAGTTTTGGGGTATTGGCACACTTGAAAATAAAGAACTGATATTAAAAGAAATTAAGATTTCACCTTCGTTGAGAACTAGATCCTTTGTTTTGTTAATGAATTCTAAAGAATTTTTCACTGCGAAAGTATTTAATTCTTAAATTCCATTGATAACCATTTGGACATCAAATATGTGGATGATCCGACCGATGAAACAATAGGTAGTATTGTTTTTCCAGGTTTATGAATTTTAGGCAAGCCATACAGCTTTGATATGGTCGGATTACTCACAATTAAGTTAACTTTTAGGGAATCGGAGATGAGGTTCTTACATCGTTCACCTTAATCCTTTACAAGAAATGAGATTATCGTCTTAAATAAAGGTCTTAACTTTGCAGCACCTCCTCCTAGAGATAATATATCAGAAATAGTTGGTCACATTGCAAGTTCTATTAGTACATTTTTAGAAAATAGTAAATATTTTGTTAGTGAAGCATGTCGCAATCAAACATCCAAAAACATGGTTAACAATACAAATTCTAATTCATAAAAAAAAACATAAAAGCAGTTAAAGGATTGAAAAAGAAAGATGTCTTCTATTCAAAAGCAGATAAAAGAAATAAGGTTGTTGTACTGGATAAGAAAGAATACTTTGAACGTGTAGATAATTTTATCGAACTTGGCCTTTATGAAAAGGTAATAAGAAATCAATTACCAAGAATGATAAAAGAAGTTAAAAATTCTTTAAAGAAATGTTTATTGTAAACCCACGCTTTTTGGATCGCGTTTTTTTTTTTTTTTTTCGGAAATAGGAAAATGCCAAATGGCTTTTTTTAGCAGAATCGTTTGATCTATAATTTTTCCATGTAATATTTTCACAAACTGTGCATATTTTTTGAGATATTCCTGATAGACCCAAAATGGGGGGACCCTTTCGGACCCCATTTTTCAGCCGATCATGCTCTGATTTTTGCAAACTTTTTTACATATATTATTTGGCTGATAATGAAGCCTCTGGCCAAAAATCTAACTTATTTAAATATATGTGCACTTTTAATACATTTTCATCTCTGATGACTAGGCTATAAACTTCTTGTATCAGTATGTTAATATCCGAGTCGAATTTGTATTCCACCGGTTTTGTTTTGGTTTATAGTCATTGTAATGCAATACAATTTTCGAGGATTTATTTTTATTGAATAAAGACTATTTTAAAGCTTTATATTGTGCTTTGAGAACATTATTCAAATACAAGAAACATTTTCTCTAAGAGTTAGAATTGGAAAACCTTTTGATATACGCAAGGAAAACGTTTTATATTGGCACAATTTCGATAAAGCTTTGCAACGGTAGATTTAATATCACTCAGGCAAGAACAGGAATCTTGTAGAATCTGAATTTAACTTAAGTATGCTATTATTACAATCTTAGATTTTTTTTGTTAAGATATAGGTTACGAAGCAAAGCGCAAATAAATTTATGTAACTATAATTGCAAACGTTTATTTTCCAAAAGTGACCATCTGCAAAAGATCTATTTTAGAGTAAGGTTTCAAAGTTAAAGTCAAATATTTCTTTATTATTCATAAATCAGTATAATAATAGCCTTACTTACTTACTTAGTGTATGACAAATACAATATACAATTAGGTGCGTATTCATTTGTTGCTTTTAGCCTTTCGGCCATTTTTGGTAAGTTACCTAGTGTCTATTCTATTTCACTAGTCCTTTTCGAACGTATCTTTAATTATTTTTATATGTTTCTTTGTTTGAAAAGGAGTATGTTAATTTTTTATTCGTTTGCTACTCAGTATATATCACCACTACACCAAACACTTTATTTTTGCACTTGACGCGCGTTTCGCTAACCATGTTAGCTTCATCAGGAGCGGTGATTGACTCATCATCTCTCTTCAATCTCAATCATCGCTCCTGATGAGGCTAACAAGGTTAGCAAAACGCGCGTCGAGTGCAAAAATAAAGTGTTTGGTGTAGTGGTGATATATACTGAGTAGTGTCATTGTGCCAAAAATCCCACATTCCCAACTTAGTATTCGTTTTCTGTTGATATTTTATTTATTTGTTTTTACTGGGAAAAATTATTAAAAAATAACCGGTCAAGCGCTAGCTGAACTTGCGCAATTAGTGTCCCGTACGTTGATTGCTTTTAAAATAAAAAATTTTGTTACTGAGGTATAAAATGATCAGTGACTTCACAAAACACACCCCAAATGAGTTTTCAACAAAGTTTGTTTCCAATTTTTACTGAAAATTGATGACCTTGAATTTCAAGGGGCGTTTAAAGAGATTTTAAACATGAAATTGTCCATTTTATTAGATCGATGTAAGGTATCCGACAGAAATGCCACGAGAATTTTAATAGCTACTCTAGAAGCACTAAACCTTGACCCTCTTGAGTACAAAGTCTCGAAAACTTTATTACATGATAGAAGGCACATGTTCAGAGAACAATATAATAAAAAAAATTTTGATAAAGTAAACATTCCTGAAAAAAAGAGCCCGTGGTTGTCCATTGGGACGGTAAACTTTTACCGGGTGTTTTAAAAAATGAACAATGTGAGCGAATAGCTATAGCTATTTCATATGGCGAAAAGGAACAGCTGCTGGGAGTTCCTGTAACAGCAAAACAGCTCTGGAGAGGAGCAAGCCGTAGCCGTATATGAATGCCTACATGAATGGGGTCTTCTTAACACCGTGAAGGCGATGTGCTTCCACACTACAGCATCCAACACGGGAAGACTCAAAGGAGCATGCGTCATATTGGAGCAAATGTTAGGAAGAGAATTGTTATACCTTGCTTGTCGTCACCATATCTTGGAAATTCTGTTAAGAGGCGTATTCGACACAAAAATGGGATCAACCACTGGACCTCATCCAGACATTTTCAAGAGATTCCTCACTGCGTGGCCCAAGATAGGACAAAGGAAAATACGACACAGGTATCAGTGACAATCTAATACAAAAGCAGCTAACTCCAGAAGTAATTGCAAATGCTACTGCTGAATTCGAGACCAAATTAACTGAGAGCCACCCCACAGATGACTACAAGGAGCTATTGCAGTTGGTTCTCGTATTTGTTGGATCACTAGACGGCAATGTTGTGGGTTTTAGAACTCCAGGAGCCATTCATCACGCTAGGTGGATGGCAAAGGCTTTTTACTGCTTAAAAATGTTCATTTCTCGTCGTCAATTTAAGATGTCTAAAGAAGAAAGAAAGTTCTGTGCGTGCCATTTCTGTTTTCCTAGTTAAAATTTATTGTAAAGCTTGGTTCAATGCTCCAAAAGCTCATCTTGCACCAAAGCAAGATTTAGGTATTTTGCATAGTCTGTTAGACTATAAAGAATGTGACAACGACATTGCAGAAATAGCCCTGACCAAATTTTCGAACCATTTGTGGTATTTGAATGCAAAGTTGGTGGGATTATCGTTTTTTGATCCCACCATTACAGACGATGAAAAGTTGTTAATGGCTAATAAATTGCTCAGTAGCACAGATGAACCATCACAGCACGCTAGGGTTGTAAATCCAAGAGTTAGGAAAGAAAACTTAAAAGAGGTAGTTGATGGAGGATTGGTAAATTTACTTACCAAAGAAACGTTTACATTCTTTGACCAATTTAATATAAAAACAGATTTCCTAAGACAACATCCAAACACCTGGCCTCAAAATAATGACTTCCAAGAAGGATTGAAAATTGTCAAAACATTAAAAGTAGTTAATGATATGGCTGAGCGTGGTGTTAAATTAATAACAGACTTTAACGACCTTCTGACAAAAGATGAAGACCAAAAGCAATATGTCCTGCAAGTTGTAAGTAAATGCCGAGCATTATATCCTGACGTTTCAAAAACTACTTTAACAAAAGCTCTAGAATATATTAGATAACTATGTAAAATTATCAACTCATGTAGGTACTACGTCTGTATCTTTTTCTGTGTCTGTTTTGTATGTATTATATACCTAATTTTTATATTTTAAAATAAAAAAATGTCATCATCAGTATTACTTGTTTTTTTATTATATTTCTACTTTAAACTCAAAAATATACCAAAAAAAAGCAAAATTTATCACTTAATAACAAAATATACGAAGTATGCTCCTAGTGGTACCAGGTCACGTTTTTGGGGCTAAAAGCTGTTGTAACTCGGTTTGACTTAAAATAACAACAATTATGTATAGAATATAAATTTTGAAGAACAACATTAGCTTTCTTTTGAGATATTAAGCGTGTTTCTATTATTTACCGTTCTGGAGTTATGGCTCCATATGTCAGCTTTTTGGCCAAAAATTTGGATTTTTTCAAACTTTGAGCGACGAGCGGCACGGGTTAACGTCGTTTAATCGAGCTCAAATTTCGGCTATCTCAATATCTGGAAAGGGGAATCGTTTTATGGGGTCCAGACGAACAAGATTCCGACATTTTTTCCCCCTCTATGAAATCCGGTCACTCTAATAAATATATATATATATGTTATATATATATATATATATATATATATATAATATATATATATATTATATATATACATATATATATATATATATATATATATATATATACATATATATATATATATATATACTATATATATATATATATATTATATATATATATATATATATATATATATATTATATATATACATATATATATATATATATATATATATATATATATATATATAAATATATATTACTCGTGTTTTCACAAGCTTTCATTTGACACCACACTCGATGACCTAGTAAAATTTTTTTTTTCACTTCCGATTTTACCCCCAAAATTACCCCTTAAGTCAAAATTTAACTTTCAAAACTACATGGCTCTGATGAGGCCATCAATTCCTATATTATTACCAAATATCAACTTTCTATGACAAATAGTTTCGGAGAAAATCGGGTGTGGCAGACAGACGGACGGACAGACAGACAGACGGACAGATACCGAAGTCATCTTATAAGTGTTCCGTACGGAGCACTATAAAACCCAGTTTGAGTAGGTAATTAAAATTTAAATATTTTTACAACTGCATAACGGTTAACAGTCGTTAGCAATTTGCAATGTTTTTTATTTTCCTTGCTAAAGGAAAATATTATGTTTGTGAAAAAATCATATTCAGATTTCTATTTTTCTTCACGTTTTGGGGGTTTCTAGACCCTGAAAAAACATAGTAACTTATTTCCATCTGTCTGTCTGTCAGTTTGTTGGTGTATATATATAATACCTAATAGAGAGATGAAGTCTATAGTTTTTGAGAGGTATTATTGAAGGTGAAAGGGGAGAAATAGGTAAGGGTCGGTAAATTTCCTTGGTTTATTTATTGGGATAATAAACAAATGTTTTGCATAAATATTTATAACAAAACATAAAAGAAGTAAAGTGAGAGGTGTTGTTTCGTATATATAGCTTTATATGTCCTTTTCAAGGTTTTTGGGTCGAGATTAAAAATTAGGTTATTTGTCATTATTTTTTATTTTTAACCCAAAAAGGGGATGAAAGGTGTGGGTGGCTATATATTTTATAGTTGGGATAGTATTTTGAGAATTTTTGCAAGTTCTTTAAGTAAAGTAACTGAAAAATTTTAAAATGTTATTTATAGTAAAATATATAAGAGATTAATGGTGTGAGGCAGGGAATTAGAGGGTTTACTTCATATATATTATGTAATATACTCTTTTCTGAATTGGACTGTAGGAATATAAAAAGTAAGTTATTTTTCATTACAATTAATTTTAATCGGGGAGGGGGGGGAGAAAGAGATGGGTGAATCTAATATAGTTTTAATAATATTATGAGAATTTTTTTTTGGTATTTTTTTGGTGGAAGGAATTAACAAATTTTATCGATTCAATAGTATTGTAAGAATTTTTCCTGGTTTTTTATGAGATATTGGATAATTAATATAAAATATTTTTTTTACAGTAAAATATATACGAGGTGAAAGGAATAAGGTAGAGGGCTAAAAGTGTGATTGCGTGTATGTCGTAATATACTTCTATTTCAAGGTTCTGATTTTTCTATTATTTTCAATTTTAACAGAAACAGTAAATAGAATCTGATTTCAGGATTAAACTGAAAAAATACTTAATATAGAATCAGAAATACAAAAGGTGAAGAAAAAAATTGTATATACATTTTTACATCCTGAAACACATATTTTATTTTGAAACTGCATGTTTGTACAATAATATACGTTTCAAAAACTTTAAGAGATGCGAGAATGGTTGGAAGGGAGGATTGCCAATCCAAAATCAGGCAATTGTTATTTTTTTTTTTTTTTGTGGGTCTAGCACACGCGCTGCAGGGAGGTCCCTAAAGCTCTACACGAGCGACACGTGTGCGGAAAAAGCGATTCACGTTGTTCTTGAATCGCTGTAAATTGTACTCGCTGGGAAACACAGTCCTGGGCAAATTATTCCGTTCTAATACATCACCTGCCATAGTACTCGAAAAATGCGCGAGCGTGTGTAAATTTGCCTTATTAGACGTAGCGAAGTGCGGTTGAAGATTACTTTCAGTTTGAAAGTCATACAGATTGTTCTTGAAATATTTTTCTAAAATATCGTTTTGATAGTAGGCCGCATTGACCCTTAATTTTTTTTTGACAAAAATCGATTCAGGACACTCATAGCAATCTGTAACATAATTCTTTGTATTCATTTTTTTTCTTCTTTTTAGTACCTCTTCTTTTATACGCGATATAGTACTTACTGACATAATATTTTTCTTTATTTTAAGCTATCTTTAGTTTCCTAATTATTATGGTATAACCGTAATTACTGCTTAAATGTTTAATACCCTGCCCTTTCAGAACTACGACTTTGATGGCATGGCTTTTATTCACCATTCACCAAAATTTGACTCAAATTCTTAAATAACCAAATAAATTGGAAGTGGTTAAAATCCTTTCAATGAAATCCGTATCATATCAGGCACCTATTATTCTCCTTGGCAACTTGAAATATTTGATTTAACGAAAACCAACTAACACAAAGCCGTATCTGACCACTAAGTCATAAGATCATCCTTTTCAAAAATTTAACTGTTTAGTATTTAAAACCTTGATGATCGTATCAGAAACAGAGAAACTGACTAGTGCTCTAAAAATCATTGGATAACACATTAGCGATATTAGATAAAAAATTTTAAAAACTCATAAACCCGACAGTAATGAGAATCCGCCAGTAGACAGGCCAGTCTTTTCCTAGATACACTGAAAACAAAATAGCCAAATTATTTAAAAGATCTAACATTCACACAACTTTCAAGCCGTGTCAGAAAATTGGAGAATGCCGAACGATATAATTACTTTACGAACTGAAGGTGTTTATAAAATTCAACCTGCGTCTGGTATGGCGAATGAAAGGGAAACTGCAACATCCAGTAGAATTAGAAGATTATGAATGATGAAGAATAAAAAAAACCAATGTACAATCAGCTGCATTTGAGCATCAACAATCGGAACACATTTACATCAATTTAAGAAAAATTAAAGTTTTTAGTTTAGGCTCCGGTTTCTACAAACGAGACATTACGGAGTCAGTACAAATTTACAACCTAAACCATAACAACATTGCTAAAAATACAGAATACGGATCAATCAATCAGGTATAAATGCTCGTCTTGTTCCTCTCTGTGTATCATTCAATCGTAGGCTAATTGTCAAAAACTTACTTCAATTTGACACAAACTAATTCCACGAACCAAATTTTGAAAGATTCCGTTTCAAGTATATATTTATTTAAATAAAATTTTTAAAAAATTGACAATCTCTAAAATAAAAATGTAAGAAATGTCAAAAATAAGTATAAAAGTCTATTCGAATGTGGTTTCTTTAAATAAAGATAAAATACGTGTTTCTCGTCTTCAGGACTGATATGCAATTTTTTATTATTATTACCATTAGTAAAAATAAAAGTTCTCCATAGACGTCGGAAGGATGATTTTCTTAAATTGTTCAATCAAAACCAAGATATACAATTTTACTTCGTATTCACAGCGGCGTAGTGCCATCGTTCCTTGGCCCTTGTTTAGGGAATTTAAGTGTAACGTATTTTTTAATCTTGCTGATGCTTTTAGGAATTAAGTCAAAGTGGTGTCTCAAAAAATTTGAAACAAGATTTCGTTGAGCGCCATGTATGTTTTACAACAGTTTGTGCGTATCTTTTATTTTGTGCGTATTTTGATAATATTTTTGATCTCACCGCTGCTCCTTTATTTTATTTTGTTCATACCTTGGTTACGTCACAAAACAGAACATGATAAACATCATAAATATAAAATATTCTTGTAAATAAAGGAGTTTTACATTAAAATAAAAAAATAAATAAAGGGTTTTCCTTACATATCTTTGTGTAATATATTCTGTATATCTATATAATCTTGTTTATATAATTTTATAGCAATTTACATAAAAACTGAGATGGTTACAGAATTGTATTTTTAGCAACATAAATACTTGATAATTATAAAATAATTCAGTATGTCAGTATCATGTAAATACTTTTTACAAGGCATAATAACATGACTATGAAGTGTTTATCATATCCCAAAGATGGTAGTGAAAATATAAAATTGGAAATCATTCAGAAATAAATTTTGAAATTACTTAAAAAAAAGTTTCAGTAGTATCCGTAAATGCTGTAGTAACTACTCTTACACTAATAATACTCGTTCAAAATAACGATAGTCTCCGAATATAGTTCAGCACTGAAATGTCAGTACAGGACTTTTCTCTCTAGCTCGACCTTGTCTGCTTAACACAGTATCATCTTACATCGTTGGAATGTAGCAAGTCGACCAACAGAAAACACAGCAACATTTTTAAATGAAAAATAGTATAATGAGAAGTACGCAGAATTTGAATACAAAAGTAGAGGTCACTACAAGTTTGTAGATCATACCACAGGACAACCAAAAAAATATTTGTAAAAACTTTTTAAACCAATACATCTAAGTGTTATGTATTTTTGGGTTCTAAAATCGTATCACAATATCACATCCATTAAATTTCAAAATAGGGAAAATTAAATTGATTAAAAAAATAAATAGATGTTCCAGATTCCAATAAATGTTTTTCTTTCAGCCTAGAACCAAGCAATTTTGCTTTTTAGTTAGTCAAACCCAAATCTCTCACTAAATCATTTAACTCAGCTTGTGGAAACAACTGTGGTTTTAAATTTTCTAGAAAATATTGAAACTCATCATCATCCGGTCGACTTTCATTAAATTGGGGACTGGACTGTAACACGTCATCAATAGACTGAGGCGGCTCAGGGACAGAAAGTCCCGGTCCATGTCCTACCGGCCGATTAGCTGAAGTAAAATTAGGATAGACAATTACTTTCTTATTTTTGGAATTATCTCCAGAAACATCAACGCTGCAAAAATAACAATCATTTGAATGATTTTCTTGCTCTCTCCATACCTATGCAAATCTAAAAGCTTTCTTTTCTTTCTTATATTATTTCCTAAGACCCTCGATACTAACATAACATACTTTGTGAGGAGCACAACTTTTTTCTTGATTACCAATTTCTACACCAAAATATGCAAAGTATACTTTTTTTACAAAGTCAGTAATGTTTCTTTGATGTTTTTTAACTACAAACTTACCACATATATAACAAGAAGTGTTGGGAGAGTTTTTACAACCACGATTAGACATGCTTTGAGTGTGAATTAAAGCACATGGATTAAACACTGCAATGCGGGGTTATATTAACTGGAAAAAAACAGCTGTGACATTTATCGGAACTGCCAACCTAATAACATTTGATTTTACTGCCAACCTTATAAAATTCTGATTTTATTGCCAACCTAATAACATTCGAATGATAAAAAATAAACTTTTCACATTTTGAATATTAAAATGTGAAAAATTGGTGGGTGATACGACTTTTTTATTATTTTCGGACTTAGCACACCAAAAAACATAGGAATCAGGTAAAATTATTAAAAAAGTTTTGTCATCGTTGGCCTGTGCAATTTAACACTATTTCATAATTAGCGATAACTGTAAAAGATCTAATACATTTTTTAACCAGAATAATTGAGCGCCTTACGTATTTTTTACATTGGCAAAATTGAAAATCGAACTATAAAAAAGGCAGTTTAAGATGCAGTTAAAATAACTCCATTTTCCTTTATTTCGTACACTGAAAGCTATTGAAAACGTTTTAAAGTTTGTATTGTGCAGCGGGAATGTTATGTAAATCTCAGACATTTTCTCCGCAGTTGAAAATCGAAAAATCTTTTGTATTTTACAATAAACATTTTATATTTGGACAATCTCAATGGATGTATTGTATGTATAGTACGTATTGCAGATTTGGTTTTATCTATATAAATACAGGAAGTTTCTAAAAGCCTTTTATACTTGAAATCAGTTTCTTAGTATGAATGGAATTTATTTTAATAATGTGGTTCTTATTTCTTATATTCAATAAAAAGTGGACAATATTAGATTTAACATTGTCCACTTTTTAGTGAATATAATGGCATTATTCAAAATATGCGTTCATTTACGTATATTTTGAATAATGCCTCAGTGACACCTTCTTGTAATCATCACCATCATTATCATCATCATTAGCTTATTCCATCCATAGTCAGATGTAAGCCTCCCCAAGTTGTCTCCAATGAGCTTTGTTGTTTGCTCTTTTCCTTCCAATCGTGTCCATAAACATAAAAAGATTAGCAAATATTTTTATGTCGTCCGTCTATCTTGTCTGTGGTCTACCTCTGCATCTTTTGTGGTCTCTAGGCCTCCATTCAACTATACGGTGTATCCATCTGTTATCTATCAGCCTTGCGATATGCCCCACCCAATTGCACCTTAATATACATATTCGTTGTATTACATCTGTCACTTGTGATCTTCTTCGTATCACGATGTTAGGGGTACGATCTTGAAGTCTAATATTTAGCATTCTCCTCCCCATTGCTCTTTGGGTTACCTGGAGTTTATTTATTATACTTTTATTTAAAGTCCACGTTTCAGTGTCATATGTTAATACCGGCAGTACATATTGATAGAATACTCTGGCTTTTATTGTATTTGGGATGTCCAATTTAAATGTAGATTGTAACCTTCCAAACGCAGGCGAAGCTAACGAGACTCTACTATCCAAGTCAGCCTTTACATTTTTTTTTTTGATATTTCGACTTTTTTGTCGTAAATATATGAATGTTTGTACCTTTCCTATTCTTTCACCTTCTATTAATAGTTCCTGGCTGTTATCTTCACTTTCGTTGTCCAAATGTTTGGTTTTGGTGAAGTTTATTTTTAAACCTGTTTCTCTAGACTTGTTATTTAATTCCATCAGCATTTCTTGTAATTCTTCTTTTGTGTTGGTGATCAGAGTGATATCATCTGCGAACCTTAAGTGATTTAATCGTTCACCGTCTATTAGTATTCCTTTATTTTCCCACTTTAGCGATTTGAACATGTCTTCTAGAGTCAAAGTGAACATCTTTGGAGATATCGAGTCGCCTTGTCTAATTTCTCTTTTAAGTTTGATTTTATTTGTTTTTTCTTTAAGCATTATTTGTGATGTGGCATTTTTATAAGCGTATTCAAGAAGAGTTATGTACCTTTCATCGACTCTTCTGTTACTTAAGACGTTAAGAATTGCCCATATCTCTATCGTATCAAATGCTTTTTCGTAGTCAACCATTGCTATCCACAAGGTGGCCTTATATTCATTTGCTTTGTCCACTAGTAATCTAATTGTTTGAAGATGGTCCTAAGTGCTGTATCCCGTCGAAATCCCGCTTGTTCACGTGGTTGATAACTGTCTAATTTGTTCGTTAATCTATACGTTATGATTCTAGTGAGGATTTTGTACAGTACCGATAACAGGTTGATGGGTCTGCAATTCTCCAATTTAAATGTGTTTCCCTTTTTAAATATAAGCACAATCAAGGCAAGGTGCTGGTATTTTACTTTCTATGAGGCACTTGTTAAATAGAGCTTGAGGAGATTTTATTGTCGATACCTCTTTTTATTCTATAGTTATTTCATCGTTATTTCACCGTCCCCTAGTTCTTTGTTGTTGTGCATATATTGTAGGGTGTTCATTATTTCATCCGTTGTTACATCGGGAATTTCTTTAGATTCCACATTTCTCACCATCACTCTATTTCCTTCTTCTTTCCCGGGCGGTGACGCTATTTTCGTGCCATATAGTGTATAATAATATTTCTCTATAGCTTCCTTTATCTCTATGATTTGTGCGATCTCTTGGCTATCGTTATTTATAAGGTTTGTTATTTGATGTCTCTCTCCATTTATTTTTTTGTTTAGGTGTTTCAAACTTTTCCTCTCTGTCATAGTTTCTTCTATTTTCGAGTTTCTGTACTATCTGACGTCTTCTCTGATCTTTTTTTTAATTATTTTTTGCCTATTTCTGCCAATTCTAATCTGCAATTTGTAGGATCATTTCTTAACATACATCTCTGTTTCATTACATTTTGTGTCTCTTTACTTCATTTTCGTGTTTTTTCCTTTTTTCGATGTTGCTATTTGTTTTGTAGTCATGAGTAGGCTGTTGGTTATTTGTGCGTTTAATTCATCAAGTTCTGTTTGTTAGTTGATGTGTTTTATATGATTTTCTAGAGCTTATCGATATTCGTCTGTGTTTTGTTTATTATTCCCGTTGGTGTCTTTATCTTTGTATGCGTTAGCAATCTACGTCTCTCCTGCTTCAAATTTATTCTTATTTTTGCTCTGAGCATCCACATCTTGTAATGGGCTTTGTTTATATCTTACAAATGCTTCAACAATACAAACAAACATAGGTAGTAGTTGTTCACAGAAATACAATAACATCCGTGGCAGCACTACCGCGTTGTCTAAAAGGTGCTGTGAAATACAAAAATGTACGTTTCAGCACTTGGACAACGTTGACGGGTATTACGACATCCTCGGCGATATCCCTAGTATACGAAAAAGGGTAAAATCCCTACTTAAGCGGTGAAGTGAACGACAAAAAAAAAAATAAAAAAGACTAATCATTATAAAGAATTTTTAAAAAGGTTTAAGAATGAAGTTATCGACTTTTCTTAAAAGTAGGTTGAACCATGTCCCAATATTAATAATAACCTTAATAAAAAAAAGTTTCGTTTAAGGCGCAAGGCAAATAAAACAGAATTAATGATTATAATCCAAGAATCTAATACTGAAAACGGTGGTATTATAGTCAATGGTACAAAGATAGGGAGAGTTAATAAATTGATGTGTCTCGGAAGCAATTATCAACGACTACTGGGACCCGACAGTATGAATGAAAATGGTACTCTCCTATGTATTTCCGGTTCTCTTGTACAGCATGGAAGCGTGGACGCTCACTGAAACAATGCTTAAACGTCTGGGGATATTCGAGATGTGGGTATATCAACGGCTGATGAAAATCAGTTGGATGGACAGGATTAGTAACAATAGCGTTCTCACTCGCATGGATAAGGACTTGGAGGTGATCACGACCATCAAGCGACGCAAATTACAATATTTTGGCCACATTATGAGACATCCAGAAAAATATGAAGTCTTGCATCTGATTATAGAGGGAAAGATGCTAGGCAGACGTGATCCACGGAGAAAAACAATGTGACACAGAAAACTTGTGTTATTTTTATTAGTTTTCAATATTATTTAAAACTGTATATATACATCAGCAATAAGTGCCATCCAGTAAGGAATGCAGTGCCAGCTTCCAATATATGTCATAATATATGTGATTCGTGTCAAAGGGTGTTTTTAAATAAGTTGTGATTCTACCCCAAAGCGTTTTTTTTTTCATTTGAATAAAAAATTATAAATTTTTGAAACAAGAGATTTATAAAGTTCTGGTTGTGAAAACTTACTTACTTATCGTAGTCTAGGATTTTTTTTTAACAAAACTTTTCATAACTTAAAAAAAATACCAAAATTAAAGTTCACTGTTCCAAACTTGAAAATTCATCAACAGCGTTGTCACGTGCTATATAATGCAATTAAAAAACAACATAAAAAAATACTACAAATATATTAAACAGTTCTTCGTTACTCGTAATACATTAATTTTAAAAATACTCATAACTATAGGCCATGATTTGTCTGTAGATGTTGTCCTAAAAAATGCCTGGACCAACAAAAAGGGATTTTTATATGCCTTGTTGACTTCAGGAAGGCATTTGATCGAGTCAAACACTCAATATTGTTGGAAGAGCTCCAGAAGTTGGGCCTTGACGAGAAAGGCAGCTGGTTGCTGAGAAATTTATATGAAACAAAACGCGACCATGCAACTAAAAAACTCTAAAAGCATCAATATCGAGTGAGGTGTACGTTAGGGTTGTGTACTATCTTCGACACTGTTCAATTTTATTCGGAAGTGATTTTAGATAAGGCACTGGAAGACGCAGAAGACGGTGTCAAGATAAACGGCCTTAACATAAATAGCATCCGTTAGGCTGACAACACAGTGCCAATGAAAGATACAGATATAGGCCTGCAGAAAATCATTTACAGTGTGAACAGTGTGTATGACGAATACGGAATGAAAATCATTGCTAAAAAAACCAAGATAATTACTATCTGCAAAAACCAAAATGCCCCCTGGCCTTTCACCATTAACGGAGAGATCATGGACCAGGTTAACTCCTACAAATATCTTAACTGTTGAGTGAATAGCATCCTGGATCTGGAAAGAGAAATTAAAGTAAGAATCGAACAAGCAAGGCGAGTAAATTATTGTGCGATCCACATCTCAACCTAAATTTAAGATTAAGACTAGCCAAATGTTACGTCTGGTCCATTCTGCTTCATGGCGCAGAAACATGGACAGTAGTATGAACATACTGAAAGCATTTGAGATATGGACATATAGCAGAAACATAAAAATATCTTGGACGATACACATGAGCAACGACACTTTGCAACAAAGGATAGGAGGGAGAAGAGGAATATTGAAAATCGTGAAAGCTAGAAAAACCTCTTATTTGGGTCATATTTTAACAAGTGACAAATATAGTGCAAGGGGGGTTTGGGAAGGAAAAAGCTCTCGCGGTTAAGGAACATCATGAACTGGACCGGACAAGAGTTCGAGGAACTAATTGGAGTGACAGAAAACCGAGAAGAGTTTGACATTGTGGTGGCCAACCTTCACTGATGAAGAGGGCATGAGAAGAAGAATACGGAGAATGAAAAAGTTTAATTCAGCATATAATTTACAACTTTTATGTGCAGTGATTAACTTCACAAAAAAATATTTTTTTTGTGCATCTATGGATTCGTAGCCGAAACTTTACACGCAAAAAAGCGTCCAAGATGGTGGTCTCTGATTTTATTGATCTTAAGATAGTCAAAGCACAGTTTAATATAAATTTAAAACAAAAATAACAATCCAATCCAAACCTGCTTTTACAAATCTAATAATTGATTTTAAAACAAGAAATTCTCTAGAGGTGACTACGTCCTTTTCGATGGCTTCAATGATCAATCAAGCAGTAAGAGAATACATTATCTAATAAGTCTTGTATTCTTCAGTAGACCCAAATGTACACTGTTTGGATCAGGGGGCACTTTTCTTGATTGTTCTCTATATTACGACTTATGCTAGGAATTTTATGTGAATGCGTATACAGAAAACTAAGGTTAGTAAAGTTCTACAATATTATAAAAATCATTTAACACCCAGGGTAATTCATATGAGTATACGTAACTCTAGTTAACATCGTATATTCATACATCTATATATACAAAGAACAGGTAAGAACCGACGGGAAATAGATTAACTAAAACACATTACACCACATCTTCCAAGCCTATTTTCGTAATCTCCCCTGGAATACCTGTATTATTTGCATCCAGCGCACGTTTCACGTAACAATAACCTAATACTTACTTCCGCTCACGGTTATCTAAAGCTGTAATTTCTTGAAGATAGTGTACAGACTGTGCTAAAGCAGAAATGAGATTTAATTTTGCTTATTCAATTTGCTCTTATGATAATGGAACATGTTCAGTAACTACCTGCGTATAACGCTAAAGTTTTTTTACGAAATTCTGTTTTTTTTATATTTCACTAAAAAATACTTCTAACCACATTATATCCAACAATCAAAAGAAACTCTTAAAAAAATTCATTTATTCAAACTCTATGTGTAATAATTTCACATTCACTTTACAGCTTATCTTTTTGTAAGGATACTAAATTTCATCGTTTCAGCAGTTAGTATGTTAACGGTTTCCCGCCATTAGCAGAGAAAGGATTTAGCAACTTGAACATTAGATTCGTGTGTAACGGGAGAAAAAATATATAAACATGTTTCAAAGTAAAATTGTAACATGTTATCCAGCATATGGCCTTTCAATGCTGATATCTTTCAAGACAGTTCTTTGCACCATCTTATGTCACTGAACGTCCAAATCCTATTAAAAAGACAGAAACATTTAACGTTGGACCTTGAAAATCCAGAATTATTACAATCTGCTCCTGAACTTGATACAAGCACTTTTGAAATTATACGTGACATTTAAATTGCGAAAGAACCAACTCCAAGTTGCTCAGATTCGCAAAAACATTTTTCACCTTTGAAGGTTAGACCTCTTCCAAAGGCTCCATCGCGAAAACAAACAACGCATAGCAGACGCAAATGAAAGGATTTAGCAACTTGAACATTAAATTCGTTTATAACGGGAGAAAAAATATATAAACATGTTCCAAAGTAACATGTTCGAAAAACAGAACTTACGAATAGGTAAATTTTTATACAGTCAAATTATCGAAAAACCCTTCGACAAGGAAAAATGAAATCCAACTTTTTTAATACGCTTTTATCTTAAAAATTAAAATTTAAAAAACGGTAGACAGAAGTTAGTTCTAATTACTTAAATTAACTATTTATTTAATTAATCTAATCCAGATTTATCTTAAATTAATTTTAATAGTGACAAAACATTTTGAGTGTGTAAACAAAGTACCTCCAGTTGGTCAAATAAGAACGTGACCGCTCGTATTCTTGAAAAAATGTGTTTCGAGAACATTTTTTTTCCCATCAATGTATTCTTTGGAGTGCTAACAACGGCGCAATTACCTTAGTAAGTTGTCCAATCGCCTCCTGCATCAATAATCGGTTGGCATCTTCGAGACATGCTTCTGCAAGTTCTGCAAACTTTTCGAATCTCGCGAGACAACGGAGTCAAAGTCCTTAGAGTATTTCCTCTGAGCTTTCTTTTCACAAGGGACCAAACGTTTAAAATATGGTTGGCGTCTGGCAATTGTGAGGGCCATTCTAGTATCTTATCGTAGGCCAAAGCGAGCCTCTTCGCGACGTGATTCTCTTCCAGTAAAGGTTTGTTCAACGTGCTTGGGAATTTGACATCATGAGCACGAATATATTGTCGAATGGTCTCATGGGACACAATTTCAGCTCCCGTGAAAACAAAGATACGATTCATTTTTCGACTTTCGGAGTGACCTTGCTTACCAAGCCACGTTTTAGCAAGTCGTCAACATTTTTCGTCTCGTTAAAACGATTTACTCACGTCTTCACAAACGATACCGACTTTTTAATATTTTTAGCGGCTGCGAAATATTTTTTTTTGGGCCCCTTTGGATAGAAACAAAGAAAGAGCAAACAAGTAACTCATTTTGGATTTTACGTCGGAATCAACTGATACTTTTACTAAAATGCATCGTAGGCAAAGGTTCTCTCTATCGATTTTTTTTTTTTGAATCGCTAGAATCGCAACTACCAGAAATAAATTATTGCGGACACATTCTTACTTGACCGGCTGTAACACCAAAGTAATTGGGAAGTAAATTGGATGACAGTTTTTCGTTTTAAATCTGTATCTTTTTTTTTAATGAATAATGAAAATTCTGTTGAGTAGGGGAGCTAGGGGCTTCTTGTAACGGGGGTAAATAGTAACACGAATTTTTATAGGAATTTGAACTGTATAAACCCATATTTTTTTTGCTGAATTTAATTCTTAATTCATGCGACATCACGTCATCACTGCGAGTGGCCCGCCCGGCGGCGCAGTGAGTAGAGGTGTGCACGTGCTTCATCTTGGCTAGGTAACGTAGTTTTAATATTCTTTAAAAAGTTTCACGTTTAGCGACATAATTTTATGAAATTTTTGTTAAATGTAGAAAATTATGGTACGAGGCTTGTTATAATAATATCTTGGGGCACATTGTAACATGTTATCCAGCATATAGCCTTTCAATGCTGATATCTTTCAAGACAGATACTTTGCACCATCTTATGTCACTGATCGTCCAAATCCTATTAAAAAGACAGAAACATTTAACGTTGGACCTTGAAAATCCAGAATTATTACAATCTGCTCCTGAACTTGATACAAGCACTTTTGAAATTATACGTGACATTGAAATTGCAAAAGAACCAACTCCAAGTTGCTCAGATTCGCAAAAACATTTTTCACCTTTGAAGGTTAGATCTCTTTCAAAGGCTCCATCGCGAAAACAAACAACGCATAGCAGATGTACTGTTTTAACTGATGCACCTGAAAATGAAGCTTTAAGAAAAGAATATGAAGAAAAAATGACAAAGAGACAGAAAAAAGGTCGTCAAGATGGATCAAAAGGAAAAGGAAAGAGGAAAGGAAAAGGCAAGGGCAAATCAACAAAAAAGAAAGATGATAAAGAAAAAGTTAAAAAGGGAATTTTGAGGTCTGATTCAGAATCTGAAACTGAGGAGTGGCATTGTCTAGTTTGGGATGAAGCCTATAGCAATTCTGATAAAGATGAATTGGTAGAATGTATATTATGTAAAATGTGGGCACATGTGAAATATGTGTCAGGAGATACTACATCATTTATTTGTATAAATTGTTACTTTGATGAAGACTGTAGAGTCTATTTTTCGAAGGTTGATTATTTTTTTAGATACTTGTAGTGGCTTAAGTAAATGGATGTGATTCAAAGTGTCATGTTGATCATAAATATAGTTTATCTAACTAAGAAATTAGTTAAAAACTTAAATCTTTAATGTTGGTTGTTTTTGTAGAAGTATGTTTTAGTTTCACTGATGATAAATTTTATAGATAATGTAAAGTGTTATGTTGGTTTGGAATATAACAAAATTAAAGCTCAAATATATTACAAAATTTACTTTATTTTTACTGTTACTATCAGCCCCATGGTTGTTACATCTAGCCCCAAAGACGGGGCAAGTTGTACCCAGGGACTTTTTTTAAGAAAATTTCTAGTGTGAAGTATTTTTTTATAGGTCTAGCACACGTGCCGCAGGGAAGTCCCTAAAGCGCTCCAGGAGCGGCATGTGTGCGGAAAAAGCGATTCGCGTTGTTCTTGAATCGCTGTAAATTGTACTCGGTGGGAAACACAGCCCTGGGCAAATTATTCCAAAGGGATGATGTTCTCCATATAAAAGAGTGCTTGAAAAGCGTTGTACGAGGAGTAACAAACTGAACCTCATACGGATGTGAAGTATTAGCGTGACATGTATTTTTAACATGCACCGCTCTGGGAGGAATAAAGCGGGATACATCCTTCGAACACTTTCCATGAAAATACTTGTAGAACAGACTCAAGTCGCCAACCGTTCTTCGATGTTCCAGCGAATCAAGGCCGCCCGTCAGTTCCGGGTCTCCAATCAGACGAACAGCTCTTCTTTGAACAGAATCCAACAAATGCAGTGTATGTTTGGGAGCAGAGCCCCAAACATGGGAGCAGTATTCCATAGTTGGTCGAATTTGAGCTTTGTAAAGAATTAACAGTTGTTGTGGAGTATAAAGCTTTCTGGTTCGAAATAATATTCCCAACTTTTGAGAAGCTCCCCTTACTATCCCTGCAACATGTTCATGCCAGGACATATTTGCTCCCAAATTAACGCCCGGCAAATTGAGTGACGATGCTAGGGGAATGGAGTGCCCCGACATAACTATGTCGGGTCCAGCAACGTTAACTTTCTTAGAAAAAACTGCCGCCTGGGTTTTTGTGGCATTAAATTCCACTTGGTTTTTGTCACCCTAAGATAGAATTTCTTCCAGGTCTTTGTTAAGTTGAACGACCTCCTGCTGTCTGCGGATATTCGGCTGAGTAGCCGATGTCCGAGCGTTCAAAGTGAATGAAGAGATAAGCGTACTGTCATCTGCAAAGCTGTAGATTGGATTCCCGGTCTTTTACAGCAGATTGTTAATGTAAATGAGAAAGAGATATATTAATAATTTTGATCTTATTGCTTTTCGGTATAATAGAGGAATAGTTAGGATATCGACAGGCGCTCCTTTAATGCTAAAACGGCAAATAGATATTAATTTAAATTATTTTTTTTAAAATTGTACAGGAAGCCCCTCGCTCCCTAATCAGTCGTTAACTAACGTCTTTAAATAACAGCTACCATTATATTTTAAAGAAATTGTTACTATGTTGCGGAAAATTTTTATTAAATTTATTTTCTGGCGCAAGATTTAAGCAAGTATAAAATAATATTGTATATATACACTTTAAGCCTCTTAACGCTCAACAAGACATTAAAGTTACTTACACCTCAAGTCTGATTATTTTGTAACAGTGTCGGATAATTCTTGGTCATACGACTTAGGAAGTTCTACCAAGTGTAGTTTACGTACGGGATTATATTTATCTCCACACCGCAGTTCGTAGATTAGTCATGTTCTCTAGTTCCGGCTTGTTTTACCTAGATTTAAAAGAGATTACTTTCATCCTTTTATTTATTAAAAACGTTAGTGGAAAATAGCAAGGTTCTAAAGGTATAGTCGAATTATAGGTAAATATACAATGTAATATTTAGAATTATATTCTAAGTCAGAGTCGATCTTTTATTTTCGAATGTTTTAATAAACCAGTTTAGAACGAATTAAGGGAACATTACCCTTTCTCGGTCGAAAATTTTAATAATGTTTATAGGACTGATAAATTAATAAACAAAAACATTTTTGAGTCCGTAATTTTTCTGACATATATTTTAAGTCTTCAAATACAAAAAAGAAATTCACATAATTTTTTAAATGATTTTTTATAGGGTTTTTTTGCAGCCCCATGGAAGCCATTTGAAAATTTTGATTTGCTGGCGTGCACGATTGTGGCTCACTGAAACGTCTGAAAAAATATCCTTAGAAAAAGGACTATGGCCCCAGTACCGATTACGATTATTTATTAATTCCATTAGTTCCATTAGTATACTTCCAGAAAATAGTAAATCATTTGTTAGGAAAGCATGTCGCAATCAGATATTAAAAAATATGGTTAACAACACAAATTCTAATTCACAAAAAAAAAAACATAAAAGTAGTTAAAGGATTGAGAAAGACAGATGTCTTCTATTTAAAAGCGGATAAAGGAAATAAGGTTGTTGTATTGGATAAGAAAGAATACTTTGAGCGTGTAGATAATCTTATCGAATCTGGCCCTTATGAAAAGGGAATAAGAAATCCATTATCGAAAATGATAACAGAGATTAAAATTTTTTTAAAGAAATGTAAGAACCTTATCTCCAATTCTCTAAAATTTAAATTAAATGTGAATAATCCGACCATACGAATCCGACCATACCAAAGTTAATACCTGGAAAAGCAATGCGACCCATTGTTTCATCGGTCAGATCACCCACATATTTAATATCCAAATGGCTATCAAAAAAACTTGAGAATTTACCATTAAATACTTTTGCAGTGAAAAATTCTTTAGAACAAAAGATCTAATTGATGTCAGTTCTTTGTTTCCAAGTGTGCCACTACCACAAACTTTACAATACCTCGAAGAATTACTTAGGACGAATAACTTTGAGGACGACATTATTCGTGAATACATTATCTAAACTTTGTAAGAAACAAAATTATTTTCAGTACAAGTTTATGTTCAGAAAGAAGGAACAGCTATGGGTAATTGCTTGTCACCTTTCATAGCCAATTTATTCATGCGTAAGTTTGAAACCGAAGCCAGTCAAGAATTTGAGTATTTCCTAAGGGTATGGTATAGGTATGTGGATGATGTTCTCGCGATTTTTGATACAAAGAAAGCAAATACAGATGATTTTGTTTCCAAATTAAATAGCCGATATCATTCCATTAAATTTACTTATGAAATTGAGAACAAAGGACAATTGGCTTTTCTAGATATGTTAATTATTAAAAATAATAATAAGTTAGAATTTGATATCTATAGAAAAAACACAGTAACAGACAGATATATTCCTAACGATTCATTTTATTGCCAACAACTCAAATTAGCCGCATTATACTTTTTAGTTTATCGTGGGGTCACTTTTCCTCTGAAAAGAGTAAACTTCAATAATGAAAGGAATTGTATTAGAAATATAACTACAGTTAATGATTATGACGATTACTTAGTAAACAAGTTAATAAGGACAGATATAAGTTCAAATTAAATATTCAGAATTCCACCTTTATTACACGCGTAGAAAATAAGACCAAGTATGTAATCATACCATATAATCCGAAATATAGCAGGGGACTCAATAAGGTATCTAATACGGTAGGCCTCACCTTAGTCTAAAAGTCATCAGACAATCTTAGGAATATCTTAGGAAATCCCAAAAATAAGATTCCTAATTGTGAGAAAAGTGGGATTTATGAAATTAATGTAATGATGGGGACAAAAAGTATGTTGGGCAAACAAAAAGGTCAATTAAAACACGATTTAAACAACATTTAGCACATTTAAAATACAGTAGATCAGAAAAGTCCAATATTGCCGAACATGCCCTTGACGCTGATCATACTGTAACATTAGATAATCTAAGATTCATTAAAAATGTATCTGATAGGAGATTGTTGGACGCATACGAAAGTATGGAAATTATAAAATGTAAAAGTAGTTTAAATAAAGACAGAGGGAGTATTCCTTGTAGTCCCCTTTACTGGTTACTTGACCAGAACTGATGGGCTCGTCTATGCCATTACTTCCGCCTGAGAAATTCAGGTGTTAGGCTAAGTATAAATAGGGTAGATTTGTAGTTTAGCTTTACATGGTTAGCGAAACGCGCGTCGAGTGCAAAAATAAAATGTTTGGTGTAGTGGTGATATATACTGAGTAATGTCATTGTGGCAAACATTTCACGTTTCTAAACAGTTACGATTATTTTGTTTGAGCAAAAATTCACAAAATGATGGACCTCCAAAGTTGGTGGTCTCAAAAATAGCTTTTTTTGTAAAAAAAAAAATTAAAAATTGAGGAAAAACTTAACCAATCTTTTTATTCTAGTTTATACTGGGGCTATTGTTGTGTAGAAGAACATATTAAAATTTCAGACCGATCGGTTAAATGGTTTTTAAGTTATCGTGCACGCCGATTACAAAAACGTTGTCTTGAGAAAAACGTGTTTAAAGTTTTGATAAACGAATTTTCACATATAAAATCTACTAACGTTCAATCAGCTATGCCTGCTGTATACAAAAATTCTTCCGACTCCTCTCCTTTTTTACCTGCTTCTATCTTTCTTAGAATCATAAAAGTAACAGCAGAAGTTCGACGTAGGTAGAGCAAAACTTTTTTAAACGGCAGGAAGGTAAGTTGGCACACCGAGCGATCGATTTGGCCTGCCTTACACTTGGCACTAAAATCGCCTATAACTTCGAAAGTATTTGAAATTTTCAGAGAATATTATTAAAATATAACACTTTCCAATAGGATACTTCCTAAAAATTCGTTTTTTGCGACTCAAGAAACTGTAATGTCCCCTTAAAGAAAACAAAATTCTCCGAAGCAAGTTTTGTAAAAGAATAATATTTAAATAGATAAATTCTTGTAAAACACAAATTTTAAATAGATAACTTGTAGAAAATCAACGTATCGATTTTTTTAAATACGATTAGGTACACTCTAGTTAATCCGAAAAAGCGGTTAATTTAGGTTAATTTAGGTTAATTTAAGTAATATTGAATTATTTATATTGGAATTTAATTTAAAATTACCTGTGCTAACTAGACTAGTGACTAGCCAAAATTTACCTAACCTAACTGGTTACTAGCAGAGAAGTTAGTTTAATTAAATTTTAACACAATAATCAAAATAACATTAAAGTAGGTATAAATTATCTAGAGTAATTTAAATTCACTTATTTAAAATTAGCTCAGGTTAGTTCAATTAGGTTTAAACTAAATTGATCAATTAATTACATAAATAATAAATTTAGTTGGAGTTTAATTTAAGTCATACTGAACTAGCCGCAAATTATACTTTGTCTAGTTACCGATAAAATTTAGTACATAAACAAATCAACTAAATTAAACCATGATTAAATTAATTAATTAGTGCAATTAACCTCTGTACATGTATTATAAAACTTTGATCTTTAAAACAGTAATTTTAAGAACTCCATGAGGCTTCCTTAAAGATTGGACTAGAAATTAACTCAAATAAAACCAAAATAATGAGTCCCCGAGACAGATGTGACTGTTGCCAACCAATTGCTCGAGAATGTGCTTTCATACATACGAGTATATTTAAGACACAAGATCCAGCAGGGAAAAGGGAACCAAGATGCGGAAACCTCCAGACGAACAAGTTTGGATGGGTAGCCTTCGGTAAACTAGGACATATAACGAAGTCACCAGTTATCCCAATAAATCTTAAAAGAAAAGCATTTAATAGTTGTTTAATGCCTGTTCTCACTTATGGTCTAGAAACTACGGCACTAACTCGCAAATCGGCTAACACGCTCCAAGTCACTCAATGGCAATAGAAAGAGCCATGCTTGGAATAAACCTTCGAGATTGAATCATTCTATCAGGTTCTTTTTAAAGTGCCTGAAAAACTACTTACTAGTAGTTTTTCGCGCACTTTTTTGACAGAAGTAAAATTTTTAATGCAAATGCTGATGCTGCTTCTTGTAATTTTGAAAATAAAAAAGGCTGATGCCAATCGGATCTTTAAATTTCAAAATTGTTCTGAAATATATAAATTGGTAATAAACGTGTTCGGTTGCAATCATAGGCTAATTCTAGACCTAAACATTGAAAGAGTGGATATGTAGTTTCCTTAATTTGAGTAATTATTGTAGTACATTTTTTTAAATAACTTTTTTGGTAGGATGATTTGGATATTCTATGGTTTATGTAGTACATATTTTTGAAACTTCATAAAAGACATTTTAAGCTTAAAGTACGATTATGTTTAAAAACACATTATAAACCCTTGAAAATATCATCATTATGCCCTTTGCCGAGTTCCCCAACAAATTTTATATTTAAGTATATATATATACAGTCCCTGGCCAAATTATTAGACGCACTGCAAGATTTCATGTAAAATATTAATTACCGAGTGATATTGTACCGTTTTATTATTTTAAATTGATTTGTTTTTTATTTTTATATTATCCAATCAATTACCTATTTATTTGACATAAATAAAACAGCATTAATTTAGAAAAGCATAAGTTTATTAAGTTTTAAAGAAAAGTGAAATTAATGTTAGTAAAAGTCAATATTTAGTTGAGCCAACTTTAGCCGCTATCAAAGCTTTAATTCTGCGCGGCATGCTATCAATGCAAGATTGTACTGTCTCCTGCATTTGAGGATGATGATTCCACACATGAATAATCTTTTCTAGGAGCTGGGTTTTGTTGGTAATCACATCTTTAGCCACTTCTCTTTTCATCAGCTCCCACACATTTTCAATGGGGTTCATACCCGGCCAATCCAACAGAGGGATATTTTTTTCTGCCAAAAAAGTTTTAACAGACCGAACAGTGTGGCAGGGAGCTCCATCTTGCATGAAAGTGAATGGTTCCCCATTTGGAAACCATTCTCTGAGCTGCGGAATCAACTGATTTTGTAATACTTCTTTGTACTGATCTTGCCTCATTATTCCTTTGACGACGTACAGACGTCCAGTGCCCTTGCCGCCGATGACTGACCAAATCATCACTTTGGTGGGATGTTTAACCGTCGGGACGACACAATCAGGATGAAACTTTTCTCCATGACGACGACGCACATACTGAGCTTTATTCTGCAAAATTTCAAATGTGCTTTCGTCACTGAAGCAGACCTGTCAAAAATAGGAAAAATATATAAACTTCCATGTTTATTATTTAACTGAAAATGATAATAATGTATCAATTATTGATTAAATTGCTGTATCTTACCTATCTCCAGAAGTCCACATCTTTTTCTTGCCATTGTTTGGCCCACTTCAGGCGCTTTGCTTTCATTGCAGCTGTTAACTTGGGCTTCCTGGCGGGGCGACAGGCCTTAAAATCTAATTC
The DNA here is from genome assembly GCA_019049505.1 of Pachyrhynchus sulphureomaculatus. Lineage (NCBI taxonomy): Eukaryota > Metazoa > Arthropoda > Insecta > Coleoptera > Curculionidae > Pachyrhynchus > Pachyrhynchus sulphureomaculatus. The sequence goes on from CM032448.1 coordinate 64,796,226, forward strand.
TTTCAATTTTCTTCGAACAGTGCGCTCAGAAGCATTTACGCTAGCATCCTGGAGTTGTGATTTTATTACCTTTGTGATAGCAAATCTGTTTTCTACACAAATTTTCTCTCTGACCGTGGAGTGAAAATTGGTTTTCTACCGCATCTTTTCTTTCTTTTCGGGCTTAATTCCTTCCCTGACTCAATTTTCTTTTTTATGCGTCGTACACTAGCTTCAGAAACCTCCAATCTTCGTGATATTTCTCGGTTTGTAAATGTTTTCGCATTCACAAGGGCCTTCACTTCAGCTTTTTTACGTGGTGAAAGATCGCCTTTTCTACCCATAATGAAAATAGTCCAATTACTTTTTTAAAACACTGCATACAAAATAAACTAATAACTGAGTAGTATAAAACTGTTAAACAAACAATCACAGTCCATAAAGCCACAGAAACACGTCCGTACCTGACTCGATTCCGATCGCGACTGATACAGATTTGTACTTGTTTACGTTCATGTATCACTTTGTCAACACAGTGTTGCCATATGTGAAAAATAAATACAAATATGTAGTCTACAACAATTCTTTTAAATAAAAATCAATAATATTGTAGTTTAAATATACCATTATTGCATAAAAACTCTTAAGAAACATAAAATAACTAAAAAAAATACAGTGCGTCTAATAATTTGGCCAGGGACTGTATATATATATATATATATATATATATATATATATATATATATATATATATATATATATATATATATATATATATATATACACATATATATATATATATATATATATATATATATATATATATATATATATATATATATATATATATATATATACGTATCGGAATATTAGGAATCAGTCTGGACTGTAAATAAAAACTCTTTTCTTCTTTAGTACTTACTATTTCGTTATCGTATGATAACTTCTTCAGGAGTAACTACAATGTTAATACACGGATCAGATATAGTAAAAATAATGTTATTTTTAGTCTAGGTAAATCTTAAAATATAAAACAAATAAAGATGGACAAACGCATAAATAAATAAAATAACGTACGAAAATGCGAGTTACTTTTCAAAATCAAAACTCAATATTTCGATTTTTCTACACAAACAGAGTAAACAGCCTCGGTGCATATGAACTGACGTGAATTCCAAATAAACGGAAAAAACAGCAAAGGAAAAAGATTTTATTTACTTATTTTATACCAAGAGGTGGCAAAATTAGTGTTATAATTGTAAATGGTTAATAAGCATTGATTATGTTGCGGTAGCCGCAAATTGCAAACAAGGCAATCTATAAACTACGCGGTTGTTGTACAAAATAAGCGTTCTATTCATTATTTTTTTCAAAACAGTTCAGAACCTCGTATGCTGTTAAATTTCGAAATTTTTTTTATTTGGAACGTTTCTGAATAAGGCGACCACTGAGTTTGCGAATGGCTTTACAATTGTAGCTTCCTGTATATCGAGTGCTGCGCATACGTCTCGTCTGTAGGACCATCAACAATATTAGAGTTACAAATTAATTTACGTAAAATATGCTGTTTTTCACTACTATCATCGTGTTAAATTTTTGATTTTTTGGATGATTGTAGTTACTCCTGAAGAAGTTATCAAACGATAACGAAATATTGAGTATTAAAGAAGAAAAAAGTTCTATTAACAGTTCAGACCAAGAGTTAAATACGCACCTAATTGACGTACAGTCGATAACAGGTTACCAAATTATATATATATATATATATATATATATATATATATATATATATATATATATATATATATATATATATATATATATATATATATATATATATATATATATATATATATATATATATATATATTATTTCTTACCTTGTTTGCTAAAAATACTAAAGAGAATATCACAAGCAAAGATTCCTAACAATAGTTTTTCAGAAAAAATTCTATGTAAATCCAATAAAATAGTTAAAAGAATTTGAATCAACAGACAGTTCAGTTTAAATGTATTAGATTCAACGAAATAATGTGCAAAAAAAAAAAAACTATTTCATGAAACACAAAGGAACATAAAGAAATTGACTTTTACCGAGAACAAAAGCACAAACAGGTAAGATAAATATTTTCTTAAAAATAAATTCACGTGTCCCTAAAGACCAGTGGAAGTAACATAATTTGGAAAATGTCTTAGAGTCAAGTGGCGCTACGGTAATTCTCTTTACTACTCTCGACAGACATCGAGGACAAAATGCTAGCTGGTATAACTAAGTAGAAGTTTATTTTACGTTTGTAGTGCACTTGAGAAACGTATAAAAAGTAAACGATTAACTTCTTAATTTTTTTTATGTATGTAAACCCCTACACATAATGAATAGAAGGTCTATTTTGTATATATATATATATATATATATATATATATATATATATATATATATATATATATATATATATATATATATATATATATATATATATATATATATATATATATATATATGTAAATATATAAATATATATATATATATATATATATATATATATATATATATATATATATATATATATATATATATATATATATATATATATATATATATATATATATATATATATATATATATATATATATATATATATATATTTATATATATTTATATATATTATATATATATATATATATATATATATATATATATATATATATATATATATATATGCTATAAAATAAAAGTGCATATTATATTAAAACTGGTATATTTCCGTAGCCAAAAGAATTGTATAAAATACTTATATATACGTCCTCTCCGAAAAAAAGAAAAACTAACTCAAAGAAGTCTTAAACCTTTAATCCCAGATCATTGCCGCCACTGTCTGTCTGCCTGACCGGAAAATTAGGAATTTGTAATATTTCACGTAAATAAAATTTGACAACAGTTCACTTTAAAATAGATCTCTTCAATTTGAAAAATATTTAGTACACGTTGATTTCAGCTGATAACAGCAAATGAGTTTTATATATTAAAACATTTGCATTTATGTCACAAGTTTCGTGATGAAAGTTTTTGTACCATTACTTAACTAAAAATAGCGATTTTTTGATAATCTATACGATCAATAACGAATTAAATGAGAGGTACTAATATTTCCCTACGTGCCTGTAATATCTTTTTTTCACTAGTACACGTTATGGTTTCTTTTATATTTTGATTTAACAAATAATTAACAGTTTCAACTGATTTTCAAATACTATATATATATATATATATATATATATATATATATATATTTCGGTCCTGGATTATACCTAGTAGTAGGGACTGGGGGCTTAAGCCTCTGGGGGCTTAAGCCTCACCCCCCCACCACTTTTCTGATTGGTCGACCTTGACCCAAGCCACGCCTCCTAAGCCACACCTCCTTGTCTGGGCTCAGTGTCGCTGCAAATTTCGTGCAGTTCATTTCGATCCTAAAACATTAGCATTGATCGTCCCCACTTCCTAATCGCGCGCATGAGCCCTCCCACTTAACTCTGATTGGTCGGGGCTACTTTTGGCCCCACATACTTTAATGCTTCGGCTCCCCACCCCTTTTCTGATTGGTCAGACTTGGCTCCGCATACTACCTCTCACCACTTTCTTCTCATCACCCCTTCCACACAGCTTACAGTAACATACAACTACTTAAGAGCAAGCGCCTCATTTGCAAACCAAGTTGCAAGAAGCAAAGTATAAAACTATTAAAAACTTAAATAAAATGGCAGCTTACGAAGTTTTATATTGCGAAAATGATAAGCGTCATGTCTTTATGAATGACGCAAATAATGAACACATGGTCTCTATTTATGGCGATGAATTTATACATTTTGACGGAAAGGAAAAAGATTTAGTTCATGAAAGACAAACTTGTCTTATAATAACTGATAAAAATAATTTTGAAGAAGAGGAAGACAGTGAAAACGATTTGGTCGATGAGGGGATCAATGACATTGGAGATGAAAATGTCTGTGGAGAAGAAGGATTGGTTAGAATAAAAACAGCAAGTGCAGCAGAAACATTGCAACCGGATTATTTATCAAGACAAGTTTGTGTTTTCCAAAGTTATGCCGTCATAATGTCTAGTTCTGGTGGTGTTTATAGTGTATGCCACAAATGCTATTATCAGCACGCATTGGAGGTGCCAGTGGGGAAACATAACTTTGTTTCAAACCATTACAAACGTTTAATGGGGTGTTGTGGGAACGATTTACATTGCACGATATGTGAAGTTCCACTTTTTGTTATCTGCCACCCCCAGGCATGTATTGTTTGTAATGGAGGTGAAATTAAAAAAATGGAGAACCATGTGTTTAATAGAGAAGACCTTAATAAATAAAACTCTTTAAATCTATTTATAATTGTTTTATTTACCTTTTACTTATATGGCTTTATAAAACAAATAGGTAATTTTCAACCCCAACAATTTCTGTAATTATGTAGTAATTTTACATTACCTTACGCACAATGGCATGGATTGTTAAAATTCATATGGAAATAACATTCTGGAATCCTTTTATGTGGGAACGATTTACATTGCACGATATGTGAAGTTCCACTTTTTATTATCTGCCATCCCCACGCATGTATTGTTTGTAATGGGGGGGTGAAAAATAAAAAAAAAAAAAATGGAGAACCATGTTTTTAATAGAGACGACCTTAATAAATAAAACTCTTTAAATCTATTTATAATTGTTTTATTTACCTTTTACTTATATGGCTTTATAAAACAAATAGGTAATTTTTAATCCCAACAATTTCTGTAATTATGCTGCAATTTTACATTACCTTACGCACAATGGCACGGATTGTTAAAATATGGAAATAACATTCTGGAATCCTTTTAAACTATTTAGCTTTCAACAAATAATATTAAAAGAAGAAAAAATAAAACATTCGTTAAAAATGATATTTATTTTAATCTACAAACTTAAACACCCTAAATATAATTTTAAAAAGAAAAAACTGAAATTTTTCTAAAAATTTTATTTATAAAAATTTCTAAAAAATCTTATTTTAAAAATTATATTTATAATTGAAAGGCCTTTTACAATGCCTGCTAGGCTGTCGTCTGCTAGGTATTGGTGGCTGTTCCTCAACAACGTCTGGGACAGCATCTTCCAGCGGTATTTCCAATGGGGCTTCTAATATTGATTCCAGATATTTATTTAGGGACCATTGATTGCCTGATGTTGAGGGCTCCATTGAAAATACCATTTCTGCCAATGTTGATTGCTCTATTTGCGGCTCCATCGGCGACGTCATTCCTGTTGATTGCCCCACTGCTGAGATTAAGGGGTTGTTAGTGAGCGGTGCGGAATTGTAGATTTGTATCCCACCTCTTAGAAGATTCGGCACATTTTCATCTTGCGCTTGAAATTCGTAAATTTCCGTGCCATCATGCAGGAGAGCGAAAAGCACTGTTGAGTCAATTTGTTCACAAACTTTTACAACTTCTTTGGGAATACCCCATAAACGTTCTAAACTGTTCAAAAAATTAATAGGTGGCCAAATAATTGTCTCGCCCGAGTACATCGAAGAACACTCATGATAACTTTCCATTTTAGATTAAGTATTTTTTCTTTCTAAAATCAGTTAAGATGTTTAAGTTTGTAGATACTGAAGAATTGAAGCATTACCTGGCAATATAAAGAGATACGAAGTACCAACCCAAAGCCCTACCTTGAAATCCGATGCCAATGGGTGTCCTCCTTCGATCTGACCCAACTGCGCATGTCTACATGTGCCGCGCATGGGTAAAAATGGGTGAAAAAAAAAAAAACCTCATAAATCAAAAAATATAAAAAAAAAAAAAAAAAAAAAAAAAAAAAAAAAAAATCAAAAAAAAAAAAAAAAAAAAAAAAAAAAAAAAAAAAAAAAAAAAAAAAAAAATCGAAAAAAAAAAAAAAAATCGAGGAAAAAAAAAAAAAAAAAAGTCGAGGAGAAAAAAAAAAAAAAAAAAAAAAAAAATAAAATAAAATAAAATAAAATATATGGACTGCTCATGCTCACCTTGACTTGACCTCTAGACGAAGGGACTTTAACCCGTTCGCCGTAGCAGCGCATCATGGTGCCAAGCGGTACCAGGCGTACCATGCGGTACCAGGCGTATCTGTTTATATAAAACCGCGTCGTATGCATTCGTTCGTTTAGTCTGAGTTTGTGCTTACATTCATAAAATATACTTTGTGCCTTTCTGTGTGGCTGTTTCAGTGTATATAAACCATACTTTGTGCCTTTGTGTGTGGTTGTGCATAGGTTTTTGGTTTGTAATTTCTTTTTAAATTAATTGAACTTAAATTTTTATTTCTATATTTCTATTTTATAATGAGTTCAATCGACTTAACTAAATTTAATTTAAAGTATGCTTGCAAGGTTCACGATCTTATGGACTGTCCTTTTTGTGGGTTAACGGGGGAACAGCTTGAGGAAAAAATGACAGAAATAGATTTAAATGTAAATAATTCGGGGGGAGATGGCTTTCAAAATTATATTAATTTAATGGGGCAAGAGGATTTCTTATATTCAGGGGGAACTAATGATTTTAAAATGGATGTGAATGAATCAGAAATGGGTGAAGTTAAGCAGACAAATAATAACTTGTTAGAAATTAGCGAGAATCATACAGATGTCTTAAATCAACTCATTAGAATTTTTAATGACGCCGAGGAGTTTGAAACTCCTCATGAGTCAACAATAAATATTGCCGATTTGTGTGACAATAGTTCAGATGATTTTCAAATTTATTTTAATTCAATGGAACAAGGGGATCAAAAACGTGAAGATGCTTTTCCAAATTGTTTTAATTCAAAGGAACAAGGGGTTTGTGAACAAGATTATCAACAACGCGATAAATATGTCTGCTTAGCTTCACCCATTTCTGAGGCTTCAAATGTAGTTGGAACAAATTTTGGGGAAGCGATTCAAGAAGTTTCTGAGTGGGGGCGAATTACGTTACATTCTTCTATTTCTGTCGATGTAAAAGAAAATTCGGCAGAGAAAACTATAATTAAAATTTCCGATGAGGAGTGTACACCAACACCTAATTTACATTTCTCTGCTAAATCTGTAAATGTTTTTAATAAAACGGTTTCTGAAATTGTAGGGGATATTGAGGTGTATTCTGTGGTTGAAAATTGCAATCACAGTAAACTTCAGTATCCAATACAATTTCAGAAAAGAAAAATTAAACCCAAAATTAATTTTGACGAAATTTTGGTAGTTGAAATTGGAGAGGATATTCAAACGCATTCTGAGGCTGAAAATTGCATTAAAGTTCAGTACCCCCTACAATTTCAGCAACCCAAATTTAAGCCTGAATTTAACCCTAACGGAATTTTGAAAGCTCAAATTCAGAATGAAACTTCCGAAAATTTATTTGAAACAAGTTCTCAGAGCTTGAATCAAATAAAGTTAGGTACTAAACGTCCTGCGTCTGAGCCTTTAGAAAGTTGCGGGGTTAAAAGGGTTAAAACTAATTCTGTTTTAAAAAATCCGTTAAACCAAAAAAAGAACGGCTCCTTCAAAGATCCTATTAGAAGTGAATTGGATCAATTTTTACATGCTAAATCTAAAGCTTCATTATCTGAGGATGAAGCAAGACGTGGTTCTGCAACATTGAAATCGATGGTGTATAATCACTTCAATTTTGATAATGTATGCAATAATTTATGTAATTCAAGTCTAAGGGATGTGAAAAATGTAATAAAAAGGCAGGGGGAACTTCTTCTAAATTTAGGAAATATATTTTTTAGCCCCTGCTTTGGTCAAAATTTAAAATAGTATTAACTTTTGTGGGGAGGGGGGGATAAGTTTTCTTATTTAAAAATACGCAAAAGTGTTTCATATTCAGTTTGAAATGGCTTTCCTATGCACACTATGCCTCAAAGAATTTAAACTGAGACAGCATGCCGTAAGACACCTCAAGGAAATATGTTTGAGCACAGACACATCTTTAAACCTAGATGAGCATTTAATTGATAGTAAGTATCCCTCTAAATACATTCTTAAATAATTCGATAAATAATAAAAAAAAATATATATATTTTAATGAAAGCTTATTGTTTCAGTTGATGCTCAGTTTGGCGAGATTAATGCGAAACGGCAGTGTAAAGACTGTAATGTCGCAGTCGACCTTAATAATTGGAAATTTCATCTGAGAACCAACAACCACAAAAGCAACAGCAGTATTAAGTATGGGGATGGAATTGACCTTATTAGGAGCGCTTTCAAGTGCCGAATCGCCGCATACAAAGTTTATTCTCCGAATTTCTACGTCGACATTAAGAAATTTCAACAAGAAGTTTATAGAAAATTTATATCGTTGATTCGGCAGACACAACAGGAGCATACATCCACTAAGGTCAATGTAGAACTATTTGGCGTCTACTACTCTCCCACTTTAAAGTCTACAGCAGTAAAATCATTCAACACTCCCTTCCATATCGTGACTGAGACGACTAATTTAGACGAATTGTATGACGATTTATTCAAGACGTTGTCGACCAAAGCTGATGAACTACCGGAACGCGACTCAGGTAAATTGGGTATTTCTATTTTATCGTTAATGCTTTATTTCAAGTAGGGAAAGTGTTACATTTTTAATACTAAATATTTATTTTTTCTTTTAGGTTGGATATTACAACAAATTCTACATTTGGAAGTGAATATCAACAAGCACAATCCCTTATGTGCAGCTTCCTACATTCCAATTCCAGAGTTTCGGGGCAGCTTAGTCAACGTCATGAATGAAGATGACTGCTGTTTCGCGTGGGCTGTTGTTTCGGCCGTATGTAAGCCCATAGGGAACCCTAGAAAAACCTCCTCTTATCCGGACTTCCGAACTATCTTCGATTTCACAGGTATACATTTTCCGGTCGAATTAAAGCAAATTAGCACATTTGAAAGGAATAATAATTTGTCCATAAACGTTTATGGAATTGAAAAATTTTTTAGAGATGGTGCATATGCATATGAAATTGTTGGGCCTTTACACTACAACATTAACAAAAAAGATTTACACATAAATCTACTTATAATTATTTCTCACGATGGTAATAGCCATTATTGTTGGATAAAAGATTTATCTAAATTGTTATTTAAGCAATTATCAAAAAAGAAAATAAAAAAACATTTATGCGACGGATGCTTGCAATATTTTGGTACAGAAAAAAAACTAAAAAGACACTTAGAACATGATTGCAATTTTGTTCGAATAGAATTTCCTTCAGATAATATGACTTTAGATAAGTTTGGAAATCAGATCCAAGCAAACGTTTTAAAATTTGAAAATATTCAAAAGCAATATAAATGTCCTTTCGTAATTTATGCCGATTTTGAGTGCTACTTAAAAAATATTGAAAATAAACAATCAGCACTTAATAATTCAGCATCATATACCATTAAAACTGCTGAACATATACCATATTCATTCGCTTACTACATTAAATCTTCATTTGATGAAAATCTTGTATCGTTGAAACTTTATCGCGGGGCCGATTGTGCAAAAAAGTTTATTGAATTTATTGAACAAGATGTAAAAAACCTTTATAATAATTATTTAAAAAATCAAAAGCCGATGAATAAATTAAACCCTTCGCAGCAGGATGAATATCATAATGCAATTGTCTGCTATTTATGCGAAAAACCATTTTCAGCGGGAAACTTTGTAAAATGTATGGATCATTGTCATATAACTGGAAATTATCGTGGAGCAGCTCATTCTATTTGCAATTTACATTTCAAAATTCCAAATTACATTCCAATAATTCTTCATAATTTAAAAAATTACGATTCACATTTATTTATAAAATCGCTGTGTAACAACAAAGAAAATATTAGTGTTATTGCTCAAAACAAAGAAAAATATATTTCATTTAATAAACAAATTATTGTAGGTAAATATGACAGCCAAAATAAAAAAAAGGAAAGTGTTAAATTAAATTTACGGTTCATAGATTCCTTTCAATTTCTACCAGAATCTCTAGAATCGTTGTCAAATACTCTAGAAGACGCTCAGTGTCTTGAAATAAAGAAACATTTTTCAGACGAAAGACAATTTTACTATATCAGACAAAAAGGAGTATTTCCATATTCTTACGTTGATTCTCTTGACAAATTAGGTGACAAATGTTTGCCGTCTATTGATAAGTTTTATAATAATTTAATTGACGAGAATATTTCTGCTGAAGATTATCAAAGAGCTCAAGAGGTTTGGGCAGTATTTAATTGTTCAACGTTAGGTGAATATTCTGATATTTATTTAAAGTCCGATGTTTTACTTTTAGCTGATATATTCGAAAACTATAGAAATACTTGTTATAAAACTTATAAACTAGATCCGGCCAATTATGTTACTAGTCCTTCTATGTGTTGGGACGCCATGATGAAATTTACAAAAGTAGAACTAGACTTGTTGACAGATCCTGATATGCTTCATTTCTTCAAAAAAGGAGTTCGTGGTGGAGTTAGTACTTGCACATCTCGCAAATCTGAAGCCAATAATCCTTTTCTTGATAATTTTGATCCAAAAAGGGCAACAAAATATATTGCATATTTAGATGCAACAAACTTGTATGGTTTTGCAATGAAGCAGTTCTTACCAGAAAAGAATTTTGTTTGGCTTTCGGAGGATGAAATTAAAGAAATTAATATTTTAGAACTTTCAGATACATCATCTATCGGGTATGTTTTTGAAGTTGACTTAGAATATCCTCATTATTTACATGACAATCATAACGACTTTCCGTTCTGCCCCGAACAGTTTACACCACCAATTTCAAAATACTCTAAATTAATTCCAAATTTAAATAATAAGAGTAACTATATTATTCATTATCGCTCCTTAAAACAATGTTTAAAATTCGGACTTAAACTTTTAAAAATACATCGAGGAATTAAATTTACCCAATCTCCCTGGCTAGCTAAATACATCGACTTAAACACTAATTTAAGAAATGCTTCAAAAAATAAGTTTGAAAAAAATTCATACAAATCAGCAAATAACAGCGTTTTTGGGAAAACTATGGAGAATGTCGATACGCGCGTAGATATTAAGCTAGTGTCGCAATGGGAGAGAGAAGGTACTAAGATGTGTGCTGAAAAATTAATTGCAAAGCCACAGTTTAAAGATTTAAAGATTTTTTCTGAAAATTTAGTAGCAATTCAACTTCAAAAGGTATGCATAGAATATAATAAACCCATTTATGTTGGAATGAGTATCTTGGATATTGCAAAAACTGTAATGTATGAATTTTATTACGGATATTTGAAATTAAAGTATGGAGATAATGTAAGTTTATTGTACACGGATACTGACTCGTTGATATTAGAAATTGAGACCGAAAATTTTTATGAAGACATGAAGCAAAATCTGGAAAAATTTGACACCTCTAACTTTCCCGATCCAAATATTCATGATATGCCCATATCTTTATCGGTAGTTGGCAAATTTAAAGATGAATATAAAGGAGTTCCTATAGAAAGTTTTTATGGCACTGGTGCTAAAGCTTATTGTGTAAAATCAAAAGATAGTTTAGACAAAAAAGCGAAAGGCATCCGTAAAGTATGTGTAAGAAAGCAGTTAAATTTATCAGATTATAAAGATGTTGTTGAAAAAGATAAGAAGGTTTTCTGCACAATGTATGTGTTTAAGTCAAGTATGCACAATATTTATACAAATTTAATAAATAAACTAGCCTTGACGAGCCACGATGATAAAAGATATTCTCTTCCACATACCACAAAAACTTTTGCATGGGGGCATCGGGATATTGTCGACATGGATGAAATGTTGGAATATTTAACAAGTTTACAATCTAATTCTACTTTTGAGCATGTAGCCAAAAAGCGGCGCACAGACACTGATGACTAATCCCTATATAATATGTAATATGAAACATTAGCATTTAGTTAGAACAATGAGCTCCTCTTTGTTAATAGTGCTGTTCTCCTTGGTTGGAAATACAATATATGTTAATCATATGCCTAATTCAATTAGAGCTGAAATTTGCATTAGTAAGATTCAGAATGACACTGATTGCTACAAACCGATGAGAATGGTTTACATTTCTGGTAATAAAATTTATGTATACATATAATGTTACTAAGGATGATATATGTGGCATTAACTACCTAAAAATAAATTATGTGTTTGATAAACAACCAGCAAAATTTTCAAATTGGATACAGTTTGTGCATAAGTTAGAGTGTAACTGTACTACTTTATATATATTTATAGCACTACTTGGATTGTTGTCCATTATCACCATTTTTATAACATTTGTAATTTATTACAAAAACATTTATTAAAAAAACTCTAAATAAATATTTTTCATGTCTTTGTTTTCACATCCCCACCCCTCCCCTCCATAGCTCTTAACAGATAGGGAATATATAAGTTGCCGTTTAGGCGAAGGTTTAGTTAGTTTTTCATCAAGATGAATAACAAAAACATCGCCAATGTGTTTAAGCAGACAACACCTGCAGTAATAAGTCGAATAGTTATAAATTCTACAGAATATCCTTTAAATAAATCAAACTCCAAATTTGTAAAAATTGGTTTATGTGTCGAAAATGATTTTGAGCCCTGCATAGAATTGTGTGGAAAGAAAAATCAATCTGTGGTGTTAAGCTGGGAGGACTGGCGAGACTTCCTACAGTATCAGGGAGTTATTGTAAACTACATGGTCTCAGCAAACCTGCCTCAAGAATCTATATACTTGAAAAATATGACACTACATTTTGAAAACTTTGCTCAGCTACCCATTTTGAAGATAATGACAGATGGAGGATTGGTGTATTTGGGAAATGAAACAGTTTGCAGGTTATGGGAACAAATTCCTCTGATTGACTACAGGTTAATTATTTTACAAAAGCAAAAGTTTAAGAACTACTTCTATATTTTTAAAAACACATTATTCTGCCAAGCAGATTGTTTAGAGAAAATATATAGCACTCTTTCACCAAAGGACAACCCAAATAGTGAGAACGTGTGCACTATGTTAGAGCTCCTATTGCTTTATCCCGAAAAACTGGAACAAAACTTAAGGGAGAGAAATTTCTATGAAAAAAGTAACTTTTGATGAAACGAAAAAAAATCAACTTCACACGATGCATGTTTGGACGTTTGCCTACCGAAAATCCAGAATGCTGCCACATGACTTTATAAATCAACAACATTTCAAAAGAAGAATTGCATTGTGTGAAATAATTTTAACTCCCGTATTACAAGATATGTATAAAAAAACATTGTTGTAGAATTTCTTTTATAATAAATTTAGATAAGTTGTAACATTAACAAATAATAAAATAATTGACAATGTATGTATGTGTTTTATTTTACAATTACCATACATAAAATGTAAAAATCATTATTTTATTTAATAGCGAACTTATTTTAACTGTAAAACTATATTTTAGAAATAAAACCAATATAAATATATAAGAAAATTTAATTATTCATAAAAAAATTATCATACATAAAAAATACATTTGTTAAAGCACATATGCATGGCGACTTCGTGTGAAATGCACATTTTGGTGTTGATGCTTGCAAAGCAGGTTGATCATCTAATTCAATTACTGGCTTGGAAGAATATTTTTTAATATATTCTGCTTTTTCTGTTCCTTTAACGTAGACATAAAGAGCATCTTCAGTAAGTTTCTTAACAATATCGGCAAAATAATGTAGAGGGGTATATCCTTGATTCCAGTAAATACAATGATGATATTTCATTAACCAAGTTGCCTGTTTATTTGATTCGGGAGAAAGTAAATTGAAAGCAAAAGGTTGTTTGAACACAAAATGACTAATTCTATAACCATCAAAAGCAGCTAATTCTTTGGGGATAAATTTGTTCTTTTCATCTTTGAAGCCTTGTACATCAATAATAAGTCTATTATTCATGGTTATGAAGGTCCTAGTTAATTTTTAAATCGTTAAATTTCTTGAATAAAATAGTTTTCTTGGAATAATCTTCTATTATTCTTTTAAGCTCTTCTAATTTTTTAACAAAACTTTCCAACTGTTGATAAAACTGTAAGTTGTTTACCATACTTCCAGAATTAACATATGTGATCTTGTTATACTGAACACATAAACATAAATGATATTTTCTTCGTGGATCTTTATATATTATGAACATCAGAAAGAGTGGGGGTTGGTTTTCAAAGTTGTTTTACTATTTTCGTCAATGGATTATAACTAAAAATTTTATCATGGATTATGAGACAATATGCTGCTGTTTTGGCTTGAATTTTCTCTTTTGTTTCGAATTCAATCCTCATCGTTACCGGACCAGTTTGGAGTAAATCCCTTTGATGTGAGCAGTTAATATAGACAATAGGGGCATTAGTCTTAAATTCGACTGGATTAAATATTGGCTCTATTGGTAAATTATAATATATTTGGCGGAAATCAGAAAACATTTCATATAATGTAGCAAATTTATTAGTTTTAAAATCAAGCTGAAGATCATTGTAAGGATATCTTTCTGAATTTAAAAACACGTTTATATTTCTTAGCTCACAATGATCAAATTTACTCATATCTGCTTTTAAGTTACCGCGCCTATTGTTTTGAAAAGCCATTAAAACATGACGGGGTGTTTCAACTTTTGTGGAAGTTTTTACAGGCCAGTTATGTCTTGTAGTTTCTAATAACTCTGGGTACTCCACTAATTCCCAGCTACGAAAAGTAATAAGAATGTCATTATTCTTATCAACAAGTTTAGTAAGTGCTAGTTCCTGAGGGATGGCTACCGTAAGATGGGGAACCCGCCAGCAGAGTTTCGTTATTTTAATTTTAGGTTTTTCATCAGTTGTAGATACTAGAGCATTAGTATCATCATTACTTCTAATTAGAATTAATTCTTGTTGTGAATTTAAAATTATTTTATTATAATCTTCAAAAAATCCTGAGTACATTCTTAATGGGACACATAAAGAAACATTTCCTTTATCATCAGTCATAATTTTATCTCCAGACTTTGCTTTGGGATACCATCCAGCATTTTCTAATTTTGCACTTTCATTCTGATTATAAGAGATATAACCTTTCAGTGTTGAAGTTATACCAATATCTCGAACAGAATCAATAGTAACACCATTTAAAACATATCTCAGCTCTTTAAATAAAAATGCAGGCGCATTATTTATTAATGTAGTGTTTGCTAGCGGAGTCGTTCCATCCTCCTTAGTAACTTGTAGTTCTAAGTATAGCTCACTTTTACATGGTAAAGGATATTTTCCTGTTTGTTGTAAAGCAATCCTGATTTCATCATTATTATCAAGTTTTGAAGGATTAAAAGGATCAAAAGAAAGGACTTCCCAACTCAAAATAGATTCATCCATAAGAATATTTTCTTTAACATTTAAATATTCCATTTTATCTCAGTTTAAATCCTAAACTTAGGAGGAATTGACGATTAGATGATGTTAACCTTTGTGAGTTTGCTTTCTTACTAAACAAAAAGCGTTTGTTTCCCTTCTTATTAATGCTTTTCTTGGTTAATTTCTGTGTGAAATTAGGATATGGTAAATTTCTATTATACAAAATTACCATCGTTCATCTACTTTTTTCAGGTGTAGTCTTAACGTAACGGTTTCTCCTCTCAAATTGACCACATCATCATCTTGATCCAGTATTTTAATGGTTATTTTATCAATCACCTTTACAGTGACAGGAAAATAAATGACGTTTTGTGGTGACTCAATTATTTTGAATCCAGGTGCCACACTAGGAAAGAATTGATGTATTATATGAACAGGATTTCCATTTAAATATGACCCTTCAGCAATACTACAATCAATATTTATCGAATTTATTTTAATAATTTCTGCAGGATAGTCAGATATATGTTCTTTCAAAGGCGTCAATATTTGATTTTTGAATCCTAATAATTTACCAATAGTGCCATCACGGAAAACTATTGGTTTTTCACTTTTTATATGCGTCTTTAAGGTATTATTGTTCGCATAAACATGAAAAGCAAAACCTTCCTTAAGATATTGATCTTGTAAATATTTATTTATATCTGCTAATTCATAACTACCAGTCGGTATAACAGTTGCACTATCTTCATCATGAATCATTAAATTATGACCTTCATCAATATTAGGGATAGCATTAAATGTTTCAAAATTTACAAGTCCAACAACATACTCTGAATTTTCTTCTAGGTATATTGGTGGATTAAAGTCTGTTGTTAAAACAGATGAATTACCACTAATAACAAAACTATATGACATGTTAATGTGAAGTGGTCGAAGAGAATGAATCTAAATAACTTTTACGAATTATTATAAAGAAATTTTAAACATAATTGCCCACAATTAGATCTCTTATAATTTTGAAAATTTTTGTAATTATATTTTACCATATTTTGATTCCCGTCGCTGTTAAAATATGAAATTAACTCGAATGGGGGTCGTAAATTACCATAACTATCAAAATAAATAATTATATTTTTTCCTTTTTTGATGTAAGCAGTCCAATGCGTTCCTTTACCTTGATCGCCGTCTAGATTTACAATAGCACTTTCAATATGTTTAATTTTCTTTGGTAGTTTGTCCCTCATAAATATTCCTCGAAAATTCTTAATTTCCAATAGTTTAACATACTTAATTAAATCGTAATTTGTAAGAGATTTACGAGGTATAGACTTTAACAGTTTTTTGAATATGGCTTTAAATATAATCCACAACCTGTTCTATATGGCTTTAAATGAAGTCCGCTACCTTTTTTTCCCAATTGCAATAGATTCCATTGCTTGATTATGTCTTTTATCTTCTTCAAGCTTTTGTTTAGCAGCTTTCGCATCGTTTACAGCTTTAGCTATTCCCGCTGCACCCCCACCTAGAGCCCCTAGTGCCGATAATCCTGCAAATAGTGGTATAAGTGGGAGAAAACCGCCTGTCTTTGGAATCGGTATTACTCTATTTTTTGGAGGTAATATTTTACCACTTTTGTTAATAGCATTTAGTGCTGTGTTTATACTTTGGTGTAAACTTTTAAATCGTTTTCCTTTAAGAGCTTTTCTAGCTTTTGAAATAGCTTGAGATAATGAAACGCCTCGCCCCATACGAGCTCTTCGTGATCTCTTTCTTCTACTTTTTCTTAGACCCATACCTAACTTTCTTTTAACAGTCATTGCGCCACTAATTGCAAGAGCAGCTGTTTTTTCACCAAAACTGGAATCGCTCGCTTTTAACCTCGATGACGCCTTCACACCTAATAACTTATCAGCAGCGTGTCTTTCTTTTATATCCTTCGATTTTGAGTATGCAATATCATGTTCTTTACACGCTTCATCTAATAAATTTATACCTTTATCACCCCGTGCTAGTCGTTTTTCCAGTTTTGTCCCCGGGCCACAAAAATTGTAGCCTGGTAAATGTAATTCGAATGGTAACTTATTTATTAAGGTGTTTATTATACCACTTCCCCTTTTGTTCTTTTTTTTGTAAATAGATCTTTTGTTTGCCATTATATAATTGAAATCCTAAGACAAACTGATTAGTTTAACGTCAGAATTCAACTTAAATACTCTCATACGGCATGAAAATTGAGAAGCAACCATATTCTTTAAAAATTAGAGACCATGACACTTCGGTAAACAACTTTAGAAAACATGGAAAATTATTTGAAGGAAATAGCAAAAGAGGTTTAATTGTTGGCCCATCAGGCTGTGGCAAGACCAATGTAATAATCAGTTTAATTGAGGATCCAAATGGGTTACGATTTGAAAATTTATATATTTATTCAAAGTCTTTATATCAACCTAAATATGAATATTTAAGGACACTTTTTAAACCTTTGAAAGAAATTGGTTTTTATGAATCTGATAAAGAAGAAAATATAATTACACCGCAAGAAATACAGAAAAATTCTATAATAATATTTGATGATATTGTGTGTTGCAATCAGAATATAATGAAGGATTATTTCTGCTTCGGAAGACACAAAAACACTGATTGTTTTTATTTATGCCAAACATATTCTTCTATTCCAAAACAATTGATTCGTGATAATGCAAATTTAATTGTAATATTTCAGCAAGATAATACGAACTTAAGACATATTTATGACGATCATGTTAATGTTGATATGACATTTAATCAGTTTAAAGATTTATGTTTACTATGTTGGAAAGACAAATTTGGATTTTTAGTGATTGACAAAGATTCAAATATTAATTCAGGGAGGTATAGGAAAGGATTCGATTCATTTATTTACTTATAAAAGCAGAAAAATCGTGTTTATATAACAATCATGGATGAACGATTGGCAAGAGAACTTGTTAAGTCAAGAAAAGCCGTTAAACAAAAAATCCAAAGTTTGAAAAATGCGGAATTTGAGGCTCAGTCTAAATTGGAGGAAACTTATAAACCAATCACACAGCCCTTACAAGAACTAGTTTCAACATTGGGTAAATTTGAAGCACCATACATTAAAGAAGAGCAATATACTCCAATTAAAAAAATTCATGAAAGTTCAACACCGCGAAAAAACTTATTTGCTGATATATCATCCCCAGGGAAGGATATTTTTGCAAATATATCAACTCCAAAAGGAAGGACAGGCAAAACACCAAATCTTCCATATGAAACACCATCATTTTTTAATATGAGCCAAATACCACCTTTTTTACAAACCACCGTTATAGGGGAAACAACAAGTTCTTCAAAATCTTCCGATTCTACAACTCAAAACCTTTCTGATATTTTGGAACAAACCAGAAATGTAGTAAGAGCCTATACAGATTCAGAAGCATATAAAAATTGGTTGGAGCAATTTGATAAAATAGCTCGCCAGTATATCGATGAGGGTGTTAAGGATGTTGAGCATAAATTTGATCATCAATATGGAATAGTTCACGATTATGAAACAGAAAAATTTTATTTAGGATTAACACAACAGCCTGTTGAAATTATTGGTAAACAAATAAAAGTTTCTGGTGTAAGTTATCCTGGTACACCTGGTTTATATGAGTTGTTATTTAAAAAAGAACCTGTTGGCTATAAAAAAGACGATCTTGAAAATTATATGGATATTTTAAAAAGAACTAACGCATATCGTAGGAACCACGATCCCAACGAACAGGTTCAAGGAAATGCATCACACAAGTACATTACAATAATAGGACCATATTTGCAAAAGAATGGTATCACTAAAACCAAAACTATTAATGCTATGGAGAATTTGATCAGAGGAGTACAGAGTTTGAGACAAACTAGAGCTAGTAAACCAACCACAAAAGGAGGTAGTTTAACTTTAAAAACAAATAAAGATAATACCGACTATGTGTATTGGGATGATGTAAATGAGTTAGTTAATAGGCTTCGTTTATTATTTGCATCCACCTCTGCAGGTCATACTGGACATGACAATGAAATTATTTCTATAATTGAAGAGCTTAAAGAAGCTAAAATTATAATATAAAAGGACACAACGCAGATTTTATTACAATATTAAGATGACTATTGACAAGTTTGGTCAACATATTTCTAAACGTTATCAAGTAGATACGTCTACATTGGAAAATACAATATTTTCAAATATTGAACACAGAATTTTGAACAAATTTAAAGGAGATCAGAAATATGTTGAAAACAAAATAATTGAAAACTTTGAATCTAATTTGAAAGACGATATTAACAATTTAAATAAAAGACTTAACGAAAACATTGATGATGTTGAAAACACTAAGAAAAAGATAAAGATATTTGAAGATAAAACTATCCCCGAATATGATGACAAAATTTTCAAACATGGGGATAATTTGAATATGTTAGGAGCAGATATGAAAAATGAAATATCAGAAATTAAAACAATAATTAAGATCAGCAATCAATCAACAATTGATAAAGTGAAAGATGATATTTCAAAGGAGCTTGTGTCAAAGTTTCAAAATTTTACAAATATTCTTAATGACAAACTTAATAAATCGTTTGAAATTATTAAAACTATGGTGGTAGATCTTGAAAACAAACTAACAGATAAAATTAAGTTAGGTGAAACTAGTATTAAAGATAATAAGGAAGAAATAGAATCGTTTAAAACAATTTATGATGAATCCCGAGTAAACGTTATAAGAACCACAACTGGATTAAAAACCTTGAAAGAACAGTTTGAAAAACAGAAAAAAGAAATAGAAGCTTTTGTTCGAAACACAAGTGCTGAATCTATAAACAAAGTTATTGAGGTGCGAGAAGAATTTAATTCTGCAATAAAGGAATTGAAGAAAGAAATTTTTATAAATAAGGCTGTCATGGAAACTGAAATTAACGTGAAATGTAATGAACAAAAAAATAAAATACAAGAAATTGATGATAAAATTAACAAAGCAATCACATCTATTAATGATATTAAAGTTAAAGCGGATAAAGTGGTCAAGTAAACATTATTTAAGGAAGATCTTCTATAAAAAATCACTAGTAAGAAAATGCCATTATGAAGGAAAATATTAAAGAAACCATTGTTAAAGAATTACATAAACCAGCTAGAAAAAATTATCGGAGACGTAGAACGATAGTAAAAGGTTTAAATGACTTATGGCAAGCTGATTTAGTCGAAATGCAGCCTTATGCTAAATTTAATAAATCGAGCAGATATATTTTAGTAGTAATAAATGCTTTTACAAAATATGTTTGGGCTGAACCTCTTAAAAATAAAAGCGGAAAAGAAGTAACATCAGCAATGAAAAAAATTTTAGATAAAACTACAAAACCTGTTAATTTGCAAACAGATCTGGGAAAAGAATTTTACAACAAAGAATTTGAAAAACTAATGCGCGATTATAAAATAAATCACTACAGTAGTTTTTCTAATTTAAAAGCAAGTATAGTGGAACGTGTTAATCGTACTTTAAAAAATATAATGTGGAAGTATTTCAGTAATCAAGGAAACTATAAATGGTTAAATATTTTGCCAAGTATTGTGGAAAAATACAATAATACTGTTCATAGAACTACGGGATACAAACCTATTAATATTAACCGGAAAAATGAAGAACACGTACTATTAAATTCTTTTACTTTCCAGAAAATTTTCGATGTAAAGCATGTCAAGTTTAAAGTAAACGATTTTGTGAGAATTTCGAAGCGAAGAGAGGCATTTGACAAGGGATATACTCCCAACTGGTCAACTGAAATATTTCAAATTAGAAAAATACAATTCACAAACCCTACTACTTATCTTTTAAAAGATGCCAATAATGAAAATATTGAAGGTAGCTTTTATAAAGAGGAATTGCAAAAAGTGAAACATCCTGACGCGTATTTGGTGGAAAAAGTTATAAGAAAAAAAGGAAATAAAGTTTTTGTTAAATGGCTAGGATTTGATAAATCTCACAATTCTTGGATTTTAAAAAAAGGTGTATTGTAAAAAATAAAACTATAATAAAATTAAAAAGTGTGTTTATTACAAATTATTATTTTACAGTAATCATTTATTGTATTCCATTAATGTTAATACATGTTCAATTAGCCCTAACTCAAGAAATTCCTTAATAAGTTTATCTTCATTTTTACTACTAAGAAACTCACGACATGCTTGAGCTGCTAATTTACATTTAAATGCATGCTCCATATACTCCAGGAATATCGTAATACTCTGCGCTTCAGTCTCCTGACCATCCTTCGCATAATACTCCGAACATGCCTCCGACATTATAAATTCCTCACACATTTCTCTCACTAATTCTTCCATCACTTAAACTTCTACTCTCTTCAGTTTGCAATACTTTAATAGAATCGTCAGAGTATGAAATATTGCAAACCTTCTTATTCACTTTCCTGATTTCGCTTTTCGTTACGTTGCCACAGCATTTTCTTATTGATGGCGGCGGCCCATCGAGGTGTGCACTTACGCCTGGTTGATTATAATGCTTGTAACACGGTAAATTTAACTGTAGTTCCTTATCTCTTCGATATCGTTCTGGCAACTTGCTCCAAACTTTCTGCAATTCAATTGAGCTGATATATTCTTTCATATAACTAAGGGGTAGAAATTTGAGATCCCCTTCTTTCAACTCCCACACAGATGTTGAAGTACTTTGTAGACGACAAATAACCTCACCTACGTGATCGATAATGGTATCGAAAATCAAAGATGCCATGAAAATCTTGATAAGTACTGGACACCTTGCTTCTTGCAACTTGGTTTGCAAATGAGGCGCTTGCTCTTAAGTAGTTGTATGTTACTGTAAGCTGTGTGGAAGGGGGGGTGATGAGAAGAAAGTGGTGAGAGGTAGTATGCGGAGCCAAGTCTGACCAATCAGAAAAGGGGTGGGGAGCCGAAGCATTAAAGTATGTGGGGCCAAAAGTAGCCCCGACCAATCAGAGTTAAGTGGGAGGGCTCATGCGCGCGATTAGGAAGTGGGGACGATCAATGCTAATGTTTTAGGATCGAAATGAACTGCACGAAATTTGCAGCGACACTGAGCCCAGACAAGGAGGTGTGGCTTAGGAGGCGTGGCTTGGGTCAAGGTCGACCAATCAGAAAAGTGGTGGGGGGGTGAGGCTTAAGCCCCCAGTCCCTACTACTGAATTGGGTACCTTGGATGTTGAAAACATCATTAATTATTTCACTTGTGACCACCACATATGGCCACCGCCATTTAGGAACAAATGACAAGAACGACAGGAGACAGCTACCCGACAGAGATAAGGGGTTTAGTCAAGAAAACTCAATTAACCAGAATGCGGGGTCGACACCTGGAAGGAACCGATAGAAAAGGAAGTACAAATATTGGACCCTAAGTGAGAGAGAGGTAGCCAATTGAGCGACCAAAACCACCCGGTATGTAATAGTGGAAGGATAAAACACACCCTAATTATAAGTAAATGGTGAGCGAGGGAGCGAGAGAGAGAGTGACAATAATGCGAGCAACGAAGAAGAAAATTATCTAGTGAATTAATTATTAATTAATTTCTTGTTGGAATCTGATTAGAGGAAGAGATTGTTGGCAAAAACCAATGAAGACTCGAGGCACCAGGAAGTGTTAGAGAGGTGACGCAAGGTCAATGGAAGGAAGACAGTAATCGCTAGGTGCAAAAGATGGCCCAGATAAAATGGAAGGAATCTGTGAAGCTCAGAATCAAAGAGAACCGTAAATAGAGAGAGGAAGGAGGAGAGAAACCCTGGAAATTACGGAGCTAAAAGAAGAGACGACCCACGCGGTTCAGATGGATCATAAAACACTTGAAGACAGGGAAAGATTGTGAGAAGTTGATTTATCACAGGAGAGGAGGAAACTATATATGTTACTAAGACCATCAAGGTCGGTTCTTTTATTGATATTAAGGTGATTCTTCTGGATGTAACACATCTCAAGGAATTCTCTCTTGGAAAGATTATTGGAGAAATGAAGAATTTTGGGTTCCCTGAAATTAAAGGAATGACCATTGTCAACAGAATGGGTCGCCAAGACACATCGGTGTGGATGGCATCTAGTGTCACTGGAGTGCAATACGACGATTCAAGGATTGAGAAGTTTGGCCAATGTAGATTGATGGACAATCTACATTGGCCAAACTTTTCAATCCTTGAATCGTCGGTGTTTTAATGTGTATTTTGTATATTTTATGGATTAACCAACTTTTATATGTAACAACTTTTTTATGTACAACCTACGGCCATTCAGGCTAACGAAATCTTTGCACTTCTCATGTGAGTTTTTTAACTTATTATGACTAATATCTTATTCTTGTTCCACACTAATTTTATTTATTATAACAACCTAATAACATCATTAATTTAAAGTTGTCCCAGACACTATCAGTGAATTCGCTCTGTTCTTCTTTTCAGTTCTGCCCTGAAGAAGGTCCCAATCCAGGACCGAAATATTGGCGGCTTAATGAAAATTGTGTGATCTCCTATCACGCCCAAATTTGCCGAGCTCCCCAATTAAGATTGTATTTTTAATAATTTTGGTAGATACGGCAACATTTTGCTTTCTTTCTTTATTATATATATATATATATATATATATATATATATATATTAATATATGTATAAAATATATATATATATATATATATATATATATATATATATATATATATATATATATATATACTAGCCATGCCCGCGACTTGCATGGACATGATTCACTATTACTATTATCGTCACTGCTTAATCCTTACGTTGTCTAACGTAATAAAATATATCATATAACCTGGCTAGAGAGCATATGTATTTTATAAAAAAAACACTTAAATCGGATAAGTGGTTTCTGAGTGCTAAGCGCACTAACGGACAGACAGACAGACAGGGAGACGTTGCGTTTTATAGATTACAGATTTTTTTTATAAATACGAAATTAAGAATTAAAAAAAACATATTTATGGGTTTAGGCAGTGTATTACAAGAGAACGCGCTAGCGGCAAACTTTTTTCCGACTTGATTCACTATCATTGTCACTGCTTATTCCTTATGTTCTAAGTAGTTCTCGAATGATAAGTACACTAACAGACAGACAGACAGAGAGACGTTGCGTTTTATATATGTTATACAGCTCATTATTGTTATTAAATAACCTGGCCAGAGAATATATGTATGAATTAAATAAAAACACGTAAATCGGATAAGTGATTCTCGAGTGATAAGCTCACTAATGGATAAATAGACAGACAGACAGAGAGACGATGCATATATATATATATATATATATATATATATATATATATATATATATATATACACATATATATATATATATATATATATATATATATATATATATATATATATATATATATATATATAAATATATATATAGTTGCATTTTGTATATATTATATTATTAGATAACCTGGCCAGGGAACATATGTATGAATTAAAAAAAAAACACGTACATCGGAGAAGTGGTTCTCGAGTGATAAGCCAACTAACGGATAAATAGACAGACAGACAGAGAGACGTTGCATATATATATATATATATATATATATATATATATATATATATATATATATATATATATATGTATATATGTATTATATATGTATATATATATACATATATATATATATATATATATATATATATATATATATATATATATATATATATATATATATATATATAAAATAGAAGATTATAGATAACCTGGCCAGAGAACAAATATATGAATTTAAAAAAAAAAAAACATGTATGCTGGATAAGTGGTTCTCAAGTCATAAGCGCACTAACAGACAGACAGACAGAGAGATGTTGCATGTATTATATTCTTTGCTACATGAAATTTTTCCATATTTAATTGTTTAGACAGTGTATTGCAAGAGAACGCGCTAGCGGTAAACTTTTTTCCGGCTTGATTCACTATTATCGACACTGCTTATTCCTAATATAATAAAATATATCTTAAAACTTAGCCAGAGAACATATGTATGTTTTAAAAAAAGGACATAAATCGGATAAGTGGTTCTCGAGTGATCAGCGCACTAACGGTCAGACAGACAGACAGAAAGACGTTGCATTTTTATATTCATTACAGATAGAAGATTATAGATAACCTGGTCTAACGGACAGACACACAAATAGAGAGATGTTGCATATATTATGTTCTTTGCTACATGATACTGTTCCATACTTAATGGTTTAGGCAGTGTATTGCAAGAGAACACGCTAGCGGCAAACTTTTTTCCGACTTGATTCACTATTATCGATACTGCTTATTCCTTATCTTACCTAAGGTAATAAAACATATCCTATAACCTGGCCAGAGAACATATGTATGTTTTTAAAAAAAAAAGCACGTAAATCGGATAAGTGGTTTTCGAGTGATAAGTGTACTAACGGACAGACGGACAGAGAGACATTGCATTATATATATATATATATATATATATATATATATATACATATATATATATATATATATATATATATATATATATACATATATATATATATATATATATATATATATATATATATATATATATATATATATATATATATATCTAATCGTTTGGTACGTTTTTCTTTCCCTCTTCTGAAAGAGTTATGTTAAATTATTTTTAAATGGACCACCCTAGAATTTATGACTCTTTCATTATATGTCAATAATAAGATAAATCCAAGTATAACTAATAGTAAGAAATTCAAAATTATGCATGTATATGTACCTGAAAAATTCCTTTAAAGTTATATTTTTATCAAAAAAAAAGTATATATTTTTCTCTCTCTTCAACAGTCTAAACGATATCAAAAATGTCTAAGGGGAGAATTAACTAGGGAGGGGAATGAAAAGAGCTAATAAAAAATAGCTCTAATAATTTTCATTATTTTTCCAATACCTCTACTCTCAAAGTAGAATACAGGATTGTATACATAATATCACTAGCTACCCACATAATAATATGTTGGAAAATATGAGTGTGCTATTTGAAAATATTAAATTAGAGTAAGTTCTAGTTGATTTTTGAAAAGGTTTCTTGTATGTGCAATTTTTTATGCAGCACAGTACCGTAATATAATTCTTTGTCATTCCAAGTGTGATATATAACTATATTCCAAAAATCTCAAAAAAAACAGGTGTGTGAAAAAAAAAAATTCGTGGATAAAGTGATTTTGGAAACCATTTAAGGAAGTAAAGGCCCGAAAGTAATAAGCAAGAAACTGAATAACGGAAGGAAAGAGATTATTAAATTGCAAAATAGTGAGAGACAAGTAATAACGAATAGGGACAAAGTAAATTCAGAAACAAACACCTATTATAATGAACTCTACAGGTCTAAAACAACACCCAATGAAGAACAAAGAAAACAGACTAGAAAGGAAATACAAAAAATAGGTTCAGAAGAACTACCATAAATTATTGAAGAGGAAGTTAATAATGCACTGAAAGAAATGAAGCGTAACAAAGCAACAGGCCCTGATGGTATTTTATCGAAAACGTTATTGAAACTTAAAACAAGAATTGGCCAACCTTTTCAACATGTGTCTAGAAACTAGCAAAATACCAACCTTATGGCATATATCAGAAGTAATACTTCTACACAAGAAGGTATATATCAGGAGGTTAGACAATTACTGCCCGATTATCTTACTATCTTACATTTATAAACTTTTGACTAAAATCATCTCCAATAGATTAAAAATAAGTTAGATTCCTACTAGCCATGCGAAAAGGCTGGTTTTAGATCTGGCTATAGCACATGCGTCCACTTTTACACAATCAGAGATATCCTAAAAAAGAGCAATAAATACAATTTCGAACTCTACATAACCTTCATAGACTATGAGAAGGCTTTTGATTTTGTCGAAATGTGGGCAATCGTCAACGGCTTGAACAACTGTAGAGTTGATTCTAGATACACTACCTTAATTAAAGATATATATGAAAAATGCAAAGATGTACATAAAACCTAGTACAGAACAAATACCTATAGGAAGAGGTGTCAGACAGGAGATACAATCTCTCCTAAGCTATTTATTACAGCTCTAGAAGACATATTTCGCCAACTAGATTGGACGAAGAAGGGTCTTAAGATAGATGGTATGTATCTGAGTCATTTAAGTTTCGCAGATACTGTAGTCCTCAGTAGTAATCCACATGAGTAACAAGAAATGGTAAATGAGTTTAATTACCACTCAAAGGCAACTGGTCTTAAGATGAATAAAAGTAAGATAAAAATATTAATCAATACTGGTAAGATACAACGAATTGTACCAAATACGCACACCTAGTACTCAATCGGAGGCTGACACAGCAGCCGCAAGCCGACAGAGTGGTTGGCACAGCCAACACTAAAGGCAGGCAGCGAGATTTGCGAGGAATCAACCTGTCGGCTTGCGGCTGCTGTGTCAGCCTCCGATTGAGTACTAGGTGTGCGTATTTGGTACAATTCGTTGTATCTTACCGTTGTGTTCCGTAAGTGCCGGAATAAAGTACTTAAAATTCTGTTCTCTTCTTCGTCGATCCTAGCCCGACTGATGAGCCGTGATACGGCGAAACGCGTCTCGGGATGGATGGACGAATAAGAGAACAGTGGGTAGACTGCTTAAATATGGGCTTTTGCCTATTTTAAGTTGTTTTACGTTAATCAATACTAATAACAACACAGTTATAAATTTGGAAGGAACAGCTCTCGAGATTGTTAAGAATTATGTGTATCTGGGGTACAAAATTACTACGACGAGAGATAGTGTAGCGGATGAAATTTCAAGAAGAATCAGGCTTGGATGGTGCGCATTCGGGAAATTAAGCTATATATTCAAAAATAAAGCCATCCTAAATAAGTTAAAGGCCAAAGTTTACGACGAGTGCATCCTACCCGTAATTACATACGACAATGAATAAAGCCGACATACAAAAACCAGCTCAGTTTCAGAGAGTACACGAAAGACAGATGATCGAGATAAAACTTAAAGATAGAAAAAGAAACAAGTGGACAGGTGAACAAATGAAATTAAAGAATATTATAGAGGACGTGGCAGAAGGAAAGTGGCAATGGGCTGGACATGTAGCACGCACGACTGATGATCGATGGACCAAGCGAACATTAGAATGGAGACCATGAGAAAAGAAAAGGAGTGTAGGACGTACCAAAACAACATGGCGGGATGATATATAGAGGGTTGCGGGCATTGGATGGATGACAACAGCTGCAAATAGATTGGGATGAAAATTCAGGGGAAAGCATACATCAGGCATTGGATGTATCCTTTCTAGACTTATAGTGATAGTAATAGTTATAATAGCACATTTATTTCCCATTTTTTTTGTTTCATTGTCTCGAATAACCACCAATATAGATACAATCCATATACAAGAAGTTCTTATACTTCATAAACAGTTTGACTTGAATTTGAAATTTTCTGAAAAAAACCTTTTTTTTTCCAATTTACGACCTTTTTCACTTTTTTCTTAGTGTCTTAGGGTCTCTAGCCTTTAGTATCTAAAGCTGTGCCAAATTCAAAAGGCAATGAAAATATTGGTAAACTGAGCACTGTACTTTCCTCGCAAACACGCAGTTCTGAAATAAATACTAAATTGGACTTTCTGACACTAAAATCAATTTACCTCAAGTGTTACAACTAGTTATATGATAACAAGTTTATAGTAAGGTGTTAATTACAAAAGAAGCTAAGCAGAAAAAGGATTTAAGAGATAGTTACAATGCATATCTGACATGTCCATCTATACACTATTTTTGGTAAAATTTTAAAGCATAAAAAACAAAATTTTTTAGATTTGCCCACTCCAAGATCCCTCCCCACCTCATTAGCTTCTCCATCTCTTTAACCTTTTTAATATTTGACTGTAGATTCTTATGTTTAAAATTTGCTCATTAATCAACCAAAACCCAGTAAAAATTCTCGTAAGATTATTCACGTTAAACAAAATTTAGTCTCACATACTCCGATCACCCTCTCCCCCTGAAGCGATATTGCTCAGAAAGTTTAGTTGCCTTCTTACTTCACTTATATATTTACCAAATTTGAAATCGAACACATAAAGGTAAAATCTCGAAAGGTGATTTCTGCATGAATTCATAATTTCCTCTAGCCAAGGAAGTTAGAACCGAAAAATTTGGAAATATTAAGGCTTCGTATTCAACTTACAATTATATAAATTTGTTTATTTACATTAGGCGGGCATTACACTATAAAAGTTCTTTTATAAAAGATCTTTTAAAAAAGAACTTTTACGCTAAATGTGATAGTGTAATAGCTCTAGTTTTATAAAATTTGTCTTTTATAAAAGTTCGTTTATCATAGTTTGCATTTTCATCCAATATTTGATAAAAGCAGTCTGTTCCACTCCTGCACTCGACTCGCCGGTGGGTTGGCTTCTCTTCTCTTTGTACGCATGCGCACATCTCACGTCTCGCGACAAAATCCAATCACACATAAGGTAACTGTCCACGTTATGAGACGAAGTACGTCTTTATGAGACATTGAATGAAAAATACTATTTAAAAAAAGTAAGAGCATGTAACTCTTGAAAAAAAAATATGATAATATTATTCAGGCAATATTATAATAAATTAATTAATTTTAATATTGATTTTAACCAAACTTATCGAAAAAAAAAAATTATAAAAATTCGTGTCTCGTTGTTTGCGTCTCAAGCTACGGTCAGATGGAATGAAATGACGACTTAAATAGATCGCTTTATATTGTTTTATTGGACAATTTATACTATATTATTTGAAGGCTTTTAAGCTGCAGATTTTATTTTTGCACTTATTTTATCAATTTTCATAACGATAGTAGTTTTAGTTTGAGTGTCTCGATAGACCTGCATTTATGAATTCGGACGTACCCCCGTATGAGACGCTATGTTCAGTGAACTGTACGACGCGGACATGTGATCTTCGCTTGTACCACTTCGATGAGACAGTGCATATTTACACATTTTGAGACATATATATATATATATATATATATATATATATATATATATATATATATATATATATATATATATATATATATATATAACATTTATTGTTTAAATCGTGTTATTATAGCATAAAAACTATATTTTATTTGCGAGATTCAAATTACTAGCTGTAAGTATGTGCAATATTGTCTAATTATAAACCTAACCTAAAAGTATATTAATGTTAACATTGATTATGTACGCTTATATTATACTTACAATTTTTACTAAATGTTTTAAAAAAGTTTTGAACTTGCTAACATGTGAATTCACTTATAATTTGTTTCAGAAAATAATAGCTACACTTAATAATGGGCAAATTCAAGAATAATATAAGAATAGATGGAGCAAAAAAAACAGACAGTAAACTCAAATTATTGAAAAGAAATGTGGTCCACGTTTAATTTGTGTGATGATAATAAGAAGAAGATTAAAAGATTAAACTATTGCCCTCAAAAGCATGAAGAATGCTTTAAAAACAATGCAGGAGAGTGAACTTTCTGTCAGAAAAGCAGCTGCTGCCTACGGTGTACCTGCATCGACGTTACACAGAAAAAAAAACATCTTGATCCTGAAAAATCAGGAACAGGAACAGTTATCCCACTGAAAGAAGAGGATGATATTGTCAATTGGGTGCTGTATAGATCACAAGTAGGAGCACCTGTCTCAAAATCGGAATTATTTGATTGTGTACAAAAATTAGTTGAAACTATGAAAATAAAGACTCCCGTCACAAACGACCGTCCAAGTCGACACTGGTACGAAGGGTTCAAAAAGCGCCATCCAAACTTGTGTATTAGAAGACCACAGCATTTAAGTTGCAGTAGAGCAACTGTAACTCGTGAAGAGCTACAAGAGTGGTTTAGAGAAATAGGAAAGTATTTAGAAGATAGAAACTTGTTAGATATTTCTTCTAATAGATATTTTAATTGTGATGAAAGTAGTATAATGCTATGTCCTGATGCTGAAAGAGTACTGGCTGAAAAAGGGTCTCGTACAGTATATAAAATAGTCGATGGTGGGAGAGAACTCTTAACAGTTCTATTCATGTTTAGTGCTGATGGCACACGTGCTCCACCGATGATCATGTACCCTTTTAAAAAAGATTTACCAAAGAGAATTGTGAATAATACTCCTACAGGCTGGGGTATTGGTGTATCCGACAGTGGCTGGATGACAACAGAGACATTCTACGAAAACATTACTAATATATTCTATCTATGGCTAGTGAAAGAAAATATTGAATTTCCTGTTGTTGTTTTCATGGATAACCACTCGTCTCACTTGAATTTACCACTTGTAACTTTTTGCAGAGAAAAGCAAATAGAATTGATCATCTTGGCTCCCAATTCCACTCACATCATGCAACCTTTGGATCTAGCATTTTTTCATCCCTTTAAAGTGGCATGGAAAAGATGTGTGCCTAAATGGAAAAGTCAACAAAGCATCATGCGTGTAAAAAAAGAAGATTGTGCTGAAATTTACTCTCGACAGCATGAGAGATGAAAGAAATATCATCATAAGTGGATTTAGAGCATCAGGACTTTATCCATTTAATCCTAAAATGATAGACTTTGATGTCTTAGGAAAAGGGAAAGAGACGAAAACATATTGTTGAAGAAAAGAATCATTATAATTTAGAGACTGAAGACCAAAAGCAATTCTTGCAAACAATTGAAAAAAGGTTACCAGCAGATAAGATTTCTAAATTCACAGAAGCAGCAATTAGTGAATCATGGGCCGGTGATTTGGAAGATAAATCATTGTTTTAATTTTTGGTTTGAGGAACATAAGAAATCTACAGGTATTTTATATATAAAATAATATAATTTTAATTCACAATTATTAACCATGCACATATAAAGTTTATACTCCTATTTAAAATTATATAATTTAAAATTTTCAGTCAATCCAATTAATCGAAAGCCAGTAATCAAGCAAATTGAAAATTCTGATATTCATAAGATTATTATTGTTCCACAAAATAATATTGCTGATTTGAATACTTCTTTTTCTGCGGATCTTGTCTCTTCCAATGACCAAGAAGTTTTTCCTTTATATATTGAGCAGATTGATCTGATAAATAATAAAGAAATATTTGAAGCTACAATTTTAGTCGATAATACTTCAAATATTGTTAGCGAAGTAGCTCATCTTGATGAATTAGAATCACAAGATCATGAGAATAATAAGGATTTATCATATAATGATGCAACTGGTACGTAGATATAAAATTCAATATTTTTGTTCGATGACAGCCAATCTAATTTTCACATGTTTTCAGAACCTACAGAGACAAATTACAACAGACAAGAGCACATCCATTTAATTGCTTCAAATCAAGAAAATAATCAAAATCAAGCAAGTAATGAAACTGCCGAAAATATTGACAAAGGTAAAGTAGAATTATCTTAATATGTAATTTTTTATCAAATAATTACTTAAATAAGATAACAAATGATTTTTATTTTTAGCTGCTAGTCTACAAAATTTACTTTTAAAAGAAATATATACACTGCTAATTGAATTCCTGCCAAAGAAGAAGAAAATTAAAGTTGAAAAATCAGGAAAACCCAAGTTACCATCTGTGGGGACATCAGAGGCATGGTTGAAGCTTCAAATGGATAAAGAAAATATTTAAAAAATCAAAGAAGAAAAGCAAAAAAATATCAAGAACATGCAAGAAGACAAAAAAAAAAAAAACTAATGGAGCAAGTAAAAGAGCTCCAAAAGAAAATAAAACAAGAAAAAATAGGTTATGATCTTTATTTATACTGAATTTTTGTTTAATTTATGAATAATTTATTACTTTGTCTTGAAAAATGTTATTAATTACATGTTCTATGTTTAAAGTATCTTTACAATAAAGAAAACTTATTAAAAAAATAATTTTCATGATTTTTTAACTATCTCATAAGAGGGACATATACTATGAGACACCATGGACATATGCCTTCAGAGTGTCTACTAATGGAGACGACCTCTTTTAAATACCCATTCTCCCTTATTTTAAACTTTAATTATACAAAAAAAAAATGAATTTCAGTTCATTTCATGCAGAAGTACTCATTAAATACAAAAAAAATTGTGTTTTCCACCCATATATATTTGAAAATATTAGAAAACCAAATGTCTGCGCAATTCGCGTCTTATAACGTGGACCGTTACCTTATCAGTTATCAACTTATCAATCGTTGTATATTTAATTTTATTTGCGTTTTTAAAATATTATTTCTTTAAACTGTAATTTAAGTTGAACTTGAACAATTAGTGTTCCGTACGTTGATTGCTTTTAAAATAAAAAAATTTGTTACGGTGGTATAAAATGATCAGTGACTTCACAAAACACACCCCAAAGAAGTTTTCAACAAAGTTTGTTTCCAATCTTTACTGAAAACTGATGACTTTGAAATGTTTTTTTTTGTATACCAAATAAATTATTAAAGGTAATGCACTCGTGATAATTTTCGTTCAATCTACACCCCGTGGAGAGCATTTCAGAATTTTTTCAAAATTTTTTGATCAGTACTTTTCAAGATAAGGTGGGCGAACAGCGATTTTTCGCGACTTTTTAAAAATAATACAAAGAAAAGTAAGTCCAAGTACTACATTATATATATATTTTTACTCGTGTTTTCACAAGCTTTCATTTGACACCACACTCAATGACCTAGTAAAAAAAAAAATTTTTCACTTCCGATTTCACTCTCCGATTTCAACTTTCTATGACAAATAGTTTCGGAGAAAATCGGGTGTGACAGACAGACAGACAGACACCCAAGTCATCTTATAAGTGTTCCGTACGGAACACTAACAAAAGCTTTGAAAGTAACTGAAGAATGGCCGAGTCGAGGATTGGGTGCAGGTGGTCTGGGGCGACTACTAAAATTTTGATTTATGAATATGAAAGAATAGATTATCTGTATGTGGTTTGCCATACAGAGTATAAAAATAGAAAAAAAAACGGTTGAATGCTTACGAAGATATTGCTTGTGTATTAAAAAAACATGGATACATGTATGAGGTTGACGATGTAAAAAAAAAGTTAATGGGTTGAAAGTGTACACTGAGGTATGCGACTACTGTATTGAAGACTTGTGTAGCTCTCGCCTGTGGCAAAAAATCGTAGAGTAACCATAAGCCTGTCCTCAGTGGGTATTGGGTTACGCAAATGTGTCGTTTCCCGAGATATAGGTCCCACCTTTAAAAGCAAGTAATAGAAGGTTTTTTTTATCCATCCTTAAATACTTCATGTAACTTTTTGTATCTTCCATGCCCAGTTTTTTGACTAAATTCTGATTGCCATTGCAACTACTGCAGCCACAAAACCTGCGGCAATTGGTAAAACGTCATCCATTACACAACAGTCACAACTCACAACACTGTCTTAAAATGACAAACTGAGATTTCTTTTAAAATATTTTGTAAAATATTTTACATAGTGTAATGCAAATTTTGTAGTCATAAAAGATATTTTATAAAAGAAATTGTAAAACAATTTCTATCCAACTTTTATAATACATCTTTTTCAAAGAACTTTTATAGTCTAACGCCTGCCTTATACAGTTCCAAATAAAGAAAAAAATTATTATCCTCTTGTTAAATTAATTGTATTAAAAAATGTGTATTAATAAAAATTGTTGCCTTACAATGTGAATGTTATATGTAAATCAAATAGCGCCAGTTTAAAATTTCTTGTTAACTTTGTACTATAGGTAAACTAATATTTGAGTTTGTCTTACCGATTTAATAAATTGTATCCCCCTATCAGACCAGAATCAGTTAGTCACAAATGGTAACGAAAAATTCCTTTTAATATTATTTTTCTTTTCACTGACCTGAAAGCAAAATATTATTATTAGACAATAGCTTTAACAGTGTAGGTAAACTTTTAAAAATCAAATTGAGCACTGACAAAAACCGAATGGTATATAAGATATATTCACTGTATCTTAGAACTAAAAAATTTAAGTTCTAATGTAACAAATGAGCCATTTAACTAAAAATCAATCTGGTTAGATAAAACGACAGCTTTAAAACGAGTTTAAAGTTTTTCCCTTCAAACACAGATAACAGTTCAATCCAAAAAGTTAGTATTAAAGAAAAAGCTACAACCCTTACGATTGTGCCAGCTGACGAATTGGCTAGAAGTTTAAGATTAAATTTTAAGGAAGTTTCTTACTGCTTGTCTGCCGGAGTAAGTAAATTTAAGAAGCATGGAAAAAATGTGATACAAAATATTAAGCTAATAGACTTAGTATGTACTTATCTTTATTATTATATACAGTTGGTAATTACGTTGTAATTTACAAATTTGCGTTCATGAAAAAAGGACCTGATAATTTTTATATGGTATTTAAACAAGTAATATATATTTTTAAGAGGCCACGATCATATATTATGGTACCTTAAGTCAAAGTAAAGAGTGCTGATAGCTAGCAATTAATTAGTGTGATGTGCTAAAAACAAGTGGTATTCTATTTAGTAGATTTTTATTTTGGTAAATGAAAAAGGGCTGATAATGTATAACTAGTTGTAGTGAGGAATGATACAGAAAAAGAAGAAGATATCTTCAATAGAGTCGAGTATTAAACATAAAAATGAAAATTTTTCCAGTTGGGCTATAAACAAAAACACATTAAAGTCCGTTTGTTTGGAGTTGATAGCACACAACATCTATAATATATATAAAATGCAACGTTTCTCTGTCTGTCTGTCCGTTAGTGCGCCTATCACTGGAGAACCACTTATCCGATTTACGTACTTTTTTTTTAAACATACATATGTTCTCTAGCCAGGTTATAGGCTATACTTTATTACGATAGGTAGCATAAGGAATGAGCAGTGACGTAAAATAGTGATTGATGTCGGAAATAAGTTTGCCGCTAGCGCGTGCCCTTGCAATACACAGCCTAAATCATTAAATATGGAACAATATTATGTAGCAAATAATATCTGTAATCTATAATCTATAATATATATAAAATGCAATATCTCTCTGTCTGTCTGTCTGTCCATTAGTGCCTTTATCACGCGAGAACCACTTATCCGATTTACCTGTCTTTTTTTAAATTCATACATATATTCTTTGGCCAGGTTATATAATAATAATAATCTATATCTATGATATATATATATAAAATGCAACGTTTGTCTGTCTGTCTGTCCGTTAATGCGCTTATCCCTCGAGAACCACTTATCCGATTTACGTGATTTTTTAAATTCATACATATGTTCTCTGGCCAGGTTATAGGATATATTTTATTACGTTAGGTGACATAAGAAATAAGCAGTGATGATAATAGTGATCCAAGTCGGAGAAAAGTTTGCTGCTAGCGCGTTCTCTTGCAATACGCTTCCTAAAGCATTAAATATGGAACAATATCATGTAGCAAAGAATACAATATATATAAATTGCAACGTCTCTCTGTCTTTCTGCCTGTCCGTTAGTGCGCTTATCACTCGAGAACCACTTATCCGATTTACATGTTTTTATAAATTTATACATACGTTCTATATAATTCGATATAAGCCTAGATAATGGGAGATAAGGTGAGATAATGGGAGATAAGGAGAAATAATGGGAGAAAAGTCGAGATAAGCCTCGATAATGGGAGATAATGGGAGATAAGTATAAAATAATGGGAGATAAGGAGAAATAATGGGAGATAAGGAGAAATAATGGGAGATAAGCAGAGATAAGTCTAGATAATGGGAGTTATGGTGAGATAATGGGAGATAAGGAGAAATAATGCGAGAGAAGGAGAAAATAATGGGAGATAAGTCAAGATAAACCTAGATAATGGGAAATAAGGTGAGATAATGAGAGATAAGGAGAAATAATGGGAGATGAGCAGAGATAAGCCTAGATAATGGAAATTATGTAGAGATAATGGGAGATAAGGAGAAATATTGGGAGATAAGGGGAAATAATGGTAGATATCTTATTACGTTGGGTAACATAAGGAATAAGCAGTGACGATAGTAGTGAAGTCCAAGTCCACGCGAGCGGAGCCGCGGGCCCGGCTAGTGGGTTATAAATATTAAAATGTCATAAACCATAAGCGTCCGAAATTTCTCTACCAATTATTTGTATTTTTAGTTTTAATTACCTTTCTATCTCTATACAACGGTGCGACCTTTTTCTAAAAAAAATATTTTATTACATGCCTTCTAAACTTTACAATAAGATATATACATCAAGGCATTTCAAAGTTTATTTTAATAAGTACAAGATGAAACTAAAAATCTTATTTGTATGATAAAGGCCTAAATAAGTGAAATTAACAATTGTTAAGTACTAGGAATCTATAGTGTTATAAAGCTTAATGATAATAGGTACAATAAAATTATTTGTGATTTTAGCAGTTATTGGAATATAATTAACCAAAGTATTTATCGGTAGGTAGGTGCCTAAGCACCTAAGTATGCAATAAAAATATTCTGTGAAAGTATAAAAATAAACCAAAAACCTATAATATGCTTAGGTCAAATTAGAACAGCTATGGTTTCAACTTTCAGTTTTGTCCCGGTCAAACTTCGCGGAGTCTGTAAATTGGCATTTTCCCTGCGAAAAAAAACAATGATACTTAACGTCCACGATGCCCTAGTGCATCAACAGCCGACAAGCCAAGTCCGTGAAATCATAGAAACCTGTGCCGATATGACGGGAGTTGGATCAGCAACTATTTATAGATTTTTAAAAGAAAGAAAACGCGGTCCTTACAACGAACCTCAGAATCACAAAAGAAAGGAGCCCTTAGAGGTTGATGAAGACTTTAAAAACGCAATAAGAATAAAGTACACTATTTTTTTATTAAGAAAGAAATACCTACACTGCACAAAGTTTTTCAAACAATCAGAGAAGACCAGGACTTACCAGATTTAAAAAAAAAATGGAAATTATGGAAAATCCTTCAAAACCGGAATTTTCGTTGGGAAAAACACAATAGAAAATCTTTTCTTATCGATAAAACATAAATAATTTGGTGGAGAACAGAACATTTACAAGCAATCAGAAAATTTCGAGCAGAAGAAAGAAATATTTTTTATTTAGATGAGACTTGGGTTAATGAGGGACATACAATGAAAAAATTCTGGATTGACAAAAACATTAAGAGTGCCAAACAAACTAGGCTAATTATAGCACATACCCGTAGTGAAAACGGATTTCTCGACGGTGGCTTGTTAGAATTCGAATCAAAGTCAACTAAAGATTACCATGATTACTCGATTATTAGAACGAATCCCGACAAATTCATGGAAGAAAGCGGATATTCTTCAATGGATAAGAGACAAAAACCCCAAACATAAAGATGGTATGTTAAAAGCGAAACTTCTCAAAATTGCAAAAACAGTCCAAGAAATATGCCGTCGATGAGACAGCAAAGGAAGAGAATATCACAGTGCTTAGATTACCCCCATATCATTGCGAATTGAATCCCATAGAGCTAATTTGGGCAGAAAAACTTCAGAGACGTAAGGCAATTATTACTCGTCGGAATAGAGAGAACCAATGGGGAATATTTGGAAAAATGCCATTCAACATGTTATAGAAGAAGAAAATAAAATGTGGAAACTTAACGAATACATCGAAGAAACTGTGGAAATAGAACCTTTAATTATCAATTTAAGAGAAGTCGAGTCTTCAGATTTTGAAGATGATGATTGTTTTTGATTGTAATTAAAGTACTTATATATCGTGAATTGTGAATTTGTACATCTATGTACATCTTGTAGATCTATAGATTAAAAATCCAGTAAAATGCATAAGAAATCTCTTTTTTTTGGGCGCACCCTAACATGTATTTGCATCTACAATTAGAGAATTTTACTATCAACTGCAGACAAATACACTATAAAGTAAATGCATCGTTTACATATTACTTCCCTTTCTAACGATTTTTATTCTTCTAGATAAATACTGATTTCTACAAATCAAAACAACATAAAATTAATTGTTTAAAAAAAATCAATTAATAATTAAAAACAGAGAATATACTAGTATTTAAAGTCATAATTATTATTTAATTCTATCTTATTGTTATTGAATCATCACCATTATTTTTGATTTAAGTAAGATCAACATTATTCAAACTTAACCCTTTAACTAAAAATATTTTGAAATTGGTATATTCAACCAAATTCAGTCATTCTAATATTTAAACCGGATCTCGTTACCATAGAATTTAAAACTTCTAGTTCAGCAGGTATCATTTATTTAAAAGAGTATAAAAGAATACTCAAAGAAAAAACATGAGGGTGGTTCAATAAGTACTCATTTTTGAAGACAGATGGCGTTGCTAACGCAAGTGGATGTTACCATCCTGTGCTGTCATCTGATAGATGACCGCAAAAAAAAAATCGACACTGATTCATAGGTTAGTTTGCATTTGGCAGCCATTTCAGTAAGTAGTGTAACATGTTTGTAGTTAATATGGAAAAAGTATGAGGAGATAAAGCGAAATTGGATGCTGTTTATGGGGACCCTTCGCCATCCATGACAGTCAGATATTTTTCAACGAATTTAAACGTGATCGACCATCCGTTATTGATGAGGATTGCCCGGGACGCTCATTAAATGTGGTTACCGAGGAAATTATTGAAAAAGTGCATGATATGATTCTAGCTGATTGTCGAACGAAAGCGTGCGAATTAGCAGAGGCCATAAGTGTGTCGACGGGCACGGTGATTAATATTGTACATGATAAGTTGGCAATAAAAAAGTTGTCGGCCCGTTGGGTGCCGCGATTGCTCACCATGGACAACCAGCGGGTGCGGCTTTCAACTTCGAAGCTGTTTCTGGAGCAATTTAAGCGAAATCCGAGGGATTTTTGCGTCGAGTTATTACTATCGATGAGACTTGGATCCATCATTATACACTCGAAACCAAACGACAATCAAAACAATGGGTTTCTTCCGGTGAATCTGCTCTAAAGAAGGGGGAAGGCGATTTCTTCTTGTTCCCAAACATGAAGAAATGGCTCGCAGTTGGACATTCCTATTTTTTGGAAGGGTTAAAAAAATTTACTTCTTAGAAAAAGAAAGAACGATGACTGGATTATACTATAGTGAGTTATTGGACCACTTTGACAAGGAATTAAAGGAAACGGTCCCATTTAGCGAAGAAGAAAGTGCTGTTTCACCACGATAATGCTCCAGCACATTGATCCGGAGTTGTCATCGCCAAACTACATCAATTGCGTTGTGAATTGCGGCCGCACCCCCGGTATTCGCCTGACTTGGCCCCTTGCGATTTCTTCTTGTTTCCAAACATGAAGAAATGGCTCGCAGATAATTCCTATTTTTTTGGAGGGATTAAAAAAATGGCAAGGACGTTGGAAAAAGTGAATATACCTAAAAGGGGATTATGTTGAAAAAATAAAAAAATGTTCAATCCTAACACGGGCACTTATCGAACCACCCTTGTATAGTTAATAGTTTTAGAATTTTAACATAATTTCTTATTTTTATCTTCGTCATAGTAAGTAAATAGTTTTCAGGGTTCTGGTAATGTAAATATTTTAGTTGGCTTGCTGTTCCATTTGTCAAAATACATCTCTAGCTGTCAAATTGGACCAGATATAAAATGAAACCACGTTGCAGATAAATCCCTCAAGCACTATAGGAGCGACGCGTGTGCGGAAAAAGCATTCTCGTTGATCTTGAATGGCTGCATATTGTACTCGGTGGGAAACACAGTCCTGGTCAAATCATTCCAAATGGATGGGGTTCTTCATATAAGAGACTGTTTGAAAGAGGTTGTACGAGGAGTAACAAACTGAACCTCAAAAGAATGAGTGACGTGTACATGCACCACTTTGGGAGGAATTAAGCGGGCTGCATCCATGGAACACTTTCTATGAACATACTGGTAGAATAGACTCAAGTTGACGATAGTTCTTAGGTGTTTCAAAAAATCAAGGTTACTGGTGAGTTCTGGATCTCAAATTAGGCGAACAGCACTCTTCTGAGTCGAATCCAATAAATACATTTGGAGGCATAGCCCCCGACATGACAGAAGTATTCCATCGTTGGCTGATTTGAGCTTTGTACAGAATTAACAGTTGTTGTGGAATGTAAAGCTTTCTAGTTCGAAATAATATTTCCAGTTTTAGAGAAACTCTCTTGGCTATGCATACAATATGTTCATGCCAAGACATATTTGCCTAGCAAATTGAGTGATGGTGCTAGAGGAATGGAGAGTCCCAACATAACTATGTCAGGTTCAGCAACCTTCATTTTTTTTAGAAAAATCTGCCACTTGGATTTTTGTAGCATTAAATTCTACGTGGATATTATCACACCAAGATAGAATTTCTTCCGGGTCTTCGTTAAGTTGAACGACATCCTGTTCTCTGCGGATATTTGCATGAGTTGCAGATGTTTGAGCATTCAAAGTGAATGAAGAAATACGCGTAATATCATCTGTAAAGTTGAGAACTGGATTCTTGGCTTCTTTTAGCAGATTGTTAATGTAAGTGAGAAAGAGAGTAGGAGACAGTATGTAACCATGGGGCACACCGGTGTTGATAGTGAAGGTATTTTAAAGAAATTCGTCGACTGTCATCCGTTAAGAACGCTCTCTGAGGAAACATGAGAGATATAAACAAAACTTTTCAAACAAAGCATAAGAGCGTAGCTTAACCAACAATCCATCAGGCCAAGCTTGGTCAAATGCCTTGGAGATAATAAGTACAACCGCTCGGGATTATCCAAAATGTTCAATTGCGTTGTGCCAAATAGAAAACAGAAGATCTGTTGATCTTTGCTTACGAAAGACATACTGATGGTCGGTAATAATATTGAATCTTTCTATATATTTTAGAAGATGCTGATTGATAGACTTTTCCAAAACTCCGGACACAGCGTGACCGGTCGGTAGCTGCCCAGCAAGGTCCCCGTCCCCCCAGGGGTATCAGCCAAACTACAGTGCAAACCCCAGCAAGAATGAAACCCTCCCCATCTGCAGGACAGGAAATACAAATGATCTAATAAGTAGCCATGAATAATAACAAATCTTTATTTGTTAAAAATTTGATTGGTATGGAAATTTTCGATTGCCTTCAAAAATTATTCGATCTATTTCTGGTAAATGTCATCTAATCGGTAACTAAAGTTGGTCGAGCATAAACTTAAAAAATATCTAATATAAATTCCTAGTATAC
This sequence comes from Pachyrhynchus sulphureomaculatus, assembly GCA_019049505.1. NCBI lineage: Eukaryota > Metazoa > Arthropoda > Insecta > Coleoptera > Curculionidae > Pachyrhynchus > Pachyrhynchus sulphureomaculatus. The sequence goes on from CM032448.1 coordinate 64,838,804, forward strand.
TGGTACTACTCAAAATCACATAAAGTTCCATTCTAACAAAACATACTAGTGTGCCTCAAAAAATTCAGCACAAAATTTGTTTATTAGTTATTGTTATTTTTAAAACTAAAAGCGAATTTACGATAAAAGAACTGTCACTTGTTAAAAAAAATCAATTTTACAAAAAGCATAAAAGTTAGGGAAACCAATGGTTTCCAAACCAGTTAAAAGTTTTTCAGTTTCAACACAGATAAAATTTCAAAACGAAAAAGTTGGTATTAAAGAAATAGCAACGTTTACGATTGTGCCAGCCGACAAATGCGCTCGGAGGCTGGAGATTAAATTTACCCCAACTTTTGCAGTTGAGGTAGATATAGAAAAAGAAATAAAAGTAGGTTTTTACCAAAACTTATTTTGACTTTAGTAACCGATAAGATGGATGTATTTTAGAAATTAGAAGGTCAGCATTACATAATGTAATGTGTTCAAATAAATATTCGTTTAATAAATATCTGCTTCATACATATGTAAAATGCCTATAATTTTCATAGTGATGTAACAAGCGGATAGGAAAAGAAGAGAGGCGACCATAACGTAGTAGTTAAGGTGTCTGCCTTCTATGCCGAAGACCCGAGTTCCTATCTCGGCTCGGAAAATAATAAATTTAAAAATATTCAATGTAACGGTCGCCCCTCTCAAAAAGGCAATCGCAAACCACCCGTAGTATCATGGCTAGTAAAGCCCTCTCACTTTGATCGTCCAGAACCGGCATTAAACTGTAGGTCCCCTTTACCTGTGAAATACTTTAAAAAAGTACCAACCACAGGGAAAGGCGAGAGAGTCGCCTACGTCCGCATCGAATATGGCATTTCAAGAAGAAGAAGAAAGAAAAGAAGATATATTTCAAAGAAGTTACTGTAAAAGCTTTTGCGAATCATAAAACTGACAGTATCGAAATGGCGCATGCGCAGAAGGTAAAAATTTCAAAGATAATTAAAACTGTAATGTTTTAACCTAATATTTCAAGGGGCTAGAACTCATATCATGTTAATAAATTTGAAAGAAAGCCGCTGAAAAAAGTTTTCACAACGTTGTTCAGTGACTCAATAACAATAAGTCTTAGATTTTTGCTTATAATGTCAGAAACGGTGTGCCTACTTAGTCTCTAAACTACCGAGTTCCAAAAATATTCACCATAGCATTTTTTGCATTGTTTTTGTAAAGGAATCTTGACACAAAATTAAGATTTTTCTCACATGTAAGCCACATATTAAAAAAGCATTCGTGGCAATGTTTTTTTTTTAATATCTATCTATATGCGCTTATATAACCGAAATCACATATAGATCGATCCAAGAAATAAATTGATGATTTATAAACAAATAATAAGACCAGTACTAATGTATGATGCAGTATATCTGATACACAAGCGAAACGACTACAACGTACACAACACAGAATATTAAGATGCGTAACATCAACTGGACGTTACATAAGAAACAACGAACTACACCAAATGATTAACATGCAAACCATAAGACAACATATAGAAAATATATATAACAAATTTTATAAATACAAAACACAAATACCAGCCTAACACGTCATATTACATAAACTAGACCATCCCAAACATAAACCACTGTACCACAGATTACGAATTTATTTCGAGGGTCCATAATATGTAAATACAAATATAAACATCTAAATAAGATTAAAAAGTGGTCAGCAACAATCATATAAATTGAACAATTCATTAAGGTAAAATTAGGTTTTTTACCAAACATAATCTATTGTAAATTGTTTATAAATTGTTAAGTGTTAAACCGATTCTAAATTAAATAAAGAGTGAAGTGCAGCGTACAGTGTAAAAAATAGTAAACCAAAATAACAGAGAGAGAGAGAGAGAGAGAGCGAGAGAGTTGCACTAGGCGTGATTGCAGTTTCGTAGTACTACTACATTCTCAAACGCAATGAATAAATTATAATCAAGTATATATAGTCTTGTTGACCACTAAAGATTAGAGGTTTTTCCTTTATGATAATTACAGTCAAATAGGCTTAAAATTATGGAATTTTTAATATCGGTCTGTAAATTTAATAGATTTATATTGGGATCTTGTAAATTTCGATTTCTTCTAAACAATCTAGTTTTTTACCCTTTTGTTCATAATGTAAAATATTTAGATTATTTATTTCTGGAAAGTTATGTGACGCCTCTAAGAAATGGTTGGCAAAATTAGAATTTTGTTTTCAAGTAACGCGTAATGTTCTTTATATCTTCTGTTAACATTTCTTCCTGTTTGTCGTATATATGGGCTATTGCATCCATTACATTTTAATCTATGAACCCCTGATTTTCTAAATTTATCGTTTTTACTTTTTACATTAAAAATCATGTTTGAAAGTTTCTGTGAAGACTTAAAAGCAATACTATTGTTTTTATTTTTCTTTAAAATATTTGAGACTTTATTGGATATTTGTCCGAAGTGACAGTTGTGTATTTTTGAAGGGAGTTTTGATTGAAGATCAATTTGTTGATTTCAGAGACATTGTATAGAAAAACCAAATCTGGAGAAGGAACTCAATATCATTAGATCTATTGCTGCTAATACGGAATACGGATAGAATGTCTCTGAAAATTATAGTCAAAAATAAGGTTTTCAAAAAAAATTATATGAAAACAACACTATGTTTTAATTTTCAATATATTTAAAATGACTTGACAATTGTTTCACCATACAATGGCGTCTTCAGAAGTGAATTTAGAAAGAAAAGTGTTATAATACTGGTTATATAGTGCTTAAAACTATCCCTAATTAATTAATTAATTAATGTTAATCGTTTTATTATATTATTTACTAACAAAATAATTTTAAGGATGAAAATCTGTGGTACTATTTCAAAGAACTAATAAAGATTAAGTAAGGGTGAATGGTTTAAGTTTACCTGTTCGTTTAATAATAGATTGGAGTTTTTCCGTTTGTTAATTTCAAGACATTCAAGCATATTTAATTTTTTAGATTTATCTTCTACATGCAGGTTTTTGAATGTATCAACAAAATTATGGGATTTGTTTATTATATGGGTTGCATAATGTGAATTGTTCTTGTTTTTTAAATAACTGTGTTTATGTTTTTTAATGCGAGTTTCAAAAGATCTACCAATTTGTCCTACGTAGGTTTTAGTACAAGATCCACAATCTAATGAATAAACTCCTAATTTTATGGATTTATTAGATTTGGTTTTGTTATCCAAAATTATATTCCCTAAGGTATTACTGGATTTAAATACTATTTTATCATTCTTTTTTGTTAAATGTTCTGACATTGTTCTAGTTATTTTCTCTGTGTACGTGAGTGTGCTAAATTTTCCTTTTTTTGTCATTAATGGTTTTTTTTCAAGATATTATCTAAGTATAATGCTAGGGTCGTATCCAATATTGTTCGATTATGTTGAATTCTTTGTTAAAATTAGTTTTTGTCATAGGAATATGTAAGAGTCTATGTATGAACGAGTTAAAAGTATAAGGGTGGGATAAACTATTGTGTATAACTGTGTCAGTATGTGAAGGCTTGTGAAAAATCGAGAAATCGTGTTTATTATTCACTTTTGATATAGATTTGTCTAAGAAATTTATAGAGTTATTGGTCTCTAATTCTAAGGTGAATTTAACGTTAGGATGCAAATTATTTAGGAAGTTAAGGAATATTGTTAGTTGTCTATCTGTTCCCGTGAAAGAGGAAATAATATCATTAATACATCTATGCCAGTAAAAAATGTTTTTGCTTATCGCGTTTTGATGAATGTTTAGTTCTAAATGATCCATGAAAATTTCTGCTAGTAAAGGGCTTAAAGGATTGCCCATTATTAGACCTTCTTTAGCGTAGCATTTAAAACCAGTAATACCTTAGGGAATGTAATTTTGAATAACAAAACCAAATCTAATAAATCCATAAAATCAGGAGTTTATTTATTAAATTGTGGATCTTGTACTAAAACCTATGTAGGACAAACTGGTAGATCTTTTGAATTTCGCATTAAAAAACATAAACGTAGTTATTTAAAAGCAAGAACAATTCACATTATGCAACCCATATAATAAACAAATCCCATAATTTTGATGATACATTCAAAATCCTGCTTGTAGAAAGTGAATCTAAAAAATTAAATATGCTTGAATGTCTTGAAATTAACAAACGAAAAAACTCCAATTTATTATTATTGTATGGTAAAACAATGGTCAAATCATTTTAAATATATTGGAAATTAAAATATAGTGTTGTTTTTATATAATTTTATTATGAATTTCCAACAAGTATCGGTTAACATAATCAAAGATGAAATAAGGTTTTCCTCCATAATTATATTCCACCGGTAGGTGATAAGACGAATCGTGAGCAATAGTCTTTAGATAAGCTTCTGAAATAAAATCCTCTTTTTATAATTTTATGAGGTTATCTGAATAATTAAATAAGTATAAACCTAGTCAGAGTCCAAAGTAAGCATACTTCTAAATTGTTAAAAAAAAACTATCAAGCCTCTAAATATTAAACATGTTCGCCTACATCTCTTACGTAAACAATTTTCTCGACACTTTGTCTGTACCCACAGGCATTTCAAATGCGGTATCATAAAATTTTGTAAATTCTTAGATTGTATTTTTATATTTCGGTAGTTGTAATTTATTTTACTTTCCTTGCTAAAGAGAAGTATTATATTTGTAAAAAAATCACTCTCGGAGATGTTTACATTGTTTTTACTTTTTAGGAGTCCTAGATACTGGAAAACATAGTTTCCCATTTCCATCGGTCTGTCTGTTTGCCCGTCTGTGGGCACGATAACTTTCAAACGAGATGAGATATCAATTTAAAAAAACTTGGAACACATATAACAGTTAACGTGGAAATAAAACTTCCTATTTGACTTCTATTTTCATCCTCGAATAATTCAGATACGTATTATTTCCATCTTTCCAATTGCCTTTCTATATCAAGTATTCTATCTCCATCTCTGTCATCTATATTGGTAAGATGGCAACTCCTCCAAATACCAGCTACTTATTTTAACTTCTTGTGCAGATGAAAGAAGTCGTATTCACTTTCATAACTTCCTGTCTTTTGTCATCCTCGACGGTGCCACGTAGTTTTTGCTTCTCGAATTTTTCGTCTGATCTCTCTGTGTATATTTTTTTTATCGTTGATTGTTGTTCTTTTTATTTTTATAATATCTTCTTTTTTCCTTCAGGGTCTGGATATCCTCCGTCATCCAAGATTATTTGGTTCGTTTTTGTTTTGCAGCTAGTTTACATTAAGTTTTTTGAATTCCCATCTTACAATTATTCCAGAGCTTTTCTGAATGACTGTCTCTTCCCGAATTGATGTCAATCACTCATCGATCTCACTCGTTCCTTCTTTACAAAGTTCTCCACTCTTTAACTTTTTACGGTTGATCCTTATCGTTAGTCTGCTAGGTTTCTTGACTCCTATTAAGCGGGACCATATTTTTCCAACCAGTAAATTACGATCTGATAATACGTCAGCACCAGAATATGTCCTTACAAATAGTATTGAGTTTCTGTACCTTTTACTAACGCATATTTAGTATACCTGGTCCCTAATTATCTTCTGTTGCGTGTGTGCAGGCGAAGTCCATGTATATAAACGTTGCTTTGGGAGCTGAAAAAATGTGTTAGCTATTACCAATTCCCTTTCCGCACAAAACTGTGCAAACCTATCACCTCGATCGTACGAGTTCAGAGTCCAAAGTTTCCAATTACAGAGTCTTCTTTGAATTTGGCCATTTTGGCTTTCATGTCACCCATGACAATTGTTATTTTATGTCTTTTCGTCAATTTCATGACTTCCTTCACTACTTCATCATGGTGGTCTGTCGTTGGAGCACAGACTTGAATGATATTTAGATTTACAAGTTTTTAGTTGTATCATTATTATTATATATGAGTGTTGAATAACACTCAGATATGGCCACTTTTTTCCAGAGAATTATCGCGACGCCGTGTCTATGGTGGCCGACGTCTCCTTCCGCATAGTAAACAGTGTGATCAACAATTACTGCTAGTCCAGAGCTACGGCATTGGATTTAACTTATTCCTAAAACGCTTATACCCATATTTTCAATTTTTTATTGGTATCTTGCCAGTTTCAGAAATACTGTGGATATTCCATGTCAAAAGTTTATATGGTTTAAACACTTTGATTCTGGTTGGTAAACGTGGGGTAAGTGGGTCTGTTTGGATATAGTCTTTGTTTTTATTCCTGGTTTGGGAGAGGGTTCGCATGATGGCGATAGAAGAAGTCTTGCCACTTCGCCTGCCGGGCCTTAGTATCAGAATCCCATAACCAGTAATGTTCTCTTCTTAGTAATTACTGTTTGCCAGAATAACATGAAGACTAGGGAAAATAATTGAGTGGTTTCCCATTTTCTTTCTGATTCCAATGCCGTTGACCATTTTTGCAGTTCATCCGCCTTCCGGGATAATTTCTCCTCCTCAGGACAATAGAGTGCCCTTCTTAATTCGAGAATTAGTTGGAAAGCTTATTCTCGCTAACATTCGACCTTAGCCACCCAATTTAATTATTAAAAATAATAATTTGATATCTATAGAAAAGACACAGTAACAGGTAGGTATATTCCTAATGATTCATTTCATTGCAAACAACACAAATTAGCCGCATTACATTTTTTAGTTCATCGTTTGGTCACTCCAATGAATAGAGTAAACTTCAAAAATGAAAGGAATCGAATTAGAAATATAACTAGAATTAATGGTTATCAAGATGTAAACAAATTAATAAATAGACGTAAGTTCAGGTTAAATATTCAGAATTCCACCTTTTTTACACGCAAAGAAAATAAGGCCAAGTATGTCTCCATACACCTTAGTCTATAAGCTATCAGACAATCTGAGGAATATCTTAGGAAATTCCAAAGATAAGATTCCTAATTGTGAGAAAAGTGGAATTTATGAAATTAGTTGTAATGATTGCGACAAAAAATGTGTTGGGCAAACTAAAAGGCGTATTAAAACACGATTCAAAGAACATTTAGCACATTTAGAATACAGTAGAACAGAAAAGTCTAGCATTGCCGAACATGCCCTTGAAGTTGATCACACTGACACATTAAATAATTTAAGGTTAATTAAAAATGTATCAGATAGGAGATTGGTGAACGCATACGAAAGTATGGAAATTATAAAATATAAAAGTAGTTTAAATAAAGATAGAGGGCCTATTCCTTATAGTCCCCTCTACTGGTTACTTGACCGGAACTGATGGCCTCGCCTATGCCATTAGTTCCGCCTGAGTAATTGAGGTTAGTTCTGGTTAGTATAAATAGGATAGATTTGTAGTTTAGCTTTAGTCAATCATCGCACCTGATGAAGCAACAAGGTTAGCGAAACAGGCGTCGAATACAAAAATAAAGTGTTTGGTGTAGTGGTGATATATACTAAGTTAAAACTCGTTTTTGAATTTTTTGAACATGTCCAGTTTTAAACTAAAACCCTTCATATGTATAATGTATGACTTTACACTTCGCGTTTGCAAGGAAAATACTAGGGAAAAAAATTATCACTTTTTTACATATTCAATTGTTCTCACTACATCTAGAAAATTAAAAAAAGTAGTCTAGAAGTATTTTCTTTGTCAACGATTTTCTGTCTTCAAAAACGTTTTGAATATTTCCTAAGATAGCAAATAAATTAGGAAAAGTATTTTGGAAAGAAAATTAAAAGGGCCTTAAAAGGTTTTCCATTAGGGAATGACTAATTGTGCGAAAATTTGATGGAAGAAGCTTTAGTTATTAATATTTTCAAAGTGCGTAAGCAGGTGTAAGTGTTTAAAATGTAAAGAACACATTAATAAATAAATGAGCTGAAACCTTCTACAAAATTTACTGTATTTAATATGTAAATTACTTAAATCTACATTAACATAATTTGAAATTATAATATTAACAAAAATATGGAAAATATATGCAGGGTATTAAAATTACAATATTTGAATGGAAATATGGCAAATTTCAAAAATATATATTTTAATTTAAAACGATCTAATCAACTCTAGTAAAAACAAATCGAAGGACCTACTATAATACATCTCACAAAAGCTCGTTAGCATTCTCGCTGCCGCGTTTGGTAGTTTTCAAAAAACAACTCGCACAAAAAAATTGCCTATTGACGCAGTCGTATATAGAAGAATTGCACTTTAAACGCGATATTCTGGAAACGTTTTTCAAATTGGCTTCCCATTTTGTCTCATAGTTTAAATCGGATTAGTTATTTTTAAAACGTGCTAAACTACATAAAATTTTCTTTAGCTAAACTTATGGAAAATTTTCTACATTAATATTCACCATATTCTTGTTCCTTAAACAACACTTTTCTTCTTCAGATTTTTTTTTAAATTAATATTTGCCATTTTTACAATAGTTTTTAATCTAATACTCCTAATTAGACCCACCAGACCAAGTTCTAAAACCTCATTTTGGTATCATTTTTCAGAACACAGTTGCAGGGAATGCGAAGAAGAAGCGTACTTCGTGAAGGGTCATACAGCGACATTTATTATACTAATATAAAATAATTGTAAATAAATTCGTAATTGTAGTATACCGTACGCTTTTTTCGATTCATCATCCTTAATAGTCATACACCCCGAAATCACCTTTTTTGCCGTTCGCCTTTCTACGTGAATATCCCAAGGATGGTCAATATTTAAGATAGTCAGATCAACAAAAAAATCTGTAAAGTAAATTCTGAACTACTCTCCTTGCAAGTTCTCAAATAAATTCTGAAATAACTTTTGAATTTGAGTACCCCGTACTAAAAAATTACTTACACCAAGCACTGGAAATCAATATTTTAAATGGGAAGGACTTAATCATAAAAAATTAAACACAAAAAAAGAGTTGAGCAACGGAAGGCCTTTATGGACACATATAACGGAAACCTGACATTTCTTTCAGCATGTTATATTTGTTAAAAGTAACAATAACAAAAAAAGACAATTTTCATATTCCTCGCCTACAAAAGCTCTTGAACGAAGTAATAATACGCTATATACAAAAAAATTATATTGAAAATAAATGAAATATATCGCCTAGTTTTTGTTAAACAACATTGTTTAAAATCTATGCGTAGTAAATTTCAGTGAGATAACAGAAAGACAGGAAATGGGGTACTCAATTTTTCGTGATCTAAAACCCCCTATGACCAGACAATATAAAATTTTTAAATTAAAGAAAAAACTTGGTCAATAGTTCAAAACTAATTACCTTTCCGAAAAAATGCTGTATCATTTCACCCCCATAAAACCGTTTTTTTTTCAAATTGTTGTAAATGCAAATAAGTAACTAGATGAATTCATACCAATAAATAACACATAGGCTGAAAAGTTTTTGATCTGATGTGTGTGTGTGTGTATGTGTATCACACACACACACATATGAAGTAACAATCTTCAAACGATACGTGTCTAAATTTCGTGACATTTCGACGATTAGTTAACAAGTTACAGTGACGCTACTTTTGATATTTTCAAAATAAGTGTTACAGGGACTCCGCCCCTGGAAAATCACTCATCATTTACTGGTATGCTGAATTTAAACGCGGTCGTACAAACACAAATGATGCTGAACGCTCTGGACGCCCAAATGAGGTGGTTATACCGAAAACATTAAAAAAATTCACAAAATGGTTTTGCATGACCGTAAAGTGAAATTGCGTGAGATGGCGGACACCCTAAAGATATCAAAAGAGCAGCATATGGTCATATTTTGCATGAATATTTGGGCATGAGAAAGCTCTGTTCGAAATGGCTTGCTCACAGTGGACCAAAAACAACAACGTGTTGATGATTCTGAGCGCTGTTTGGCCTGTTTAAGAGCGATAAAAAAGATTTTTTCATGCGATATGTGACAACGGATGAAACATGGATCCGCCACTACACACCGGAATCAAATCGGCGATCAGCTGAGTGGACAGCAGCCCGTGAAAGCCGCCCGAAGCGACCAAAGACACAACAGCCGGCTGGGAAGGTTTTGGCCTCTGTATTTGGGATGCGTATGGAATAACTTTCATCTACTATACTATCTACTATACGCAAACCTCAAAGCAATGCTCGCGGGAAAGAGATTGGGCTCCAATGAAGAAGTTATCGCCGAAACCGAGGCCTATTTTAAAGGCACAGGCAAATCCTTCTACAAGAAAGGTATAAAAATATTAGAAAAGCGTTAGACTGATTGTATTGCTCTTGAAGGAGACCATGTTGATGAATAAAGTCGAATATTGCAAAAAAAATGTGTTTTAAGTAGCTAGACCGTAAACTTTCCAGCCTACGTGCTAATGACACATTTTTCACGTTGATTCCAGTCAATCTGTTTTTTATTTACTTTAAATGCGGAATTTGCTAATTTTTTTTTACTAAAAACGACCTAAATTCAAGCCATTATATTTTATTAGTGGTCCGTACGGACATTTATAAGATCATTTTAGTGTCTGTCCGTGTGTACGTCTGTCCGTCTGTCACACCCGATTTTCTCCGAAACTATTTAGCATAGGAAGTTTAAATTTGGCACTAATATAGGAATTGATGGCCTTATCAGAGACGTATAGTTTTGAAAGTTGAATTTTAACTTAAGAGGTTAGTTTTGGGGTGAGAAATTAGAACTGAAAAAAATTACCAGGTCATCGAGTGGGGTGTCAAATAAAAGCCTGTAAAAACACAAGTTCAAATAATATATATATATATATATATATATATATATATATATATATATATATATATTATATATATATTATATATATATATATATATATTATATATATATATATATATATATATATATATATATATATATATATATATATATATATATATATATATATATATATATATATATATATATATATATATATATATTTATATATATATATATATATATATATATATATATATATATATATATATATATATAAATAAGTACGAGTAAATATATATACATATATATAAAATGTAGTAATTGCGCACACTTTTCCTTGTATTATTTTTAAAAAATTGCGAAAATCTCTAGGGGACCCCTTATTTCGAATAGTACTGACTAAAAAATGTTGAAAAAATTCTGGAATATTCTCCACAGAGTGTAGATTAAATGAAAATTATCACGAGTACATTAAATTTAATAATTTATATAGCATATAAAAAAACCTAAAATTCCAAGGTCATCCGTTTTAGGTTAAGATTAAAAAAAAAACTTTGTTGAAAAGTTATTTGGGCTGTGTTTTGTGAAGTTATCGATAGTTTTATACCTCTGTAACAAAAATATTTATTGACAAAGCAATCAACGTACGGAACCCTAATTGCGCAAGTGCGACTTGCACTTGGTCGTATTGTTTTTATTTATTTATGGACCGAGTTTGATTAAATTTAAACGGTAAACGTAAAAAAATTTGTAAGAAAAAATTTTTTGGCATTGATATCTGTCAAAATTAGAATGGCATATGTCCGTTATTTATTGAACGATTTGAATTTAACGTGGAAAGTTAATAGAACATAGTGAGAAGTTTGTTAACATTGATAAAATTTTAAATACTTGGATCATTTTTATTTATCGATTTTAATAAAATTTGAACGATAGATGTGGAATTACTTTAAAAACGTTTTTATTTTCTAAATTAAAATACTAATATGACCTTCATTTATGGGCCGATATCAATCAAATTTTTACAGATATATGTGAAATGTGTCGCGAAAAAACTTGTATTATTTCTATCTCCTTTATTTATGGACAGACTTCGAACGAATTTGAAAAACAGATTATTATAATCGTTAAAATAACCTATTATCACCGAGAGTAATAATTGGAATGATGATATCTACATAATTTATTAGCCGATTGTCCTCAAATATGTTCAATTACTGATTCCAGATAATTTTCACTCAACCTAAATTTTTCGAGATATTGACAATGAAAAAGTGACTTTTTATATTTTGACTGCCTATTGGTTGGTTGGTTGTAGGCGAGGTAGACGATTGCGCTGGTTTGTGCACTGCGAACCTCTGGGCTTATTGTGCTGCTCCCTCTTGGTGACATGAACGTCGTCCCTCTAAAAGTGTTGATTAGCTTCCTTGCAAACCTTTCATGTGGTAATTTATCGCCACGATGTAGGTAGATCGCCGAATAGTTTATGTCTATTCCAAGTTAAAGCTGCACATTCGTATAGAATGTGTATAAAAGTTTCTTTCTCTTCACCATATAGGCTGCATGTCGTGAGCTCATTATTCATTTTCTATATAAACGTTTCCTCATGTGACAGTGACCGATCATCAGTCCCACCACTAGTTTGGTCTGGGCTCTCGTCAAGAGGCCGCCAATTACGTCCCTCGCATGTCTTTGGCCAGATGTTGCTGATATGATTATCTATTGATTGTTGTCTTTACCAGCTGTGTTGATATACCAAAGGCTGGTTCTGGACTCCTGTATCGTTATATAGCTCCTTGATAATTTGTCCTCCTTCTCATTGCCTTTTATCCACGAATGTCCTGGAACCCACAGTAGTTCAACCCTCTTGTTCTTGGAGAATAGTTCTAGCAGATCGCGTTTACACTCTATACTGATCTTGGAGTTGGCCTAATAAACTGACTGTATGTAGTGCCTTAACAGTTTACAGCTTGCATGTTTCTATTTTAGTTCGTTATTTTCTTCCTAGAAATGCCGGTTTCTGGTTTATTCAGAATTGATAGCGACAAAATTAAATGTTGCAGAAGGTGGCATTTTTAAAGAGTTTACTATCGCTATTTTTTTAGTTGATGACGTAAAGATTTTTCTCCACTTTGTCCTAAAAAGAGAAGGTAGATATTTCCATAATACTACAATAGAACTGAATAGAAAAGAGTTCAAACGCTATTTGATGTTATGTTGTAAAGAAATGTTTGGCTATTGTGAACTGAAAGAGTCTCGGAAAAGACTTGAAAAGGCGGAGTATTTATTCGAGTTTGAAAAATTTGTCCTGAATTCCCTTTCCTAGCATTTCTTAAAATACTTTAACCTTTAAAACAGATATGTTAAAATAATGTAGAAATAGATTTCTCGTTAAATAAAAATATTTTTGAATTCAAGGAGGTGACACTGGTGTAAACGAGTTTTGTCAGAAAAAAATGTATTTAATTCAACTTAGAATATTTCTGTTATTTTTTTATTCCTGGAGTATCAAATTTTAACCGATTTAATCTACTTTTTTGTGTGTAAGATTGTTTCTAATTAATATAGGAAAATTTATGTCGTTTACATTTTTAAGTACCTATTTGGATTGTACAGAGTATTTTTTAGCCTTTTTAAGTCCTGAATACAACTATATCTGCCACGACATAAATGGGTTACTCTTTGCTGTCCACACAAAGACAATATACTTTTATGTTGTTCAAGATTATCCGTGGTTATATCCAGGCTGGTAAAAAAATTACTTGAAGATGTACAGATGTACGGTCATTCCAAACAGTGTCCATACACCATCTGCTTTTTATACTATTTTTCTGTTATATTTAACTAATTAATTGGAACTATGAGAAAACATGTTTAAATTAATATTTGAAACTTAACCAACGAGGATTAGTATTAAAAACAACTACGGAACATTTTATTTAGAAATTACATCATTGTTATAAAAATGTAAACAAAATTAATGTCAAAAAGTGTCCATACACTCAACAATTGCATTGAAAAAAACACATTATAATAAACTGCATTTTATCAAGTTATCTATTGCTCGCTAAACTGAAAACAAAAGAATAATTTTCGGCCATTCTTTAAAATCTGTCACTTGTTGCTAGTAATTTTGCACTGGATTTTCAAAGTAGTATTAAAAATGAGTAAGAGGAATTGTGAAATTCAATTTTAAATTCGAAAGATCATAAGTGATTTGTGGAAAGATGGAAAATCGTACAAAAAAAATAGGAAAAATTGTTAAAAAAGTCGCATACCACTGTTCAGTATCTTGTAAACCAGTATAAATCAACGGGTTAATATAAAATTCGACCACGCTCCAGTAGGTCCCAAGAAACTGACTCCACGTGAAGAGGTCAGTATTGTTAGACACATAATTATAGATCCCAAGAAAAGTGCACCAAAATTAAAAGAAGAAACACGGGAACTATTTTCGAACAATGCTTGTGCACAAACAGTGAGAAATTGTTTAAACAGGGCAGGTTATAAGGGGTGTGCAGCCAGGATGAAGCGGTTAGCTTTTGCCAGGGAATACGTTACTAAACTCCCTGAATTTTGAGAATCCGTAATCTTTAGTGATGAAATTAAAGCTAAACTTCTTGGGTCTGATGGCAGAACTAAAGTTTGGAGAAAGAAGAATACCGCATTCGTTCCACGGTGAGATAAGGGGGTGGCAGTGTTCTGCTTTGGGGATGCATCTCCTCTGGAGGGGTTGGAAATGTACATTTTTATTAATGATACCATGGATCAGCATGTTTATCTGAACATTTTGAGAGACAATTTAAGAGAAAGTGTCCAAAAATTAGCACTCGAAAAAAAGATACATTTTCCAACGGGACAATGATCCGAAACATACGCAAACTTGGAGCGAGAATGGATGATCCATAATATGAAACAGTAGCTTCATACACTTCCGCAATCACCCGATGTTAACCCCATCGAGCATTTATGGGAGAAACTTAAACGGTGCGTTCGCAAACATAATGTTTCAAATAGAGAAGAATTAAAAAACAGAATATTGAACGAATGGGAGAACATGCCAGCAGATGTTACTAGAACGCTGGTTGCAAGCATAACCAAAAGGTTACAGAAGGCCAACGGCAGTCCCACTAAATATTAGTTCAAACGAATGTATGTTAACATATTGTAATTTCAGTAAAAAATTTGCATGTTCCAGTTTTTTTATGAACATGGCACACATGCTGCACAGCTCGTTCCAAAGAGAAGAGGTTCCCCATATAAAATACCGCTTAAAAAGGGGTGCACGACCAGTGACAGGCTGAACCGCTTACGGATGTGATGTATTAGAAAAACGTATATTCGTCGCATGCAGCGCCCTGAGAGGAATTAAATGATCTACATCCATCGAACACTTTCCATGAAAGTACCAGTAGAACAGACTCAGGTAACCAACCGTTCTTCGATGTTCTAAGGAATCAAGGTTACTGAGTTCTGGGTCTCTGATCAGATGAACAGCTCTCTTCTAAATAGAATCCAATAAATGTAGTGTATGGTTGGGAGCATAGCCTCAAACATGGAAGCAGTATTCGATCATTGGTCAAATCTGAGCTTTGTACAGAATTACAAGTTGCTGTGAAGTGTAAAATTCAAAATAAAATTACCAGCTTTTGAGATACCTGCAACATATTCATGCCAAGACATATTTGCTCCAATGTTAATGTCCAGCAAATCAAGTGACTATGCTAGAGGAATAGAGCATCCCTACATAACTATGTCTGATTCAACAACGTTAAATTTTTTATAAAAAACTACTGCCTGGGTTTTAATAGTGCTAAAGTCTAGTTGGTTATTCTTCTTTGTTAAATTGAACAACTTCCTGCGGTCTGAAGATATTTGCATGAATAGCCGATCTTCGAGCATTTAAAGTAAATGAAGAAATAAGGGTACTGTCATAAATACAGCTGTAGATTGGATTCCTGGTCCTTTCCAACAGATCATTAATGTAAAGGAGAACTAGAGTAGCAGCCAGCCTTGAAGAACACCAACATTAATAATAAAGGTATTACAAAGAATTCCGTTAACTGTCACCTTCATCGTGAAGCACGATCTCTGAGGAAAGAAGTGGGAAACACGAGAACTATAAAGAAAACCGTTCAACCATATCATAAGAGCGTAGCTTAGCCACCAATCTGTCATACGAAAACACGGTCAAATTCCTTGGATATATGAAGTGCATTCGATTGAGATTCTCCAAAATGTTCAGTTGGCGTTGATCTTTGCTTACCAAAGCCATATTGATGGTGGTTTATAATACTAAATCCTTCTAGATATTTTAGAAGATGCTGATTGATAGCCTTTTCCATATCTTTTGATATTATTGAAAGTAATGTGACAGGTCGGTAACTGTTTGGCAAGGTCTTCTTGCCTTTTTTGGACATCGGATGAACTGTAGTGCATTTCCAGAAGGAACGAAATAATTTCTTTCTGTAAGATAGGTTGAAAAGTCTACCGAAAACTGGTGTTAGCTCGTTTGCGCAATTTTTAAGTACTATAGCAGGTATTTCACAAACGCCAGAAGCTTTATTAAAATACACTTTATGAAGTGAAGTCTAAAGACAATATTAGGCATCATCGAAAAAAGAATGTGAAGCAATAAGTTCAGCTAGCTTTCTCAACAGATGTTGTTGAAATGCTATTATCTCACCATCTATGGAGCGACGTAGTATAGTAGATTTAGTAAAATTTTGACTAATGGCTTTAGCGACCGACTAAAATGGCTCGGACTTGTTGGGGTAGACAAGAAGTGTGTTTTTAATTCTTTGGTTGATTTCGTCAATAATTTTTTTTCATTTGTTCCGAGAATGAACAAGGTTGTTCATTCCATTACCGGTTAGTAAGGTGTTTAGAAGCAACAGCTTCTTTATCTTTTGATCGAATCAAGACTTGACGTGAGAAGAATTGTAAGCTTTAAAGCCCGCTGAAATAACATCAGAAAATTCCTTAGTGCAATCACATAGGTAATCGGATCTAAAACAAACCACTTCTATTTAAAAAGACACAATAATTCACAAAAAGGAACAATTATTTTAGAAGATAATAAAACAGCCGCTTATACTCACAATATTAAGCATAAATCCAACCGAAAGCACCTCTACTGAGCACTTCGTAAGCAACGTTGCCAAATAACTTGAGCGTAGGGAAGGTTTGCAAATAATGGTCTCTTCTTTTTATTTAAATTATAATTCTTAAAGTGCCTAGTTTACATATGGCCAGGATGTCATTTGTTTAATTTCATTTTAAACCACATATTAAAGGAAAGATTCCTATGATGACAAAATTTTATACAACATAAAAGAAATAACCGGTCAAGTGCAAGTTGAACTTGCGCACTTAGTGTTCCGTACGTTGATTGCTTTTCAAATAAAAAATTTTGTTACAGAGGTATAAAATGATCAGTGACTTTACAAAACACACCCCAAATGAGTTTTCAACAAAGTTTGTTTCCAATATTTACTGAAATCTGATGACCTTGAAATTTTTTTTTTTTTTTTTTATATACCAGATAAATTATTAAAGGTAATGCACTCGTGATAATTTTCGTTCAATCTACACCCCCGTGGAGAATATTCCAGAATTTTTTTCAAAATTTTTTGATAAGTACTTTTCGAGAAAAGGCGGGTGGACAGCGATTTTTCGCGATTTTTTAAAAAATAATACAAAGAAAAGTGCGCGCAAGTATTACATTATATATATATTTTTTACTCGTATTTTCACAAGCTTTCATTTGACACCACACTCGATTACCTAGTAAAAAAATTTTTTTTTTCACTTCCGATTTCACCCCCCACCCCTTAGTCAAAATTTAACTTTCAAAAACTACATGACTCTGATGAGGCCATCAATTACTATATTATTACCAAATTTCAACTTTCTATGACAAATAGTTTCGAAGAAAATCGGGTGTGACAGACGGACAGACGACAGACGGACACCGAAGTGATCTTATAAGTGTTCCGTACGGAACACTAAAAAAACAGATCTAAAACTCTTATTAGGCTCGAAACCCAAGAAAAATTAGAATTTTTTATCTTTTTCTCTCATATTCTTACCTGTCAAACATGTGTCAAAAAGGATTCCTGCTATGTATCACAATGGTAAACGTTTCAATAATAAAATCTCCAAACCATGGTCTTAAGTAAAATGCCTGTATATAGGCTGACTGAGAATGGAAATATGATATGATATTTTAATTTTTAAATGGAAACTATTCATGTACTTTGAGTTTTTACATATATTCTAAACATAATAGATATAGTCAAGTTCAATAGTATCGCCCACTACAGATAATATTATAAGATTATGGATAAAAATAACAACATATAAAGTTTCTTAAAACCCGTAAATAACGTCCAGTAGTACCGACCATTAGGTACTCTGGCACTATATTAATAATCGTCGCAACTGTAACACAACTTTTCGTTTGTAACAATCTTCCCAATAACCGGGAAATAATTATAAAATAAAAAATCATGCTTATATTTTCATCCATTCAATATACCTGATTAAAATTAGACGTAAAATATAAACGTTCATAAGCGGACAATTTTATTAAAAGAAAATCATCAGTGCCGATATATCTTCCACGTATCATAAAGGATAATTTACATTGCAGTCTGTCAAGTAAGAACGTATTCTTGAAATAAATGTGTTTCGAGAACATTTTTGGCCATCAATGTATTCTTTGATGCACTAACAACGGCGTACCTTAGTAAGTTATCCAATCTCCTCCTGCATTAATAATCGCCTGACATCTTCGAGGCATGGCGTCCGGCGATTGTGAGGCTCAAGCGAGACGTGATTTTCGCCCAGCAATGGTTTCTTCAACGTGCTTCGGAATTTGACATCATGAGCACGAAGATGTTGTCGACTAGTCTCCTGGGACACATTCTAACCTGATTTTCTTAATTTTGCCCCAGCGACTTTCGGAGTTACTTTGCCTACCGAGCAACGTTTTGGCAAGTGGTCGATATTTTTCGTCTCGTTAAAAACAATTTACCCACTTCTTCACAAACGATACCGACTTTTTAATATATTTAGCAGCCGCAGAATGTGTCATTTTAGGCCCCTTTGGATGGGAATAAAGAAAGGCTGCCTCGAACCGACTCGCAAGCAAGTGACTCATTTTGGATTTTATGTGATTTTGACGAAAGTTCAGAATCGACTGATACTTTTACCAAAATGCGTCGTAAACGTTCCCTCTACCGATTTTTTGTTGAATTGCTAGAATGTCATCTACGGAAAATGAATTATCGCGGACACGTTCTTACTTAACAGACTGTAAATATGCTAGTTGATTTAGACATTGTGGTAAACGACACAATTTTGCGAAACTAATTTCGGCCGATCTTTATTGAACTTTTTATTTGCACGTGCATCTTTTAATGTTTCTATGTTTGGGATTACACATTTAGCCAAAAATGTAACGTATATAGCACATGAAACGCGATAATTGCTCGAGAGAAATTGTACGTAACAACCTATTGTTTTTGTGCGTTTTGGATACGCATTCGTAAAAAACCGGCCAAGTGTAAGTCGGACTTGCGCAATTAGTGATTCGCATGTTGATTGTTTTTAAAATAAAATTTTTTGTTATTGAGGTATAAAATGCTCAATGACTTCACAAAACACACACAAAATTTGTTTTTCTCCGACCTTTACCGAAAACCTTGAAATTTTTGTTTTTATATACCAGCTAAATTATTAAAGGTAATGCACTCGTGATAATTTTCGTTCAGTACATATCCTGTAGAGATAAGGGGGGGGCAGCGATTTTTTAAAAAATAATAGGAAGGAAAAAATGTGCCAGTATTACATTATATATTTTTTTAAACTCGTGTTTTTACAAGCTTTTATTTGACACTGGATGACCTGGTAATTTTTTTTTCACTTCCGATTTCATCCCCAAAACTAATCCCTTAAGTCAAAATTTAACTTTCAAAAACTACACGGCTCTGATAAGGCCATCAGTTCTTATAATACTCTGATTGGAGACCCGGAACTGACCGGCGCCCTTGATTCGCTGAAACATCGAAGAATGGTTAGCGACTTGAGCCTATTCTACAAGTATTTTCATGAAAAGTGTTCGGAGGATGTGGCCCGTTTAATTCCTCCCAGAGCGGTGCATGTTAGAAATACACGTCGCACTGATACTTCACATCCGTATGAGGTTCAGCTTGTTACTCCTCGTACAACGCTTTTTAAGGAGTCTTTTGGAGAATATCATCCCTTTGGAATAATTTGCCCAGGACTATGTTTCTCACCGAGTACAATTTACAGCGATTCAAGAATAACGTGAATTGCTTTTTCCGCACACGTGTCGCTCCTGTAGCCCTTTAGGGACCTTCCTGTGTGTGTGCTAGACCCATAAAAAAAAATAGTGCTAAATTTCAACTTTCTATGTCAAATAGTTTCGGAGAAAATTGGATATGACAGATGGACAGTGTTTCGTACGGAACACTACAAATAGCTTCCGAAAAGCTAAGAAAAATCTTTGCGTCGAAGAAAGACTGCACTGTACACTAGTTAAACAAAAATTCTCAACTCTGTAAAAGTCATAATTACAAGATATTAGATTTTGTTTTTAAGGTCGTAAAGTTAAAAAGTTTTAAGGTTACAAACCACAATTTCGTTTTTAAATGTCGGATAATTTAGAAAAAACTGTTAAGCTCAGTAAATTTTGGGGATTTTATAAAGAGAACCATTAACTGAAGGATAAAATGTCAGAAAAAAAGCTGACAAATTATAGGGACATAAAATGCGGACGGTCTTTCTTATTAAAATTTTAAAAGTGCGTAACGGTAGAGATTAAGTAGGATGATGAAAAATTAATGTAAACCCAGATTATTGCGTTTTAGAAATGCATGTAAAAAATTGTATAATCTTAATTAAAATGAAATGACAAAAACATGGATGAAACTAACTAAGCTTATTAGTAGACGAATTATTTTAAAAACTAACACAAATAATAGTATCTCTTTTTTTATTATTTTTCTACAAGAATTGTATTGGAACATTTGATTTTAATTAACCCGTTACATAAAGAGAAACATGGTACACTTTATATTTCTTACGGTTATTTTCATCATATGCTCTATAAGATTTTCTGTTTAGACATGATAATTTACGTTACGTAATATAGACTTCTTTATAAATAGTAATTAACTAATTTCATATGTATATAAATACATATGGTGTGTATATATATATATATATATATATATAATATATATATATATATATATATATATATATATATATATATATATATATATGGGTCATTCTTAGTCAACAACCGGACCGCATTAGGCCATAAATTGACGCAATTTATGGGGACACAATCTGGTCCAGATTAAACCTTATGATATGTAGTTTTGAATTTTGAGTGGCATATTAAGAAATTATGCTGATCTGGGTTCAATACCAACCCAAATCTGAAAATGGATTTCAAAAAATTTCGGAATGATAATCTTATTCTACCCCAAAAAACCTACAACTTTTGTAGGAAAAGTTTTTTTTATGGCCTCAATCTTCGGAGATGTTTATCACAGCGTATTTGACATATTTTAGATATTCAACAATTTTTTACTTGAAAACTAAAACTTTTAGAGAAATGATGTAAGAGATAAAAAATACTTTATTTTATTCGTAGAATTTTTGAAGCATTTTTTAAAAATTAATTATTTTGACTTACATTTTTTACGATTTTTTCGTTTTAAAACAATTTGCTGGTGCAAAACCTTATTTTTAGGACAAAAAATTTCTTTCGCGTACGTTTTCGATGTAAAATTTCCCGTAGGACACGAGCCCATCATAAGATTTTTTTCAAAATTTTTAAACGGTAATCATTAAACTCAAAATAAGTACATTCTTTGAGTTTTATGATTACCCGTGAAAAAATTTTGAAAGTTTACAATACAATCGTTTTCTACGGGAAATTATACATCGAAAACATATATGAAAGAAATTTTTTGTCCTGAAAATAAGGTTTTTGTACCAACAAATTGTCTTAGGACGAAGAAATTGTAAAAAATATCATAGAACAAATTCTGAAAAAATTCGTGGTAACTTTACGTAAAAAAACAATTATTTTTTATCTGTTACCTAATTTCTCAACATATTTTTTTTCGGACGTCTTTTTCGGCAAAAAATGGCATATATAGATTTTAAAATTTTTTTGTAAATTTATATTGAAACTTGTTGAATCTCTCGAAAATTTTTGCGATGATTTAAATTATCCGCATTTTAGTAGGTTTCTGTTTATAGGATCTCTAGCCCTTGGCCCCAGCGTACTCCCTATGTGCAAAATACTAGAAACATTGGCGAAGCATGTGGTTTAAGTATATGCATGTTTATAGGTTTATGAACTTGTATTAACTTATGCGTTTATTTCCATATTTGTAAAGTAATTAATAAAGTTAACATCAAGAGTACAGTTTGTGAATTTTAATTTATTTATAATACGTTTTTCTTACTAATATTAATAATTAGAATCACGGTAGTTTTTAATTCGTTTGGGCTGATATAAAAGAGTCACTGTGCATTACTTGTGATTTTTTTGTGATCTGTAATGTGTAAGTAATAACAACATATAATAGAAAGCTTATTGTTATTTGCTTTATTTTTAAATTTTGTCTTTAGTGTTCTCAAATCGATAATGGTAATACGCAATAATATTAGAAAATTGTAATAATGGTATTAATTTTAAACTGTACAGCATCTGTGCGAATTGTTAAAAAAGCTTCAAAAAATCTGAAAAAATCATGGCGATTCTACGAATAAAAACAAGTATTTTGGTCCCTTATATAGGGGTAAATAAGATTATCAGAGAAAACTTTTGGTAGGAAATTACATTTTTATTTTGTTTTTCTGTAACTTTTCATTTCTGAGTTGGGACCGTGTATTGAGCCTAAATCAGCACAATTTCTTAATCTGCCACTCGAAATTCAAAAAATACATTAATAAGCTTTTATCTGGATCAGACTGTGTCCTTCATGATTTTGCGTCAATTCATTGACCTAAATGGGGGGGTTTCGTTTGAACGAAGATATGGACCCATATATATATATAATATAATATATATATATATATATATATATATATATATATATATATATATATATATGTACGGAAGTGGATTGAAAAGTCTTGTAAAAAACAAGGCAAAAAAAATTGTTTCTCAACATAATCTCCATTGAGTTTCAAAATATTTGCTTCAGCGAGATTCTAATTTTTCTTATTCCCTTAGAAAAAAATTGTTTCGAACTGTGCATAATAGTAGTCGTTTAGCGCACAGGTAACCTCTTCATTCCTCGAAAAATTTCTTCATTTTGGAACCTTGAGGCTAAATCTAGACAATAAGTTGGGTGGAGAAAACTATTTTTGAGATCCATCTCGTGCATTTCTGCATTGCAATGGCTGATGTGTGAACAGGCGCACAGTCCTGGTTTTTTGCGCAATGATCTTGGTCGCTTCCGCTTCAACTCACTATGCAAACTGTCCACTAATGTTGCGTAGCAAAAGACAGTCACTGTTTTATCTTTTTACAAATAGTCAATCATGATTATACCCTGTGAGCCCGAAAAAACAGTTGCCATGCAATCACTTTTCCCGCCGATAAAAGTGTTTTGCCTTTTTCGGTGCACATTTACCTTCACTAACCATTGTTTGGACTGCCGTTTTGTGTTCAGGGTATAATGGTAAGAGATCCACGTTTCGTCTACAGTTATAACATGAAGCCAGAAAGCCTTTAGGATTACGATGCAATTTTACCCTAACACGCATTTTGAAATGTCTCTCCGTGCGTTAACAACTGCATTCATATGCAGGATATTAGAGCGAGACGTCTATTATCTCAGCAATCTTAAGATGCTTAATGCGACGATCTTCCACCACGTTTACATAAAGTTCATTTCTTCACTAAATGGTCTTGAGTGCTAGTGTAAGAATTTCCATGAACTTATATTTATTATATATATATATATATATATATATATATATATATATATATATATATATATATTTATAGTGTCATATCCAAAGGCATAAATATCGACGGCAAATACCTAAATCATTTGTGCTTTGCTGATGATATTGTCATAATAGTCGACAATCTAGGTGATGCTCAATAAATGCTTACCGAATTGCAAATAACGTCAGCAAATATTGGTCTAAATATTAACTTTATGATATGAATATATGAATGATATATATGAACTTTATTATTTATGTATTATTTATTTATTTATTTATGATTAATCTAGTTACGGGCAGTAATATGAAATTTAATGAAAGCAAGGTAAAACACGTCCAAAATTACAAGTATTTTGGTCCTGAATTACAAATTGGCAAAGATCACCACTGGGGATGTTCAGCTTATTGGGAAGCTGAGAGATACGCTGCAAGGTACTTGTCAATGTGCTTAAAAAAGAAAGTTTATGAACAGTGCGTTTTACCGGCAATCCCCGGTATGGCGCCGAGACACTCAGATTAACAAAATAGTTAGCAAATAAACTGACAGTGTCGCAACGGACATGGAGGCAGCTATGCTGAGTATCACAAGGAAGGATCGAATAACAAACATAATTATCAGACAATGAACAAAAGTAATAGATATTATTCCAAAAAAATTAATCGGAGATGGGGGGCAGGCCATATGGTCGGAAGGGATGATAACCGATGTGTGTAGAAGATCAATAGAAATGGAGACCCAGACAAGATAAAAGGAACAGAGGTAGACCACCAACAAGATGGAGCGATGACATCAAAAGAGTGGCAGAAATTGGGGGTTAGTGCGCTAAATGATTCGTTGATTTTGCTGAAAATTAGTTTTGTAATAATTGTTTAATAAAACAAAACCAGTGATATTTTCAATAGATGAAATTTTAACCCATATGTTGTACTTAAAAGTATTATTTACTAGAAAACTGTTAATTCTTAAGAAGAGATAAGTTGGTTGTTACATATTAAGAAGCATACAAATAAAAAGAATAGTCAACTGATTACTATAATCGGCAAGTAGTTTCCAATTCACGGTCAGGCCAGACAGGTGATTAAAAGTTGGAGACGTTAAGTTAATTTTCTGTGTTATTATATGCTATTCATAAATAATTTTGCTGAATTTTTGTAGGCTATTTCGAAGAAGGTAAATAATTACTGAAAGACGTCGCGTCGTTTAGTCATGTAGTTATCTAATATTAAGTAACATGATTTTTTTCTTTTTTTTTTAATTCAAGAAGTTGGGGGAAATTGCGCGACATAAAATTGAGTTTATATATTTTATATAGTTATTACTTTAAACATAAATTTAGTACTAAAAACGTAAATTTGAATATTTGATAATAAATTGTTGATATTAGGCGAACTCTGCATCAAATGTATGCAAATTCTGGGATATCAGCGTTATTTTGATATTCATGCAGAAATCCATTTAGCATTAAAAAAAAGTAGGGAATAGGTAAGGTTATGGACACAATAGTTTTTTTATGTCGAGAGCTTCATGGTTTTTAGAAATTCCGTAAGTATTACAAAAGGGGTGAAACTGAATTTAGATTTAGGAAAAGGTAGTTACTTAACTACCTTCAACTTGAAAAATTTTCATCTTTACTGGCGCAAAATGCAAATGCAATGACAGCGAAGTTTAGGCAATTAGTAGTATTCTACAGAGTATTCTTTAATAGGGCGGTTTCCTTATAATAGCCCCAAATATGTTATATATTCTAAATAACAGTACGTCCTTTTGAAGTATTTCATATTTTCAACTTTAAACCTGTACAATTTCACTTTGCTAGCTACCATAATGGATCAACTAATCTGATAAATCAAAGTGTTGTTAGGATACTTTTCCTTCTTGTTTATAATTCTTTTTTCATAAACTCAAAATATTCAATACAAGAGACCATGTGACACTCACACACTAATTGCGCACGACATGGGAAATACTGGTCGGATCAAGTACACATTTTATAGTTTTAAAAACTATTATATAGGCTATACTTGATAAAAGTTATTTATTTTAATGAATACTATAATCTGTTTAAAGAAAGAAATACAACTTAAAAATACCCTTTATAAACATTTATTTAATAGAAATTAAAAAAATAATAATAGTAATTTTCCATTTCTATGGACAAGTCAGTCCTTATTTTAGCTTCACAGAAAATTATCGCAAAAGATATTCTAGAAGCTATCCTTATTTAGCAAAAAAAAACGGAGGGTATGTAGACAACTTTGTAATAGAAAAAAGGTAGAGTAAAGTTCCAATGACGTTCGCTATAGAAATTTTAAAAGAAAATTTAAAGGGTATTGAGATCTAAAGAGTCATAAAACACCTGCAAAAGATTAAATTTTATTTAAAGCACTTAAATACTGCAGTAAAATTATTCTTTCTGACCACGATAATTATGTAGGGGCATTTCCATTATTTACCTTTTGGTTAAATATATAACTATTATTTAGTATAAATAGCTTTCAGAATTCAAACACATAGAGCCCTGAGGAGATAAATTATTATTGTTAAATTATTCAATCCTAAAAATTTTGTAAAACCCATTTTCGATTCATGATATTTGTCATTTAAAAAAATAACTAATTTTTAAAAAATTACGAAATTAATAAAAAAATTTAAGCGCTAACTCCGCCACACTCTTAACGTCGGATTTTACTTCTAAAAAACAAATAACGAGGTGAACCTAACGATTAATGGTTATTATAATAAACGTTTGGAAATGACCTGGTCATTTACATAAATACTTTTTTAAATATGGAACTTCATATCTACCTATTTCCTTTTACATCGTAATTGTATATTTCATACTTATTTAGAGCGCTGTGTCATTACTGTAATTTTTGTCAAGGACTGTAGAAAATATAAATTAATCAATATAATATAAACCAATTTTTGTTGCAATATTATACCAAATTTCCGAGAAATGATTTCGACGTATTCAAGATCGAGATTCCCTTATATTTCTCTGACATTTATAAAAATATCTTTTTCCAGAACATTAAAGGTATTATTTACCCTAAAAGCTTATTTGTTATTTACTTTCATTACAGATTAAACCATAATTAAATAGAATTCTTTTTTCAATCATAATGGTAAAATATTATTTCCTTTGTACCTTTTTCACTGAAAAACCGTTTTTGCTGAAAAAAGAAAAAAATGATTGTTAAAAGAAAACAAAATAAAATACTTAGTTGAGAGAGTCAA
The DNA here is from genome assembly GCA_019049505.1 of Pachyrhynchus sulphureomaculatus. Taxonomy (NCBI): domain Eukaryota; kingdom Metazoa; phylum Arthropoda; class Insecta; order Coleoptera; family Curculionidae; genus Pachyrhynchus; species Pachyrhynchus sulphureomaculatus. The sequence goes on from CM032448.1 coordinate 64,865,757, forward strand.
CAATATTAGAAAGTTTAAAAACTGGTATAGTGGAATATGGCGGGTCTATTAGATATCACTGAATAATCTTCGCTATATCGATATATATTGGATTCTCTGATATTAATCAAAATTGGGTTAAAATCTCGATACCACAGCTTGCTAAAAAAATTACGTTATCTTATAAAAATATCTTATTAATATTTATCATCCTTATAAAAACGGTTGTATCTTCAACCAAATCCAGATTAAGTTGTATTCTGTAGAACTGTTAATAATAAAGAGATATTTGAATTTGAAGCTAGTCTCACATTTTTAAAGAATTTTTGTATATGCACTACCTCGATACGATATTAAGATAAATTTTATCGATTACGGTCCATCAGGTATATGTCTGGGACTATACCAATATGATACCGGATATCGAAGAGAAACCAAAAAGATCACAAGAACAAAGTATCGATATTTTCGATAGATTGATCAATCCTTGGGAAAAAATTGTTGTGAAATGGAATCAAAACTAATCCATTTTTTAAAACGTGTTCATTATGGGGAGAAATGAACAGTGTGATTACGTACGATAATAATTATGCTAAAAAAGATTGTAAGTTAATACTGGTGCCGGTGAAGCATCGCAATCTAACGGCACAAAGCCTGGATTAAAGTCAAAAAAAGTGATGATGTGTGTGGCTGAGACTGGAAAAAGAATCGTGTATTATGAAGGTGCTGTAACATAAGTTTTAAATGATTGATTGTAATCTCTAATTGTCCAACAGTTAACCATATTGCTAACATTCAAAAAAATCCTGTCGTGGCCTGCTCAAAGAAAACATGTTTCCCCCAATATAACACGGCAAGACCACATATATTTTTGAGACTATCTGGTAATAAAAATTAACGAAAAGTTTGGCTGGGAAGTGGCATTCAACGGTACAAGACTGGATCTTTTTCCCCCCCCCCCCCCCCCCCCCCCCATACTCTTCCGTTAAACCCACCAATAAGTTGTTTTATAAGTTTCTGTTAAAACTCTCTAAATGGTGCTAAAGTTGAATGCTTGTTGAAAATTACTTAATAAACTTTATTATAGATATGAAAAAAAAAAAATTAATTTTGACTTAAAGAAGGGCAGTATATTTTCAACGACTCAATATTTAATTTCATATCTAAATCTTTAGTAGTTTATCAGTCAATTCTGAAAGAATACAGGGGGCCCTATACAATAAATTAGAAAACTTAACAAAAAGCTCTTGTTTTCACTTTCTGATAATAAGGAAAATATTAAAGATATTATTGAGCATAATTACTGGGAAAAATATATGGGTTAATAACTTAGTACTTCCCTAATCCCTAAATCTCCACAAAAGCGATGCGTTGCGTGGAAGTGAGAGAGATTCAAATTGGTCTTGAATTGCTGCAGGTTGTAGAGTTGATTCAGTGGGAAACACGTACATTGCAAAGGGATAGATTATCCGTATAAAAAGTTTTTAAAGAGGTGGTAAGGGAGTGGCATACGGATCTGATGTATTAACGGCGACATTAAAGAAAAATACACAGATTGGGTTTGAGCATTTTTATTCCAATTTTATATTCAGATGTTTTTGCGACTCTGGTTACGTAATTTCTTTTTCAAAAATTTCTAATTCATTCCTGACTATTTCTAAAGACAAATATTATTCAATTCTAACATAAAATGTGGTAAAATGGAATAAATTTAAAAATTCTGGCGAAAAAAATTGTTTTTTAGTAAGCTCTCAAATATATCTTTAACGGAAGACGGAAATATGTTTCGAAATGTTTCAAAATGCTAGAACTACCATAACTTAGGCTTCATCAAAGAACTTTTTGTTGGTTTCAGGATCCATCTAACCGGCAACTGACGCCATATTTTAAAACTACATAAGAAACCGTGGGCCAAATTAACTAAATTTACACGATTTTACATAAATATTTACTTTTACAGAGAGAAATGAAAAAACACATAATTCAAGTTTAATACTTTTTTTACTTTTACTATTTATGTGTTATTAATTTAAATTGATTAAATTTACATAAAGTTATCATATTTTATAGCTTTTTATATAATTTTTCATAACAGCGTCATGTATTATAAAATAGCATCTTTATACATCATACATATATCTTATATATATATATATATATATATATATATATTTTATATTTATATATTATTATAT